>CM061067.1:56633335-57233335 GCA_030762895.1 Sophora flavescens | reverse complement strand
CTCTCTCGCCTCGCGAGAACCCAATTTGAACTCGTGCCATAATTAATATTCGCGTCGCGAGAGCATGCTCGCCTCGCGAGCGCACGCTGATCCTGGGTTTATAAATTGCTGTTTAGGGCAGATTAGAGGGGGATCCAGACTTTTGATAATAGTACGGCTGCGAATTAGGTTTAGTATTTCGTGTTTCTTTTGTAATGGAGAACTAGTCTCCTTGATTGATCTACTGTAACCGGTTTGCACTGCCATTTGAGGTTATGTAATTCCTGAACTCATTGCTATTCTCTTTCAATATTTGTTCTGTATGTTCTGTTTGCTTAATTCAGGATTATATAGAATATGTATTGATTTGTTTCGATGATTGTGTGTTCCTATATTTAATCACGTTTGCTTAATTCGCGTGTGTTCAATTCGTGTTTGCTTAATTCACGAAGGGCTTCACCCCGTTTGCTTAATTCGGAATTAGGAACATATGTCTCGTAGCGTCGGTTTCGCTTGTCAATTGATGTTACAATCGAAAAGGGATTAGATTCCGCTTAGGGCATGGAATTGTATGAACCAATGATAGTGGGAAACCAAGAACAGTATGTTAATCGTTTTTAGCTATTTGATAGTTATTTTATTTGCATTATTTTTTGCTTTGTTTTCTTTATTTAATTTCAAATCCAAAACCCCCAAAACTGACTTTTCTGTTAACAACAATCCAAGAGTCCTTGTGAGACGATACCCGAGTTGTCGCACCCTAACTGCATATTTTTCCAAACCGCTCGCCTTTTGATGCGTGCGCGACAGCGTGTCAGTCTGATTCAGTGTTGGCCATCAAACAGAGATTGGTTTCTTCCTCAGTTTCTTCATCAGAAGATGTTGACTCCAGATCCTCCCAAGTAGCCATCATTCCTTTCTTCTTCTTCTTGATGAATTTCTTAAAAGGGGCCTTCTTGAGTTGAGGACATTCAGCCTTGAAGTGACTGGGCTTTTTGCACTCATAACAAACAATTGGACTTTTGTCTGTTGAGGTGGATTCTTTGAAGTTCTTGTCCTTGTTGGACCTTCTGAATGGCCTATCCCTCCTGAACTTCTTTTTCTGTAGGAGAAGCTTTATCTTCCTGGTCAGGAGAGACAACTCTTCATCACTCTCAGAATCCTCGAGTTCTGATAGGTCAGCATCACTGGATGACTCATCCGCCTCTTGAGCCTTGGAACCTTTACTCGACTTTTGATCAGCTTTCGAGCAATTGACTTGCCCTTCTTTGGTGCAGCTTCATCTCCAAGTTCTTGCTTATGCACAGTGAGTGTTCCAAGAAGTTCATCCATAGTCAAGGTAGTGAGATCCTTGGCTTGGGAGATAGCAGTGACCAAAGGTCTCCAATGTTTAGGTAGACTTCTCAGAATCTTACCAACCTTCTCAGCATTGGTATAGACTTTGCCAAGAGATTTTAAATTGTTGATGATAGTTTGAAATCTTCCTATCATCTGAGCAACATATTCTCCTTCCTCCATGATGAATAGTTCATACTTTCTAACAAGTATGACAATCTTTGACTCTTTGACCTTTGTTGTTCCTTCATGTGTGACAGCTAAGGTGTCCCATATTTCTTTTGCAGAGTCACAGGCACATACCTTCTCAAACTCCTCTGGACTGAGAGCACAAATGATGTTGTATCTGGCTTTGTGGTTCAGCTCCCATTTTGATTTTTCTGCAGCGGTCCACTGAGCTTTTGGTTTGTCAGTGTTATCATCATTCTTGGGAATGAATAGACCATCTGTGATGACATCCCAAAGATCAGAGTTTGTGGATAGAATAAACCACTGAAATATATCTTTCCAGTAGTTGTAATTTTCTCCATTGAAGTAAGGAGGTCTGGTTAGGGATGCTCCTTCAGTCTAATGACTTCCACTTGTACTAGCTCCAGCCATCATGTCTATTCTTCAGGACCTTTTACCTCTACACTGTTAGATGCTCAACCCAGAGGCTGAGCTCTGATACCCAACTGAAATAGACAACTATAAACACGAGAAGGGGGGGTTGAATTGTGTTTATCAGAATTTAAGCAAAGCTGAAATCTTTTCGCAAACATAAAGCTAGCTTTGGACGAGTGGAAGAATACAGGATGGACGGGTGACTATTGCACACACACCACTTTGACAGATGCAAGAAAAATTAAAGCAATTAAAGAGTTTAAGGGAAGAGAGATTGACACGGTGATTTATCCTGGTTCACTCTTCAAATCAAAGAGCTACGTCCAGTCCTTGGCAGCACCAAGATTTATCCACTATAGCTGATAAGGTTACAGACTCAAGTATTATTTGCACACCTAGCCTCTTCAGGCTCAAGACAAGTATTATTTGCACACCTAGCATCTTCAGGATCAAGACAAGTATTGTTTTCACACCTAGCCTCTTCAGGCTCACTTGGGTTTGTTTGAGAGATTTGGTTTGTAATAAATACAATTTCTCACAGGAAGATCTTTCACTAACACTCAGAGAGTGGTTTAAATGTAAGGCTCAGGAAAGTCTGCGTAATAACTTCAAAATGATTGAAGAATAAAGAATAAAAGAATGAAGAAATAAATGCTCAGAGTAATGGCGTTTTTAATGCAATGTGTATTCTCTTTTTTCATCTTCAATGACTTCTGTATTTATGGTCTTCAAGCATTTAGGATCCGTTAGAGACATCCTCTCAGATGTTGGCTTCAAGCAGAACTTCATTAATTGCAATAGAGTCGTTCTGAGTAGTCATTAATGCAACAGAGTCGTTCTGGGCAGCCATTAATGCAATAGAGTCGTTGGTTGTATTCTAACATGAAGGATCGTGGCTTTATTCATCGTGCTACAGCCATATCAAAGTTGAGCAGAGAGCTTTTTGTACTTTGCTGAGTGCACTTCCCTTTTTGTGTAAGGACCAGAGGTACTAGGGAATAAAGCACGTTGGAAGCATTCTTTAACTGGTCTTTGGTTCTGATTATCCAAGGTTGCTTGAGAGAGTAGCTTCTGACTTTTCTTGATAATCGGGAAACTGAGTAGGAGAGAAGGCTTCAAGTCTCTTTCTGGTTCTTGAACCAAGATTCTGATAATCCTTAAAGAATTCGCGATCATAAGATAAGTGCTTCCATCTTGAAAATAATCACGTCTATCTAGTCATTTGAGTTTTCATTCGGGCTAGTAGACGAGCTCCATATTAAGGACTCAACAAGTCCAAAGACTAGTGGACGAGCGCTTCTGTCACCTTTAGTGGACGAGCACTTCTATTTCTTTTAGTGGATGAGAGCTTCTGTCACCTTTAGTGGACGAGAGCTTCTGTCACCTTTAGTGGACGAGAGCTTCTGTCACCTTTAGTGGACGAGAGCCTCTGTTATTTTACTGGACGAGAGTCTCAGTTACTCTGGTGGACGAGAGCCTTAGTTAGTTTGCTGGACGAGAGTCTCAGTCACTCTACTGGACGAGAGTCTCTTGTTCTTCAGTGGACGGATACATTCTGACCTTAATGGACGAGCTCCATCTGCTTCCTTAATGGACGAGCTACATATGCCATGTTTTTGGACGGACCATTTTGATACCTCACTGGACGGTCTTTTCTGATATTTTGATGGACGCGCTCCAAGTGCCACGTCATTGGACGGATAATTTTGATACCTCACTGGACGGGTTTTTCTGATACTTTGTGTAGACGCGGCCTTCTGTTGTTTTTAGTAGATGCGGCCTTCTGATACTTTTTGGTGGACGCGGCCTTCTGATACTTTTTGGTGGACGCGGCCTTCTGATATTTTTATTGGACGCGGGTTTTTTTCTCTTGTGTTTTGGACGTGCGCTACAAACACTACAGTGTTGGACGTCTGCTTGTTACACTTTGTTGGACATCTGCTTGTTTCACTTTGTGTTGGACGTCTGCTTGTTTCACTTTGTTGGACGTCAGATTCTATTTTTTTTATTAATCCACACACTCAATAGATATGTTAGTAGCCAATATGAAGGTTAATTAAATCATTAACCAATGTTTATTTTTCATCAAAACTTAGGGAAATGCATATCAAACATTTTAGAGACTTAACACCTTCTACCCTGTTATCATCAATACAATGTTCAATTTCAATACAATATTGGTTAATTTCCTTCAAGTTCTTCATACACTTTCCAGTTTATTCATCATGTTCTTCATATTCTTTCTGTAAATTTAGTTACTTTTTTGCACTTCATACTTGTTTAATCAAGTTTTCCTTTACTCTAATATCATAAGTAATTCTTAGTTTTTGACATCTTTTACTTAAATTAACATTTTTATTCGTTTCTATTCAATTTCCCATAGATTGTTCTTCATCAACTTTAATAAATAAATACTTTTTCTATATTAATTCATTTGTAGTGTTCTTACATTTCAAATCTAAGTTTTACTTCCTGTCAAGTATTCATATTTAATTACTTAGTATTTCAGAAACTATTTCCATTATCTAGGTCGGTTACTTGATACACATCCTACACATCTCGATCACACAGCAGATTGACGGATTAATTCAAGTACTCCATCCACCCTTCTCATTTTCAATTCAATTCAATATTACAACCCAGTACAATACTGGTTTTATCCTTCAAAGTTCTTTACTTTTTCTCCATTATTCCTTAGTATTTCGTTTATGTTCTTATTTTCATTTACCTTTCGTGAATGGTATTACTTAGATCCTATTTTACTTAACCTTACTTTCAAATTCTTGTTTCTTTTCATTACAAACTTAATGCAACTAGGAAGTTATCTTTTACAATAGAAACTACTTTCTTCTTTTAAATTTTAAACTTATCTTTTAAAACACAAGTCGTTTTATTGTCAAAATTCATTATTGACAACACTTTGTATCTTTTTGATAAATTTACATATTTGTTTTGATATTAAGTCTTTGCCAGTAATTTCTAATTTGGCTTCATTGTCAAATTCGTACTTGGCAGACAATTCACATACTTATTTTGACGAGATTACCGCATAACTCGTAGGTCCCACACTCGTTTGATCTAAAATTATTTGTCACGAAGGAATTTTGGACACAACCAAAAAACCACGTTAACACCGGGTGCCGACGAGGGCGGGGAGTGGTCGCCGATGCAAGAAGGCACAGACAAAGAGCAGCTCTTGGCAGGCTTCTAGGTGGGGGGACACATGAATGAACCAATTACACACCCGAATGAGAGGGATCCTGAGACTGTGTAGGTATGAGACTATACAGTTGAGGAAGACTTATATGAATTGATTGGTACTACCTGTACTAACAAGATGCATCTTCTTTTCGGGAGCCCATCACTTAAGAACTCCCTGGTTAAGTGTGCTTGACTTGGAGCAATTATGAGATGGGTGACCTCCTGCCCAGGAACCGTGTTGGTCTGTGGGGATAGTCGTCAATCCATACCCTTTAGTTTAGTATTTTTAAGTAGTTTCTTGTTTAGTATCTTTTCATTCAAACCAACATTTTTCACTCGTTCTCTAGTTAATTTTCCAGAAAGTATTTCTTTAATAAATAATCAATTTTTACGTTGTTCTTACTTTTTAAGTCTAAATTCTATTTCTTGTCAAGTATTTCATAGTCAATTATTTCAATTCCAGAAACTGTTTTTATCATCTTCATTGAATAACTATACTTTCTACATATAAGCATATGTTTCTTATTTTAAAGTTAGATAGCATTATCTGTCTAATATTTGTATCCAATTAATTACCTGTCAATGTGCATTGTCAATTTTCTCACTTATCAAATCCAGACTATTAGTCTTTACCAGTATATTACCAAATTTGACTAAGCTGTCAAACGTGTACTTGATAGGCATTATCATCAAATAGCATATTTCTGACGAGATTACCACATAACTCGTAGGTCCCATGCTTGTTTGATCTTCAATTATTTGTCACGAAGGAATGTTGGTCAAGAACCAAAAAACCACGATAACAATATGTAAGGACATTAACTGTTGATAATTTCAATTTAATCCTTTCTGAAAAATAAGTGAAAAAAAGAATAAACATGAAGATGGGGGTTGAGATGGTTGGGCTGTGGTTTAGGCAGTGGTAGGTCTCAAATCTCCTGATGACTATTGTGGTTTGGATGGGAATTGCCAACTGAATCATCAGTCTCGTGAGGCCGATTCACAAAGACCTCATAAAGAAGGCCTTATTACCAAGCCTAATCGGTGCGGACTTGGATTTTCTACAATCATTTTATCCTACCACCATTACAATCATTACATATATAAATTTTTTAAAACCGTGCACAAATTCTGTTTAAATCATAGTATAAATGATAGCAGGTATCCAAATTCAACCTATCTTTATCTCTTGGTGCTTATGTCTCTTCACATGTATTATCATTGTAAAAAAAACTCAATGAGAGGATCCATTTGCCCCACATAACTAATTTAAGGAAAGATTTCCGGGTCAGGTTCATTTGCTTCTTACACTTTACAATATATATATATAAGGTGTGAACTGATCGTAATAGGCATTGTAAAAGCAAAGTGGCGTATATGCCATGCTTTTCCATGTAACTTTACAAATCACCCAAGCCTAAAAATGGGATCAACCAAAACAAAGATCCTGGAAAAGTGGAAACACTAGAAAATGCATGACGACTATACATTGACAAAACTAAATAATATCAACATAATGACTAGGGAGTTGATGAAAACTGAACCTATCACTCAACTGTTATGATGAGGTACCATTTGATCTTCTAGGGAGTGGAAGTTAGTTTCTCCCTCAAGAAGGCGCACAACCTGAAGTAACAACCCAACAAGCTATTAATTGCACTACATAGAAAGAAAATGTTGCTGAGGCAATTATATGGTACCCATTTTCTTATAAAATCAATATTTAATGAATACTTGACAAGTTACTTTCTGTGCTGTATAAAAATTCCCATGTTGTGAATAAATGCTACAATTTCTAATGACATAGCAAGAAAAGAAAATAATCCTTTGAGCAAAACCAAACGTAACATATTACCAAACTCTGATATGTAAGGCCAAAGTAATGAGTCCAATTACCTCTCCCATTGATGGACGCATCTCAGGGTTTCTTTGTACACAAAAGTAGGCTGCTTTTGCCATGAGGTATAGTTCATATGTGTCATATGACTCCCCTAGACGAGTGTCAACGAGTTCATGTAAAGCCAACGTCTCAATCATTGGCTCAGCCTAAAAGTTCCATCATCAAGGCCAGTCAAATTAAAATCTAGCAAGGTAATGTTCCTTTATGGACATGTAAGAGTTTTATAAATATCTAAAAGACATGAATGATAGAAGATACCCATTGTCGGAGAGATTGTTGTTGTTCTGAATTGTTGGAATCGATTGCCTTGCGTCCTGATATCAATTGTAACAGAACAATGCCATAAGCATACACATCGGTCCACACAGAAACAATACCCTCTTCAGCATACTCGGGAGCAAGGTATCTACATAAACAGAAACAAAGGTTGTTTATTGTTGCTATTTTATATAATCTGGCCATTGAGTAATGAAAAGCTTCAACAAATCCTCACCCTAATGTTCCCATTATCCTTGTTTGCAAAGTATCATCACCAGTCTTCCATTTGGCAAGGCCAAAGTCACCTAGCTGCATTTATAATTTATTAGTTATTACTTAATTGAAACCACACATCCTATATTGTCATCAAGTAACTGCCAGAAAGTTTTTCCTTCAACAATGAAAGATCCAACATAGATTAACTCAACAAAAGTTACTTGGGTATATCGATAGTTTATAGTTGCAAATTCATCATGGATACGTGAATCTGAAATCTAGAAAGGGGAAAGCAGCTTCAAAGGATCACAAACAATTTTATCACAAGTGAATTTTTTTTTTATCTAGTTTTGGCTTTTATGAATTCTGCGGTGGATTAATCTTCAGGAACAGAGCTTCTAAGAAGTTGAGAGGTGAATCATGAATGGGACCAATTTAAATTGCTTGAGAACTGATGAAATCTATGTTAAAGTTTGGTGCTGTCAATTTCACTAAAGGGGGAAGCTATGGTTGGAAAAAGTGGTGCAGTGAACTTGAGATAATAGCAAGTGCTGGTGACTAACAAAGGCAGAAGACAGGATCACAGATTAAGAAGGGGCAGAAAAGAAAATACCATGCCAATTTCTACTAGAGTTAAAAAAGTATATGAAAATGAATTGGAACTAACAAAGCTTTTTTAAACGATAAAGGCAGTCTGCACATAATAACTGTCTATCATTTTTTCCATAAGATCAGCCTCTCCACAATTGCGGCTTATATGAGAAAAAGTGAAGGCCATAGATGATAATAGGAATGATTCAAATAATATATAAAAGAAGGATTCCTGTAATCTATATCATTTTTGGATGTTGTTGGAGTAATTTACTATTCTATCTCCATTTTTTTTTTTTTTTGAGAACAGTGTGCCTTTTCAAAGAGAATATGTATTATGTGTTCAAATTATTGGTAATTCTAGCTAGCCAGCTTCATGCAAAAGATGTGTGCAGTTCTGAAAGTTAATGATCACTGTGAAGAAATATCTGAAATTATTATGAGATCTGTGGGAAGTAACACGTAACAAGAAGCGTAAATGCCAAATATGTCTTATTATTTGCAAATTCTGCCAGCCAGACTCCAAATTAGAACATGAGTTTGAATGTGCAAGGGAAATATTCATATGAATGTTGTCAAACCAAAATAGTGTTATACACTATCCACAAACCTTTTGTATTAGAAGGGCTAAGGCAACATGAAACAAATTTATGAGTCTCAAGTTTATTCAATCAGATACTTGAAGAAATCATTTAGTAAAGTAAAAGGAAATGCCATAACAGCCTAGCCATTTACCAACAGAGAATGAAGCACATTGTTTTACTTTACCATGGGAACAAAATCATGAGTGAGAAGTATATTGCACGGTCGCATGTCCCGATGAATTATAGGACCTCCACGGCATTCCTCATGTAGGAAACGCAATCCCTTTGCCATCCCAATGGCAATATCATACCTTTGTTGCCACTCAAGAACTGCTCCACTTTTTTCTACAAAAATGTTTCCCCAGGTTCATAAAGTATTAACCTTAGTGGATATAAAATCTATATTGCAGACTAAAAGCATAAGATAAAGCAACACAATAAACTATAGGTGCTTACCAAATAAATGCCAATGTAGAGACTTATTGCAAATATATTCATATATCAGAATATTTTTCCTTTCTTTGCAACAGTAACCCAACAGCATCACTATATTCTTGTGCCGAGCAAAACTTAAGATGTACACCTCTGAATTAAATTCAGAAAACCCTTGTGTACTTTCTTCTTTCCTTACCTTTGCAGCAATCATCTGTCCATCTTTAAGCACACCCTTGTATACATGACCATATCCACCTTCACCTAACAAGTTATCCTTTGAAAAATCATTTGTTGCAAGTTGTATGTCAGAATAGCTGAACCTCATTGACTCGTTGATAGACAACTCAGTCCTTGTCCCACAGCCAGCACAAAGAATTGGTGGATCTAATGATTTTGCTGGAAAGTCACATTGGTTTTGTACTTGGCCAGTCTGAGAATTAATGGGATGCTTATATACTCCTTTGATACTTAGACCTGGAAGATAGTTAAGACTCTTATTTACAAAGAACTTTTTTGAATACAAAATAAGGTTCAATTGCAGTTCCAACTGACTATTGCCTTGGATGGATTGCCCTGTCAACTTTAAAATGCAGTAATGTAGTATTTGAGTCTGTTTCACCTACCTAAGGGGTTTTGGCAACATCTAAAAATCAAATATGCAGGTAAGGCTAGTTTTTAGATGAATATTGTTTAGTTATTTTCACTTCAAATTTTAAAAATCTACTTCATATCTAAACTGAATTTGAGATAAAATTGGTTCTTAGGAAATCCAATTCAAAGTTGTTTTATTCTGACCCAAGTTTTTTAAGACTCTCATCCTTTTTACGGCAATTGCCATCCTGTTAAACAAGTAGTGTCCAATGGCTAGTCTCAACACTAATGAACCTTAAAACTTAATAAAATAATATTCCATGAAACTAAATAGAATAATAATAATATGACACAAGAAGGAACGAGGTTCGGGCACATACAACACCAAAAGGAGTATATATGTTGATCTTTTCCACAGAAGCCTATAACAAATACTCATTTCCTAACACAACGAACTAATACAGAACAGCTTGCTTGCGGAAAGCAAGACTTATAAGAGATTGAAAATAAGTGATGCATATACAGAGATTAAAAAATTTAAGCAGGCTCCCTGACCTGATCTTTCTTGCTTAGAAGAAGATCCAAAGTCTAATGAAGAACTGTGCTCCCTTAACCTGTTAGCATGTGAATGCTTTGTATAGCTCTTAATGGTACCGGAGCTATCAGAAGAAGTTATAGAGGGATAACTTCTACAAGAGACAATAGACTGCTCAATGTCTTCCATACTATGACAATCTGATACTGAGACAAACTTGGACGAAGAATAGACAAACTTTGGTTCTATGACATTTGAGTTATGAATATGATGAGATCTCCAGACATCCACTGACAAGTCATCTTTAACCAATGCAACCTTACACGGTATCTTGTTAGCGTAGAAGCTCAGGTCGCGCCTTAGGTGCCTATACATATTTGGCCAATTCAACTGAAAACCATTAGGAGAAAATAAAAAGGAACCTAAGAAAAAGGTGAAAGTACACATACTTGAAAAAAATTGAACTGGAAATGTATTTAACATAAATACAAGAGAACCGTAACTTTATGAGCATTTTCATTTCCTAATTAGTAAAAATAATTAGGGGAAGCATTCTAGGAGTATGTGATTTTATTTGACTCATTTCAAAGTAGAATCAATTCTGACAATAATATAATAGATCATGCAGAAGAACATAGACTAATATCCTTGGCCAGAAAGACATAGATGTTTTAAATAATTGACCAAGCATCACAACCAAAGACATCTATAGCAAGAAAGGAAGAACAGAAACAACAGAAGCTCCAGCATGTAGATAAAAGAAGGAAAGAAAGGAATATGAAGACAAAACTAATTGGACAAAGAAAATGCACAAGAGTTTGAATCTTTTAGCAAGAGATTAATGATAGTGAGGCTGAGGATCATACCATTTCCCACATTCTAGAATTCATTCAATTTTCATATGATCGTGTTTATACTTTCTGGAATTAGTCTTAGGATAGTTAAATTTTAACATGATGTAAACAAGGATTCCTCTTATACATCAGTCTGAAATAAAAGGGTGCAGGTTTCTGTTTATGTAAAGTCACATGTTTTATTGGCTAACAATCCCCACCTTTCTTGTGTAAAAATTTTCCATATCAAAAAAGAAAAATCTTCATTACAAAGCAAGCTCTGGATGTTTCTATTGCCACATTAGGAGAAGACAAAATTATTCAATAATATCCTCAATAGACAACTTATGGAAATCATCTTTGAAATGTAAGAGATAATGGTTATTTACAAGTGTTGAGATAGTAATACCTATCAAGTATAATCCAAGATGCATTATAGTTTGTAACCTCTTGCAAAATAACCTGCCTAATTGGAAAACCTGCAGTGACTTTAACCTCGATGTTAACCTGGACACGAAGGTACAATTGTTAATTAGTACGATGGAAAAAATGATACCCTTTGCTCTAAAAGTGATGCTATTTACAGCCACATAAACACAAGTTGCGTAGTTATTATGTTTGTCATCTGCATAATTAAGCATGTATTATTAAGAGAATAGCATGATATTTGCAAAAGTTCTTTTAGAACTTAATATACCCCTTTATTTTCACACTCTTCATAATTTGATAAAAGCCTGCTTGCATATGCTTCAACTTTCCTCTTAATTTCTTCCTGCATTGCACGAAAGTTCGTGCCGGCAAAAGACTCAGGGCATGCTAAAGTCTGGTACCCCACTGTTAATCCAAAGGAAGGAACAGAAGAGTCATACAATGAGTAGACATCATATTGATGGGAAAATCTATATAACTAGAAATTTTCCTACTAATACACACTCATGCAGATTAACTATTGAATAAGTAAAATGATAACGTGTCTCTTCAATTGAAATCTCTTGCTCAAACTGAGTAAACAATCATGGTGATACCTTAAGAATCACAAGAAAGAGGTGAAACAAAATAAAAGAAAGAAAATAGATGCGTTCGTTTAATATAATAAAATCAGCTATATCAGTACTTATCAAGTGACATTCAATCCATGGCATAATAAAATTAGCTGTTATGAAAACAGCTTGATCAAGGGCCACCTAGCTTTGATACTACTTGTTAGATACTACTGAATTAGCTGTTAGTCAGAATGTAACTTTCTCTTTTTCCTCAGTGTATAGTCCCAAGTCTATTATTGGCAGGCAGGGCTAGCAAACACTCCAAATGAACCGCGTATCCGTACCCGTATCGTGTACCCATGTAAGATAACTACGCAGCTGAGCTCAAATTTCACCAGGTGCCTTTAGGAACTGCTTGATCAGGATCAAGTCGGGATTAGGCCGCTTTGCCTCCAATTTAGCCTACCATTCTTCCTCCCCTGACCAGGTTACTTACCTTCTAAACATTAAGAAGTTTCTAGAAAACACTTATCCAGTGGGCACACAAATTCATTACATTACAATTCCTTTTAACAAAGAACCAAACTACCCACACAAATAAATTCAGTCAAAGAATGTAACACCATCTGCAATAAAATTCCTATTCCAGACCCAAAATCCATCTCTATCTATATACACTAATAAAATGTATAGTATAAGTGTATAACTATAACACTTACTTGGGTGAGGGACCTTATGCAAGACGCAGAGCACAAGCAACCTGTCACCAGCAGAAAGAACAACACCCTTGCAGGTTAAAACGCGATCAACAATGTGCTTGATCTCATTCTCACTGCGATCCTTGGTTGCATCACATGCAACCACAACGTAAGAGGGAGGAAGATCAGTGCTCTCCATTTGCAATATCTATGCTCCAATATTGAATCTCTTGCACTTCACGTAAGCCTTGTGATGATGATAAAGCTTAAAGCTTTAACGTTGACACAAAATGGGGTGGTGTAGAAAAGTACATAACATCATGATCATTGGAGTTTGAACAGTTGTAGAATGATTGTCCAATGATTCAAGGACACAACAGTGTCTCTCACAGTCAATTTGGTTACAATACCAAGAGTGCAAGAATAATATGCTTGAGGATATTCGGTGGAAACAAAAATGGCGGGAAGTATGCCACTTTGGACAGTGCCAACATGGAAAGAGGACAAGGAACTTGAAGACAGGTTCCAAACTTCCAATTAATATATTATATTCTTTTTCAGCTTTAAACCATTCACTTTGTCTGTCATTTCTCAGCATTATTAAACTGTTTAATATTCCCTTCCCCTACATGACTTTCTCAGCATAAAAACAATTTTTCAAAAAGAAAAAGGAAAAATAGTTTGACTTTGATCCGTTTGAGCAATGTTTAGCATTAATAGGAAAGGCCTGATATAAATATAACAATTTCTTTTTCAATATCTATAGGCAATAGAAACTACAAATCAATATTTTATGCATGTTCAAAAAGCTCCCTAATTGAGCACTGAAGTGGATACTTGACTTATTCTGATGTCCAAATCCTAATGAGATAACCAGGAATGTAATTTACCGGAGAGAGGGAGAGATAATGTTATGTTACACGTTTTTTTCCCTATGGAACCAAGATGATTAACCTCTGTGTGTGTAATGTACCCCAAGTTTATATCTTCTTGATAAATGATTATTGTATCCTCCATGGTAATGCTCCCATAGCATTATGTGCAATTTTACTGTTTTGTCAATTTATCTGTGTTTCAGCTTTCAAGTGTTTACTTTCATATTGATTTAATCTTAAATCTTTATTTTAGTTAGATTGCTGTGGAACTAATCTCAATACATAAAATAATGGTGAATAATATAGGAAGCATCACTAAAAAAGATACCATAAGAACCTCCGACCCCTAAATTTATTTAACATTCTGAAGGTCAGAGTTAGTTCAATTCCTTATTTGAATAGGCAATATCTACAAAGGAACATCAGAAGAGTAATCTTTTGGATGCTTCTTGATGGTTTCTCTAAGTATTCTGTCTTGCTCCTTAAGGTTTGATGGCAGTTGGTCATAGACATCATTGAACAGGTCCTCAAGTGGAGGTTTTTGTTCTTTCTCTGCCACCTTAATCGCTTGCAATAACTGCATGAAAGCAAAATAAACCAGAACACATACATAATGGCAAAACAGATTGGTATGTAAAAAGATGAAGTAATTTGCAATAAGCAAAATTAAATTCACCTGCTTCCTAACACTGCTTCTAAGCTCCAAATCATCCTTGTCACTCCACCAACCATTCCTTTCCACCCATCTTTTGAATCTATTCACAGGATTTCTTGCCATTTTCCAATATTCAATCTCATCAGTCGCCCGGTACTTAGTTGAATCATCAGATGTAGAGTGGTGTCCTACTCTATAAGTGAGAGCCTGAAGGTTATTTAGCATGAAATTAGTGAATGAAACACTGAAATAGTGTGGTATCAAACAATGATTATCTTAGCATGAAGGGAGCTTAATTGCACCTCAATTAAAACTGGTCTTTTTTCTCTTATAGCCATTTCACGAGCAGTATGAACTGCACTATAAACAGCAAGAGCATCATTTCCATCTACTCTAATACTCCTGATTCCATAAGCTTGACCTTTAACTACAACACCATCACCTATCAAATAGGAAAATCATAAGCTTCAAGGAGTTCTTATATCTGAAATAAATCACACAGACCTGAACTTGATAAAATTGGTCAAATAAATTTTGAAATGAAATTAAAAGAGTACTTCGAAATTGTTCTTCCACAGGGGTACTGATGGCCCATCCATTGTTGCGACAGAAGAAAATAACAGGCGCCTCCATTACTGCAGCAAAATTCAAACCAGCATGGAAATCTCCCTGCAAATTTTTTTGTCAGAGGTACAATAAGCATAGTGATCTTCCATTCTATTACTTGTTAAGGGATGTGGTTCATTATAACTAACCTCACTGGTGCTGCCATCCCCACAATAAGTGACTGCACATGCACTCTTCCCCTCCATTTTAAGGGAATAAGCAGCTCCAACAGCTTGAGGAAGTTGTGTTCTGAATTCCTTGCCAAACAACATTAACTTTTTCAGTGTTCATGCCACCAATTAACAATTTATTTGCAACAAACTTTAACATGTTCTAGTATGATATCTATGTCTTACGCAATGGGAGATGATACTGTGAAGTAATTGTGCTTGCTAGACCCGTAATGTATAGGCATCTGCCTGCCTTTTCCAAAATCACTTGTGTTTCCAAAGCATTGGTGGGCAAATTGTTGCAGTGTAAAACCACGCCACAATAGAACGCCAGGCTCACGGTACTGGCAGTAGCAACAAATTGGACATTTCATTATCAATAAATATGTACGTTCAATAACAGTAATGTGCACCCCTTATTAAAAAAACACTAGGACTATAAGCATGAGATGGGGTTGTTCTATGTGACCACTTAGTTGAGAAAAGAAAAGGTTATGTCCACTTAAGCTGAAGTACTTTGGAATTTCAATTATGAATTATCCTGTTTTGGTATTAGATTTCCATAATAATAGAAAATGTGCTATAAGTCTATAACAAAGTAAACAGGAGTTGAATAGGACCAAGAGCATAAGGGAATTTCAGTGCCTACATGATGAACACTGAACAACCAGGACCGGGAGATGGTAGTGAGAACATTAGTGTTAGGCCGAATGGCATTACCAAGGATTCATAATGTCCTTGATGTGTTCGGAATGCGGTTTTAGGAATGTCTGGCTCATGCATCCGGATTTGGTGGTACCCCGCCTTCAAATCAATTTTGGAAAAGTACATGGACCCATTCAATTCATCTAGCAACTCTTCTATCACTGGGATTGGAAATTTATCTGGTACGGTAGCCTTATTTAAAGCACGATAGTCCACGCAAAACCTGCAACTTCCATCCTTCTTTTTAACCAAAATAACTGGACGGGAATAAGGGCTATTGCCGGGTCTAATAATTCGTGTTTCAAGCATCTCCGCTACCTGTGTTTCTATTTCATTTTTCTGCAAGTGTGGATAGCGATAAGGCCTCATGTTAATTGGATCTAGCCCCGTCTTAATCGGAATTCGGTGATCAATTTGTCTAGCTGGTGGCAACCCTTTTGGCTCTTGAAAAATCGTGGCATACTCTGTTAAGACTTTCTGCAATTGTCATGATTGCTCCGCTGTCAACCCATCCTCATCCATGTTGCTATTCTCAATAACCCATAGCATGGACATCATGTCAACTTCCTTCTTGGCTAATTTCTTTAAAGCCTTAGAGGAAATTACTGCTCGGGATAAACTGGGATCCCCACGAACCACTATGTTCTGACCTTGGTGAAGAAAGGACATGCTCAGAGTCTTCCAGTTTGCCTTGACCTCTCCCAATGTCACCAACCAAGCAACCCCAAGAATCAAATCCACTCCTCCTAAATAAACAGAAAGAAGTCACCTTTCATCACATATGTTCCCAGCTTCACCTGCAGGTCCTTGTAGCAGCCTTGTGTGGATTTCCGGTTACCATCTCCCAACCTTACAAAATATGGCTGTGTTGGTTCAATACTGAGCCCTAATCTCTGTACCATTTGACTAGATACAAAGTTATGGCTTGCCCCACTATCAATCAGGATCAGGACTTCTTGTCCTTGTAATTCACCTTTCAGTTTCATCGTATGAGGTTGAGTTAATCCCCCTGCGGAACATATTGAGAGATCCATCCACTGACACACCACCTCAGCAACCTCCTCTCCCTTCTCCTCAACTTCGGTCCCTCCTTTCATAGTGGTTATTTCTCCCTCATCATTAACCTCCTCATCTTCGGCCAAAATTACCACCCGCATGCTCTTCTCCGGGCATCGATGTCCTGGCCCAAAAGCCAAGCCACAATGATAGCATTTTCCTGACTCTCACCTCCGAACATACTCAGCATAGGGAATAGTTCGAGTTCCCTTGTTTCTCGGCCCTGAGGAATTGGGTTTTGTCGCCGAAAATGCAGGTCCCCGAGAATATCGAGTCCCATCATTGGACACTTGGGTTCTGTTTGAACCGCTAAACGCCCCTGACTTGGAGACGATTTATACTCATCTTTGGAAATTTAACCCAGAATTAGCTCCACGCCCGCATGTTCCCTGAATTTTGCATTTCGCATCTGTTTCAAGCACTTCTTCCACGCCGCAGCTATCTCCATTGCTCTCGCAAAGTCCCTTGGGTCGTGGGGTCTGACCAAGCTTCTGATGTCTTGACGCAGCCCGGCCAAGAAATAGCCCAAAACTTGATCCTCTGCATTAGGGTTGGCTTGCGCGACCAAGAGCTCAAACTCCTGCACATACTCCTCCACTCCTCCGGTTTGTCTTAGGGAGGCCAATCTTTCGTATATCGTTCCTCTCCCTTTTCCACCGAACCTTCTCATCAATGTTTCTGAAAAATCTTTCCAAGATGGGTTCTTGGATTTTTCTGCCGATCATCGGAACCAATGCACCGCATTCCCATCCATGCTAATGAATGCAAGCCTCAACCTCTCTGATGTTTTGACTTGCTGCACCTCAAAGAACTTTTCCGCCCTTGCCAACCAACCCAAGGGGTCCTGTCCCTCGAAAGTGGGTAATTCCACTTTCTTGATCCAAGAACGCCTTGACTCCTCCTCTTCATCCTCAGCCCCGCTGGCCTCTTCTTCTCCCTCTGGCCCCTTCTCATTCTTGTTGACAGAATTGTCTCCCACCATAGAAGGAGTCTTCTTGTTGTTCATTTGCAACAACAAGTTTTTGATATATTCTATGTCTGTCTTCATCTCGCCCGTTTCACTCCGTGCTCGTCGACCGCTTTCTCGCTCCTACTCGATTCTCCATCGTGAGAGGTTTCGAATCCGGTAGGTCAGACCAATTAGTTAGGAACCTCTCTTCCTGATATGAAGAACAGAGCCTAACTCTCAAGAAAGAAACTCACAGCAGCAAAAAGAAAGACTAAAACACTTCTTTATTGATAGTAAAAATGAAAACAACACATAGAACAAGGTATACAAGTATACCCCGAAGGAGCACTCTCCTTTCACACTAGGATTAACCCAGTCACAAATCAATGATTACAAAGACTGCTTTCCTACCCTATTAGTAGCCTTATTTATAGGCAAACCCCCTAACAAACCCCTAACAATTAGCTAACCGATTTCTCTATCAAATCCTATCAGCAGATCAATTATTCCTAACTTCTACTAAGGCCTCCTAACTTCTACTAAGGCCTATCCATACTAAGGCCTAACAATTAGACAGCATCAAGTTTAAGGTGGTAGGAAAACCTGAGGCAATACAATATCATCAGATGCAAGTGCAGCTGCGGATGCGATGTTAACTGCTTCTTCTCCTGCTGAGGTGAGGTAGAAGGAAATTCTTCCTTGTCTTTGCACTTCATAGAATATGCTGTCCATAGTTTGAAGAGTGACCATTTCAGAATACATCTTCACAGCCATTTCCTTGCTGACCTGTTGAATGTATGGTCCAGAGGTTATTCAACAGTCAGTGGTGTGAAAATCAGGCTAATAACAACATTCCCATATGTTTGAATTTGACACACTATATAACAAACACTAAAACTCATCAAATAAAATCTTGGTTGCTGAGAGTAGTGAGATACCTGTACATAATTGCTGCAATTCATTGGCTCTCCATTGTCATCAAGAACTCGATAACAAGGCACCCTTTTCTGAGCAGAGTCAGAAATGAATCTCATTTCAGAAGTGAATGCAACTTTCCCACCAGGAAAATTAATAACCTGACACAGGTAGAGGCAGAATTTGATAATGTCAGGGATGAAGCATTAACCCATTGGAAGAAGAGAAATTCTTAAGTACTTTCTGTTGCTATCTCTTGCTTTTATTTTAGGCACTCCCACTCCCTCGATAAACAATATAAGTAAAAATTTCCAAATTTTTTGTTCCAAAATATAAATAAATTTTAATTATTTCCATCTTATTTAATGAAGTTATTCTCAAAATATTCTTCATTTAATACAAATTTTGTTTTTCAATGGCTCATTTTATTCCCAACAACACAAGCTTAATAAATAAGAGGAAGGGTAACCAGCTTAATAAACAAGAGGAAGGGTAATTTAGGTAACAAACTTAATTTTTTATTCCCAATGATTCTTTTAAATGAGATCAACTAACTATCTTAATATGTGTGTTTTATTCAATTTTTGCTTATAATAGCGAGCCGAGGGAGTACATTTTTAATGCCATAATAACTAAGGTGCTAAACCTGAGGTAATATATGTTCAATGATATAAAACAAAAGAAATCTCTGACACCAAAGTACTTCAGATTCAGAGTTTCTCATGAAACAATTTGGGACTGCGAGTGAATCCATTTTAGTTTGTTTATATGAGAATGAAATTTATGATCTCCACTCTGGTCTCATCCGTATTGCCAAATAAGCCAACAGAGGCGACACTAATTACGCTTCCCTTTTGATACAAAAATTCACAAATTATCTTCAATCTTTCATGAACGTAGGAATGTCTTTGGGACCAGTTACGGAGTTTAGGATACCAAACTCATCTCCTATCCATCCAAACATAAAAACAATTTGTGATTATGTTTGAATTGGATTCGTTCCTATATCAAATCGGAATCAATATTAAAAGGTATTTCGATTTGATTGAATGATTTAGTTTTTACCAACACAATAACTAAAAAATAAGTCTAAATAGCATTAATATATATAACATATAACATACATACTAAAAAAAATGTTACGAGTCAACAAGTATCAATTTTATGTTTGGAACGTTAAAAATAATAGAGAATTACGTCACGTCAAACTAATAAGTATTATTAGGTTTTATAAAAAAAAGTATTATTAGGAAAAAACAACAAATAAAAAATCAATAATGTAAAAAGCAAAATAAATACATTAAAGTTTATATATGCAGTTCGATTTGATTTGATTCGATTTCATAAAAAGAATCCTAAAACTGATTCGATCCAATCGTTTTCACAAAACAATGTCCAAAATTTTTTATTGAACATCGGTTTGTTCGATTTTTCGATTTTTTGATTGATTTTTGATTTTCTTTTGGATTGATTTGGGTAATAACACCGTAATTTCCATCATGCCTGTATTAAGCCTAGTTAGCCTTCTTCTAAATTTGTATTGAAATATATAAGAATCAGAATTTGAGGTATCCATATCTAAGAGATGTAGGAAATGTCAGTAACTAAAGCAAATAGAGAATAACTTGGAATACAATGGAGAGTAAAAATGTGCTTCAAAAAAAAAAAAATTGGAGAGTAAAAATGATTCTCATTGATTCATCTTTTTAGTGTGTACAGCTGGTGTTATTTATACAAGTAGAATTGGGAAATCAAGTGCGAGATTCTGTTAGGAAAAAACTTGGGTGTTGTATAATAGGTGTTGTTTGTGCTGGTCACCAATTATAACGTGTTGCATAGATTAAATTTTTCATTTAAATTCAAATTTAATATATTCCTATTTTTTCTATTAATTGGTTAATCTATGTGTTGAATTCTGACTGAAAAACAGTAAAAACTGCAGACAGGTAACTGCATCCAAGTTTAAGTTTCCTCTTTTCCGTGAGCTGAGTTTAGCTGGCCCCTTGGGTTGTTATACGGTTGTTAATAAGTATATCCACGAAACTCATAGTTGGGGTTTACAAATTTTCTAAGAAACAATGCTTTTACAAAGTTCCTGTCTTTGCAAGTTCAATTAACCTCATTTTTAATACTATTTATGATGATATTAATGCAGTTGTCTGCTGATTGAGCTCCAAAAATAAGAATATTTATCCAGGTTTTATAGGCTACTTTTTTTTTTCTTTTTTTATTGACAAATGTTAGTAATTAGTGTGTTATGTTAGTGGGAGTTGAACCCACTACCTCTTTATCACTCCAAATCCTATGTTGATTCTCAAACCACCTTGACCACCTTATAACTCCCAATATTTTATTGGCTATTTAATGTCTCATTTCACGGTACTCTTGTTATATATTATGAGAATATATTTGATTATCTATATTTTATTATAAATAGGTCACAGTAGAATTTTTTTTATCACGTGCTATGATGCGAATCGTAATATTATCACGGGTTAGAGTACTGTTATACTCTATCAATATACTTTCTTTTTCTTAGGAAAAAAATTAAAAAAGAATGTATTACTTTATGGGTATTACTATCAGCACTTCTAATTGCCTGCCCACAATAAAAATTAAGACTTTGATTGGGATAAGGAGTCTGAACAGGTATTCGAAAATATCAATAGTTTCACCCTAATTTTAGAACTCACCAAAGAAAACTATTAGCAGAGGAATAATAAATTAATTAATTATTTGGTGGGTTACGAGTCTTTTTATCTCAAAGAAAGGCAGATAGAAGAACAAATACTGTCCCCACAAAATGAAACCAAAAAAATAAAATGTAACAGTTCAACCAGATGATCCTTTTCCAGATCTGTTTGACTCAAAAGATGAACGTACGTAGACATGTGATGCGAGCCCCATTGACCAACAGATTATTGGGGAGACATAGCGATAGCGTTAAACTACATAAAATCTTACTTTAAGTTTTAATAGACAACACAAATATGGAGAGGTACTCTATATATAAAAATAAAAAATAAATAACACTAACGAAGTTGATATGTATCTAACACCGTGGAAAGCAAGGATATAGATATGCATGGAATAAGGATATATATAATAAAACATATATAATGAAAAACATATTAACATATTAATTAAAAATTATATATATCAGATACTCATGCAGTCACACGCAATATCGATTCATTTTAAAATATTAATTCCACATGTGTCGCACCGAAATCATGTTTATTTCAAAAGGATAAGCAATTAGATAGTAGGTAAGGAGAGCCTAATGGATTGCCTATCCTAGTAAGCTTTCCCTGCTCCAATAAGTTCATATTGGAAATATTATTTTTATATATATATAAATGAATCTTGAACATTAGAGGGACTCCTTAATTCAATTTAAATTCGAAGAGGTCAAATATATGGTCACTTATCTAAAGATACTTGTTAAAAAATAAAAAAATAAAACAAGTTTTTATTAAATTTTTTTCACTTTCAAATATTAAATAAATCAATTTTCTGATTAAAAAAAAAACTCATAATTAACTGTTTCACTCTAATTAATTTATACAATAATTACCTGATCATCGTCATCCTCGGTGACATAGTGCTGCAAATCTAATTGTACCTCCGCTTTGGTGGACTCAAAACGCGAGAAGCAGAAAAGGGTAGCAGAGTGGTTACCAAGTAGTGATGCATGTGGTGGTGTCTGATGGCACTTAAAAAATGGCACAGGAGATTGAAAGGAGGAAGAGGAAGAACTGTTGTTAACAAGTGATCCTAACAAGAAGGGTAGATTTTTGTGGAGGTGATAGTGATGAATTAAGGCCCTGGACCTACCTAACAATTGAGTTGCCATTGCAATGATGGAGCGTTCACAAGAGAAGGGGCTAGAAGTAAAAGGAAGCTATCATGACTATTAATAATGATGGGAGTGGGAGGAACAATTGGACAAGTTTCACCCTTACACGTAAATCTGAGTTGTTGTCTAATGGGAGGATGGCTAGGACAAGGAGCTGAGTTGTCAGTTAATGGAAAACCTTTTTGATTTGTGATGAGTGAAATGTTAGTTATCCACTATTTTCATCACTCTTTTTAATCACTTTTTTTTTTAATGGTTCTCAGTAAATTCCATCCAATAATTAAAAAAAAAATGGTGTTAAAAAGAATGTGTTTTTAGCCTTACTCAAAAAGAATTAAAAAGAGTTTTGGCATGTGCTTCTTCAATATCCTCTCTTGCTTTAAAAAGGAAAGAACTAAATAAAAAAATAAACACATTCAATACTTTAAAAAATACAAAAAATAAATATTTATTTGATAATTTAAAATATATATATTTTACAATAATTAGAAATATTATTACAAATTGGTTACAAATAGTTATTCATTTGAAATCCGGTTTGTCTTGTTTTTTTAGGTGATATTTGGTATCAAAAATAATTGCTTGCGATAGAAGTGAATTGTGTCTTAAACAAACTTTATCTATAAAGTTAGGGATTCAAATCTTAGAATTATCACTTTCAAAATGATTTTATCTAATCATTACTCTCGGCTTGAAGGTTAGTCTCACAATTTTGTTTGTAGCTTATGGAAATAGCGATCAAATAAGATAATAAATAAATAAAAAAATAAAAACCAATCCCTTCTTATATATGTGTGTTTTTTTTCGTTTTTTTTTCTCTTTCAATAGATATAGACAAGGCAGAGAAACAGCGTGTAAAGGTTGATCTTATCTTGGCGCCCATGCCACAAAATTAGGTGCCAACTTTGAAGGAGGCATCCCTGTGATAAAATACATGATTCGGAGGTACTCTATATCCAAAAATAGCACTAGTGATACCACTTACTGTGGTACCTTCTATCATCAACTAATGAGCAATATTATTGTTAAAAGCAACTCAATGACTTATTGTTAAAAGCAACTCAATGAGTAGAAACTCAATGGCAACACAAAAATTTAGTTAAATGCAATTAAGCAAGTCATACAAACAGAAAATATAACAAGCAAAATTTCCAAGTCGTAACTATGAACAGAATTCAATGTTTGAGAATACATGAACCACCATCAATGATAATCCATTAAAATAATACACCATCATAATCAAAGTTAATCATAAGAGATCTAATATGATCAACTTCCATCATTTTCTTTTTAACATTTATATTCAAGTTACTTGATGTATCACCTAAAATAACATTTATTTTATATCTCAAACATTTTCACAATGCCACAGGTACACACTTACCTTAACATGATTCATATTAGAAGCATTAGTTATACCTTTACATTAGTATCATACATATGCATTATTTCATCTATACTCAGACCATATTATATCAAAATTTATTCATATGTATCTATTACACCCTTTAGCACCCTGAGATGTGCCTAAGATATCACAGTCCCTTTTTTCTAAACTCCAGCCATGATGCCCAATATAAGAAAAGTGCAACCTCCATTTGATTTTGCTATTCCACATTTTCAAGAGTTAGGTTTTGGGAGAGAAAAGGTTCCTTAGTACTTTTCTCCCTTTGTTTCCTCTTCTTCTGAAATAAAGGAGATGGGGAGGAGAGTATAAGGAAGAAGGGAAACTAGGAGAGCACAACCAAAGAGAAAGGGGGTTACCACTTTTTCTCACCATCCAAAACCCTAGAACCTCAAAGCTCAACTCTCCCTCTAAACTTATACTCTCCAACGTAAAGAGTGGTGAGGGCACACTGAAGCATCAAATAAGTTGAGTTTCATCTCGTAGGAACATCTAGACACAAGCCAACCGAAGTATCAACACCACCAATTCGTTCAATGCATTCCTTAAATTTTTTATTCTAATCTCTGAACCCCGCACAAGTTTCACGCTCTCTCTAATTTTGCTCAATGCGTCACTAGATAGCTTCAATCCCTTTTGACAATTATATTTAAAAGAAAAAAAAGGAAGTAAGGGATTACTTAAGAAAAAAAGGAATCACTTGATTCTGATAGATAACACTCGTACCAAGTTGCAAGTTGTTCTAAATTTGTAATCGTATATTATTGATTCTATTTTATATTAATTTATGTGTTTCTAGTCTTATAAATAGTTGTACTGGATTCTGTATATATAGAATATTAATTTGATCTGAAATGACTAATTTCATTTATACACGATAGGTCCTTGTTGTCATATTCTTCTACTCTCTGTTGGCTCCGGCTCCTCCCCTTATCCTTACTCGGTTGTGTTTTCTCTCTCAGGTAAGTTCTCTGAACATTCAGTGTAATGTATTATGTGAATTATCGTGTTGTTTGGTAGTGGAGAGCTGAGCTCAATAGGATGCGATCTTGTCTGATTGTATGCTGATAATTTAATGTTTATGCATGTGTTTGTCAATATGTGTTGTTTGTTAGTGGAGAGCGGAGCTCAATAGGATGTGATCCTGTCCGAAAGGCGGGATGCTGGTTGTGTGCTGATAATTTAGAAATTATGCATGTGTTTGACAATTAACTGCTACTTGTTAGTGGAGAGCGGCGCTCAATAGGATGTTTGCTACAATATTTAATCTAAGTTTGTATTGATTTACGCTGCAATTTATATAAGCTCAACAATGTTGCAATATTTATAGGTTAATGGTTTTATTTTCTGTTAGAGTTAATAATTAATTTACGAAAGCCTTAGTTTCCTATTTGAGATTCAATATTAATGAGCATGCGTAACTTATCAAGGTATGCATGCTCATTGTATTGAATCTTGAATTGTCCAAGTGGGACAGTTTGAGAAAAAACCTTTTTCACACTCGTACAATAGTCATTTCAATGTTCAAATGCCTTATATACTTGTTGAAATATCGGTCTGATGCATTTCCTTTTGTTCTCCTGGTGCATACTTGATCGCGGTGATTCTCACCGTGCTCGAGTCGTGTACTTGGAGACCGATGGGAAATGCTACCAAAATTTTGTCAAGTATAAGGTATTTGAATATGGGAATAACTATTATTAGCCGAGTGTGGCAAAGGTTTCTTCTCGAATGGGATAGGTTAATACCTTGTCATAAGAATGAGATTGATGGAGTTATTGGAATGCACCGTAATATATAAGTGTTATTGTAGGATTGGTCAGGCTATTTAATTGCCAGCAATGGATATTCCGGAGAATCGGAAATGGATGTATCGTAGGTTGGATTGGAATAAACGTCTTAGGGAAGAGTATAGAGTTGGAGTGGGTGAGTTTATAGAGTTTGTTGTTAGCCAGGAGAGATTTATACGACTGGAAGTTTGTTAAATTGAGTTGTCCTTGCAAAAGATGCAAGTGTCAATCTTTCAAAAGCGTGGATGGAGTTGTAGCCGATCTTTATGAGAACGGCTTCATGCCTGATTACTATTGGTGGAGTAACCATGGTGAGACGTTGCCTGACTTAAACCCGATTGTGTTTGAAGGTTCGTACTATGGAAGTGGTGACCGGAGGGAAGAATTGAATCCATACGAGCAGATGATAATGGATCATGCTGGACCATCGGTTGGTGTTGTACTAGAAGAAGATGGGGGAGAATATGGTGGAATGGGTTCCCAATACATAGAGGAGAATCCGAATCCCGAAGCTCAAAGATTCTATGATATGCCGAGTGCTGCACAATCTCCATTGTGGGAAGGATGTCGGGAGTACACAGAGTTGTCGATGTGCATGGAATGGTTGAGTATCAAATCTGACTACAATATGCAAGAAGGTTGTTTTAATCGCCTCACCAGGTCAGTGTCCAAGGCGTTTCCAGAAGACAATCGGATGCGTACTAGTTTTTATCATGCTAAGAAGTCTGTGGAAAATTTGGGTCTGGGGTGTTTGAAAATTGATTGCTGCCCGAATGGATGTATATTGTACTATAAGGATGATTCAGCGGAAAGCATAACATGTTGTCGATTTTGTGGTACGGATCGGTATAAGACAACCACTAGGATGGGCATTGAGAAGAAGAGGTCGCTAAAAAAGATGTGGTACTTTCCGCTCGTGCCAAGACTTACAAGATTGTACTCTTCGATGGCCACTGCAGCTCACATGAGGTGGCATAGTGAGCATGAGAGGGAGCAAGATGTCTTGTGTCATCCATCTGATGGAGAAGCTTGGAAGCATTTTGATAGGGTTCATATGGTATTTTCGCAGGATCCTCGCAATGTCCGATTGGGGTTATCTACTGATGGATTTAATCCTTTTGGGCAGTCTGGAAAAGCATGCTCTTGTTGGCCGGTTATCCTGACTCCGTACAATCTTCCCCCGGGGATGTGCATGAAGCGGGAGTTTATGTTCCTAACAGTCATAATTCCGGGTCCGTCTAATCCAAAAGGTAAGATTGATGTGTACTTGCAGCCGCTGATTGATGAGTTGACAATGCTGTGGAATGATGGTGTGTTGACATATGATGTATCTTTGAGGCAAAATTTCATCATGAAAGCAACTTTGATGTGGACGATCAACGACTTTCCCGCTTATGGGATGATGTCGGGTTGGATGACGGCGGGGAAGCTTGGATGCCCAATATGTATGGAGCGATCGAAGGCATTCACGCTTAAAAACAGTCGAAAGATCTCATATTTTGATTGTCATCGTCAATTCCTTCCAGAAGATCTTCCTTATAGGCGGAACAAGAATGCATTCAAGAAGCGTTGTGCGGAGACAACACCGCCTCCACCACGTTTGACTGGTCCTAATGTATGGTGCAGAGTACAGTACTTACCGCTCGTCCATGAAACCCAAGGAGAACATATTCCTGATTATGGCGTCAACCATAATTGGACAAAACAAAGTATATTTTGGAGGCTGCCGTATTGGAGGATGCAGCTACTCCGTCACAACATTGATGTCATGCATACTGAGAGGAATGTGTTTTTGAATGTGTTTGACACTGTGATGGACATCAAGGGGAGGACAAAGGATACAAATAAGATCTGGCTGAAATTTGTAATCGGAAGGAGCTTGAGTTGCAGGACGGTGGTCGTGGCAGACTTATCAAACCGAAGGCAAGTTATACACTAAGCAAAACACAAAGTGGCCGTCTGTAAGTGAGTTAAAGAACTAAAGTTACCAGATGGGTATGCTTCCAATCTGGGTAGATGTGTTGACATTAAGGAAGCAAAGTTACATGGAATGAAGAGTCATGATTGTCACGTGTTCATGCAATGGTTGCTTCCAATTACGTTCGACGCATTACCGAAGCAAATTTGGAACCCACTTGTTGAGCTTAGCCACTTTTTCAGGGAGCTTACATCAACAACACTAAATGTGAATCAATTAAAGGATATGGAAGTCAAGATACCCGTTTTGTTATGTAAGCTGGAGCAAATCTTCCCGCCGAGTTTCTTTGATTCCATGGAACACCTGCCAGTTCATCTACCTTACGAAACAAGAGTTGGTGGCCCAGTCCAATACCGCTGGATGTATCCATTTGAGAGGTAAACAACATCAACTATTTTACTTAATACATATGAAATTCACGAACACGAGAGCGTAGTTTAGCTTTCCCTAAAACTAGTAATTATTTGTATGTATCCCTCTTTAATAGGTTCCTGCACTCCCTTAAACACAAATTCAAGAACAAGGCACGAGTTGAGGGTTCCATTTGTGAAGCGTACTTAGTAGAGGAGACTTCCACTTTTGCCTCTTATTTCTATCCGGACGAAGTTAACACGAGAAGGACAAGGATGCCTAGAAACGTTGATTCGGGCGAAGGAAGTTCAACTAGTCCTCCTATATCAATATTCAACTATCCGGGCAGATTTAGTGGCAAATCAAAAGGATATTTCTTGGAGCAGCGTGACATTAATGCTGCTCATCTGTATATCCTTCAAAATTGTGAAGAGGTGGCGCCATATTTAGAGTAAGTTTCTACAATGTCTTTTATAAGTTCAATTGACATTTATGATTATTAATCGATCTGCTTTTAATCTCCCATATGTAGGTTGTACGGTAATTTTCTAAGGGATCTCCAACCTGACATTTCAAACGATCAGGTTGATCGAGAAATTACTTCTCACTTTACTACGTGGTTCAGTAAATATGTAGGTTAAGCATCTTCATTTGTTGAAATACATTTTATCTCCTTAAATATATAGCATGTATAAGAATAATATAATATTTGATTTTTTAGGTACTAGACCCAGAAAACAATGTTCAAAATCCATTGTTGACAAATTTGGCATGGGGGCCTAACAGATGGGTTACATCATGGAATACTTATATTGTAAATGGATATAAATTTAACACAAAAACATGGAATGAAGGAATGCAGACGTGTAACTATGGTGTTTGTGTGCGAGCCACTGATGGCAATGTAGAGGATGATTTCTATGGGGTTCTAACTGACATCCTTGAACTCGATTATACCGGTTTCCCCGTGATGAAGTTAGTTATCTTCAAGTGTGATTGGTTTGATCCTACTCTTGACGTAGGGACAAAAATAGATAAAAAATATGGTATTGTTCAAGTTAGGTTGTCTCGAAGGTATAATAAGGCGTACGACCCATTCATTTTTTCACAACAGGCAGAGCAGGTTTATTACTCGCCATATCCCGAAGGACATCATGGCTGGTTGGGTGTTATTAAGATAAAGGCTTGCAGTATAATTACTGATAATGTAATCAACCAGCCTGAAAAAGATGCTCCGTACCAAGATGATGAGTTTTCAAGACCCCACGTACCGTTGCAAATTACGCCGGACAATCCGAGTTGGACACATCTAGCGAAGGTACATTCCGATCAAGTGATACTGATGAGAGTGAGGGTGAATTTAGTGACGAAGATTTTACTTAAGTAATTTATTTATGTCATAATTCATTGTGTAAATGTCATTCTACTTAGGTAATTTATTTTTGTATTATTTACACTGTTGTGTAATCATCTTTTCATTTTTTTTTTACAGATGGCAGATTCCTCTAGAGGTAGGGGTCGTCATGGAGGTCGTGCTGCGAGAGTCCCTTCGCCGGCCGACCCACAGCCTTCAGATCGAGACCACCCTACCAGCACCTCTGTGGACGGGACACCTCAGGGTGATGGAGTTGCACCCCCTACCCAGCCTCATGTGGTCGGGACACAGGCTACACCCTCATCATCCACACCTACGACAGGACTATCATCATCATCGGGACAGGAGAGTCGTGATCCATCCGACAGGAAGATTCTTCTTATCCCCAGGGGGGATAACGAGTAAGCTAATTTAATTTTTTAATATATATAAAATATCGTTAATTTTTATTTACTTGTTTTTTTAATTTATTTATAACATTTATTAATGCTCTAATTTTCCTGCAGCTTTCTGCCCGTGAAGGGCCCTTCTGATTCGATATCGAAGATCCTGCGACGCAAGTTTGATGGTCCATGGCCTACATGGAAGGCCATCCCAGAGGGCCATAGGGATCAGTTGTTTCTAAAGTTTAAGGTAACAATTTATTAAGTTATTTAAATTAAATTTACATTATATATATATATACACACGAATTTCCTAACAAATGTACGTTGCAGAAAGAGTATAGGTGGGACATAGCTTTAGAGGCTCTCGTCAGGGACATATTTGAGCATAAAGGCTCACTGATCATGAAGAATCTGACGAACAAGCTGAGGAAGGGTAAGAATAAGGGGAAGTGGGTGGATCCTGAGATCAGGAGGCAGCTGGACCAGTACTGGGCTACTGAGAAGTTCCAAGAGATCTAGGCCACAGCTCGGCGTAATCGAGCTTCTGATGGTGGCGCATGTGCTTGGACCGATGGGTCTAAATTAGCCGCCGCCCACTACGACGAGCTGGTAATACATTAAACTTTTGACATAATATACTATTTAATTAATTAGTTTTCATTTTTAATTAATCATTTGAATTTAACATTATATTTTTCTGTGCAGAAAGCACAGAAACAGCGGGGCCCCACTGCTATGGAGTTGGTGGAGAGGACGAAGAAGTTGAAGTCGGGGACATGGGTCAACGACAAGGCCCGTAACTATGCTGTAAGCAAAAAAATAATTTAGTGTTTACTTGTAATTTATTATAAATGATTTGTTAATATTGGATATAATTTTAACTAAATCTCTTCAACTATACTTTGTAGGTGGGCTTCAACGAGAAGAAGGACGATGCCATATCACGTCCCTCACAGTCATAAGATGAGGCTTTGACTGGTGATGGGCCCTACTCTCCTATCTCCGTCGATGATAATGCCATTTATTTGGAGGTCGTCGGGGGCAGGAACAAGAAGGGGCATGTGTATGGCCTCAGACACCTGGGAGGCGAGTTTATCGCTTCATCATCCGGCACGCCTGCTCCTTCCTACACTGATACCGTCCCTCAGGAGCAGTTCAACCAAATGCAGGACACCATCACGCAGCTGAACGCGGAGCTTCGGGAGAAGAGCGAGAGAGTGCAGCAGATGGCGAACCAGATTGCACAGTTGACTCAGGCACACCAGCAGCTGATGCAGGCGAGCATCGAGCAGGGCCAGACACTACGGCTGGTGTTGGAGCAGATGAGGATCCAGACTCCAATTGCTCAGGGTGATGCTCTGACGGTTGTGCCGCCTGCTGCCGCTCCTCCAGTTCCGCCGCCAGCACCATCGATGTCTTGCTACTCGAGGACGATCAGCTAGCTGACGTCGGTGGTACGGACGCTGAGGATGATTCGATTCCTCCACCTCCCCCTCATCATGACTAGTTTTTTTTTCTTCATATTTTTGACTTTAAACGATTCTTGTACGACATTTTGGATTATTTTTTTTTTTATATTTATTATTTCTTATGATTGTATATTTCATAAGTAATTTGGTGGGTTTTATTAGTAATTTTGCTAACGTTTAAAGAAAAACAGAAAAAAAAAATTTATTTTAAAAATTAAAATTAATTTTTTTTAATAATAACCAGTTTAACGACCGAATTAGAAACCAATAATTCGGTCGCTAAAATTTATTTAACATTAACAGGGTGGTATAGCGACCGAAAATCCGTCGCTAATATAGGTTAACAGTAACCAAAATTAGTGATCGAACTAGCAATCGATTATCGGTCGCTAGAAATAGTTACCTAAACAATGCGACCAACCGAATAACGATCGTTTTTTATTATTTAGCGACCGAAATTACGGTCGCCATTTAGCGACCGAAATATTAATTCGGTCGCTAAAACCTTAGCGACCAGGTATTCAGCCACCACCATTAATCGGTCGCTAATTCGATCGCTAAATTAAATAGCGATCAATTTACATAGTTTAGCGACCGAATATGCTGGTCGATAAACAGATGATTTTTTGTAGTGATCCTTCCTAGGAAAGGTTAACTTTCTAAGAAGGTTTATATCAAATCTGTCGGGAAGAACAAGAGTATTTGCACCATTGGTCAAGTTTAAAGCAGAGCAAAGCTTCATATGGGAGCCTTGTCACCAAGAGGCTTTTGACCAGATCAAGAAATACCTAGTCAATCCACCGGTCATGATGCCAGCAGTGCCTCGTCGACCGTTGAAGTTGTACATATCAGCATCTAAAGATACTATAGGATGTCTATTGGCCCAGGATGATGATGATAATGTTGAAAGGGCCGTATATTATCTAAGCAGAGTCCTCAATGATGCTGAAAGAAGATATAGTGCAATAGATAAGTTATGTCTAGCACTGTATTTTTCTTGTACAAAACTTAAATATTATATGATGCCATGTAATGTATTCGTTATTTCCAAAACTGATGTTATAAAGTATATGTTGTCAAAACCAGTCCTTAATGGACGTATCGGTAAATGGACCATTGCTTTGTCAGAATATTCTTTACAATACGTACCATATAAAGTTGTCAAAGGACAGGCAGTAGCTGACTTCTTGGTAGACCATCCAGGATTGGACGTGCCAGAAATAAATGTTGTCAGTTTACAACCCTGGAAACTTTATTTTAACGGATCAAGGCATCAAGGAGGTAGTGGAGTAGGAATCTTAATCGTGACTCCACAAGGAACTCCTACTAAGTTCATGTTTGAACTTAAGTATCCATGTTCCAACAATGAAGCTGAATATAAAGCTTTGATTGTCGTATTAGAGATACTAATAGAAATAAAAGCATGAAATGTGCATATCTTTGGGGATTCTCAATTGGTTATCAAACAACTTACTCAAGAATATAAGTGTGTCAACTACAACTTGACAAAATATTGTATCGTAGCTAGTAAGTTAATGAAGAAATTTGATGACGTAATTGTCAAGTATATTCCCAGAAATTTAAATCAAGAGGCTAATGAGTTGGCTCAAATAGCCTCGGGTTACAAGATATCTCAAAAGACTTTATCGGGACTAATGGAAATCAGAGAATTATTATATCCATTAGAAGAAAGAGATATTTTTGTTAATAATGTAATTCCGCCTAATGACTGGAGGTTGCCAATAATTGAATATTTGGAAAATCCAAGTCAGAAGGTAGATAGGAAAATGAAATATAAGGCATTGAATTATACAATGCAAGGAGGACTGTTATATAGAAGGTATGTTGACGGGACTCCATACAAGTGCCTGAGTGAGCAAGATGCTTATTTGGCTCTATCAGAAGTCCATGAGGGCATATGTGGAGCCCATCAGGCATGAGACAAAATGAAATGGGTTCTTCGACAATGTTTGTATTACTGGCCAACTATGATTAAAGATTACATTTTGTTTGCCAAGTCTTGTGAAAAATGTCAGAAACATGGCCATATACAAAATGTACCGGCCAGCGAATTGCATTCTATTATCAAGCCTTGGCCATTCAGAGGGTGGGCTTTGGATTTGATTGGTCAGATACATCCTAATTCATCGAAAGGACATTAATTCATTCTAATTGAGTGGATTATTTTACCAAATGGGTGGAAGCAATTTGCCTTAAAGCGGTTACCTAGCAAGACGTAATTGATTTTATTGAAAAGCATATAGTTTGTCGATTTGGCATACCCCAAACATTGACAACAAATCAAGGGTCAGTATTTGTCGGCAAGAAAGTTGTGGAATACGCTGGTTCTAGGCATATAAAAATGCTCACGTCTACACCATACTATGCGCAAGCTAATGGCCAAGTTGAGGCCATAAATAAGATCATTATTAGTCTTATAAAAAAACATGTGGGTCGACAACCTAAGAATTGGCATAATACTCTTGATCAAATACTGTGGGCACATAGAAATTCACCCAGGCAGGCAACAGGAACTTCACCATATCGTTTAACTTATGGACACGATCCTGTGTTGCCTGTCGAAATCAATCTTCAGTCTACTCGCATTCAAAGGCAAAATGACTTGCCTACCATCCAATACTGGAATGCGATGCTAGACGAATTGGATGAATTAAGTGATGAAAGATTGATAGCATTAGAAAATTTGATTCGGCAAAAGGAAATAATTGCAAAGTTCTATGATAGTCAAGTTAAGTTCAAATCATTTAAGGTAGATGATCTGGTGTAGAAAGTCATATTGCCCATGGATAAAAGTTGTCAAGAATATGGCAAATGGTCACCTAAATGGGAAGGACCATTTAGAATTGATAAAGCATTTTCTGGGAATGCTTATGCACTTGTCAATGTCGATACTGGCTCGAAAATTAAGTCAATTAATGGCAAGTATTTGAAGGAATATGAACTGACAATGTTGGAAGTAAAAAATTGACAACGAAATGAAAAGAAAGGAGAATATTCACTACAATGGAATACAATGAGATATTTTCAAAAGCACAGATTATCAGTCTAATCCATATAGAGATTGGCAATATGACAATATGTTATTAGAATACAAATTGTCAATCGAGGTTAATCTAGTCCTAAAGTCTAAGACTATGCTAAGTTCGGCAGCATTTTATCTTCCTCTCTTCGACAATGCAGCAGTATAACCTAATTTGTTAAGGCTTCATTCCCCATTTAATGAGGTTTCAGCTACTCCATATGTTGAGGATGCGCAGAAACACGGAGAAGGAGACGAGTGAAGCAGATCTCACCATCATTTAACCCAAAAGGTTGTAGTTGTTATGGTGCAATAAAGATGACACCAAGAGAGAACCACTACCTTCCAGGATGAAGATGATGGAACTAGAGCAAGATGCACTAGTTCCGTAATGAGATCGGCTTCTCCCCAGATGTGCAGTGAGGTCAGCTCTAGATGTTATGTTGGTTGCTGACCTCCACTGCGTTTTTTACGTTGGTTATTGACCTTCACTAAGAATATGACCACCAAAACAGAAACTTTGGTATGAGATCTTAAGGTAGTAAGGTCAGACTCCCATGGGGGAAGAAAGAGGAATGAATGAGAGCCTTTTTAGATGGAAGCATAATATGTGAAATACTCAACTCTGAAATCGTTTGATTTGCAAACCTCATTATTTATAGTTGGTCTGAAGATACAACGAATTTAATGCGAGTTGGTTTACCAAAGTTTCGAAACTTATTATGGCATTTATGATGATTTGATAAGCATGAGTTATGAAGTTGATTGGAAACATGCAGTCAAATCAAACAGTAGATAAACGTGTAGATAATAAAAGAGACATTTTTTTATTAATCAACGATTGTCGGAAGCCACAAGATTAGAGTTTGACAAAGAAAAGAATTACAACTGTCAATTTTGGCCTAAGTTGAAATCAAAGGATAACTGATCCCATGCAAAGGAAAGGTCAGTCTTGTCAGCAGTAACAGCTTCATATTTAGGCTGTAATGGGTGGAGTTTGCCAACTACACTTTCAGCTTTCCGGGTTAAGTTGGATAGATTCGTCGTCAATAGCTTTGACTTTGTCTCTACTCTTTTCTAGAGCTTTGTCAAACTTGGCACATTTTAGATCTGTCAACTCAATCTCTGCCAACAGTTTCTTCCGATACTCCAGGAGACTCTCTTTGGTATGAATTCCGGTAGAAATGAGGTCAAGTTCCTTTTGTTTAGAAATTTCCAGATCTCGGAACCAAGATAAGAGATCATCTTTAATCTTTTCTTCCACCTCATAAGAAGGAATGACGGAAGTCATCCTTTCTAACTTCCCAGAGAGCCGCTCCCAGAATTGATAGATGGAGAGAAAGTGTGTACGGATCGACATGGGGAGATTGGAATGGAGAGGAGTGATCTCTTTGATGAGTCGTGACGACTCTTGTTGAATGCTAGAATCAGATAAAAGTGCATTAAAAGAATTGTCAAGAAGAGCCTGGAGATCATGTATAAGGTTGACGACTCGAGAATCACTGGAGTCATGTTGAGTTGATGAAGAGTTGGCAGAAAGTGTTGATTCTTTTCGGCTTACTTCCGACAGCATATTAATCCAAGTGTTGAAGTGAAGAGCCGGTTTAGGGTTAGGAGACTTCATGATTGGGGGTCTGATTGCAGGTGGAGAAGGAACAATAGGAATTGTTTTAGCCAGCAGGGCTTCTATGTCAATATCCTCATCCGGAATTTCAATCATGATGGCAGTCTCAACTGGTGTGTCGACTATGGAAGTTGGAGTGATTGAAATGTGATGATGAGAGCTGGGGGGCCATTTCTGGATTAGATTCGAGATGTTGAGGATCATCCATCAGACCTCTAGTGTCGACAGTAGTGCTTCCTAAATTTCTGTCAACCTGTACCTCTAAATCAGATCGATTCACTGGTTCGACAGTCTTGTTGACAATTTCTTGAATAGTCATTGAATCTTCAATCTGAAGAGATTTTTCTTGACATGAAAGAAAATGGGATATATATATATATATATATAAAGGAAGATGACAAGATCAGTGGAAATACTAGGTTAGAATCTGAAGACATCAAGTCAACATCAGTACCTACCTTGTCAGTTACCGGGATAGTCTCGACGACTTTCCCTTTCTGTCAAAATAAGAATGAGAGGCTGTGAACAAAGGGTTTAATTTGATAGACCAATTTAATTTTTTTTTTACCTTGGATTGGTTGGAGAGAGAAGTGTTGGAGGAACTAACAACGATGTCTTGGACCTTAGATGCAGTAGAGGCTTTGGTGGCATCAGAGTCTGCCGAGATTGAAACACTTTTGGTAGACTTTGATTTTTTGGAAGGGAGGTCAGAAGCAGCAGCTTTCTCTTTTCTTTTCTTAGACCTTTTAATTGTCTGAGGATTAGAAACGGAAGCTTTGGTCGGTCGGGAGCTTTTCTTGACAGTTTTGGCTGCCACAGGAATTACGTCTTCATCTTCATCATCATCTTCGAGTGCTTTTTCGGTCAGTACATCAGATTTGGACTTACCAGGAAGAGGTTTGTCAAGAGGAATAGCTGTCAATAACAACATAAATAAGTTTATTGTCAGCAAAAGTGAAAGAATAAAAAATTGTTTGACGAGTAAATACCTGAATTACAAGTTAGAATTTGCGAATGGAATCCAAAGTCGTCACCAAGTTGGAGAAACCGACGAGCGAAGGTAACTGGATTTGGTTTTTCAAAAGGATCGACGTAAGCGCTCACGCTTTCTAAAAAGAAAAGTTACCTCCTTTCGTCGGCTTTCCTGGGTGTGAGTCAGCTAAACCAAAAGGGGCACAAGGAATAGGCACAGGTTTAGGAAAAGGAGCCTTTAAACTGTCAAAATATTCCCTAGTCATATTTGGAATGCCCCAAAACTTGGCAAGCCTTTCAGATTCCTTATTGTCATGCTTCCTTTTGACTTCAGCTAAAACACTATTAACATGACGAACCATATCAAATGGTCTTAAGGGATTCCACTTGATTTTGTAAAAATTTTCAAAGGCTAGAATTTCTTTCTGAAGTTCACCTCGAGTTTTGGATGCTGGATCCTGTTCCTGCATAGAAGAATCATCACCGTTACCCACGGTGTCTTCAATACAACTCAAGCAGGTCTTTAGACTTAGGTGGTGGTTGGAATAGTACTCATCCCACCAGTCAAGAAAGCTTTGAGTTACTCCATGGAAGACACAGAATGAAACAAGCTGTAAAAAGGCCCTACGAGCTTTATCCTCGTCACTGATGGCAACAATATTTTCATATGTTGGAGCTTTGGCATCAATGAAGTTCTCATCAGGGTTTGACGAGTAAGGAGAAGGAATAGATTGGCAGAAGCCGAGCTGACAAGCAGTGGTATTGGGCAAGTGAAGATAGATTCTATGGGTTTTGAAACCAGGACCATCAACAAAAATGACTTTTTGGCAAAGAATTTTGGTCCAAATTGACTTGTTGGATTTAGATATAGTGGTACTTAGTTTAGTAAACCACTCCGGACCGTACTTCCGATCAATAAAAGGAGTGAAATTGATCTCTGAAGAGGTGGACGAAAGAGAGTGAAAGATTTTGAAGTAGAACTTGAAGTTGGCAGTTTCATCTCTTGACAAAGATTCAGCAGACACATAACAGAGATAAGATCCATAAGTATCGATTGACAAGTCCGAGGGAGCTTTGTATGAAAATTGACGCTCTAAGATAGCATTCAACCACAATTGGAGAAGCCAAAGAGGCCCTCCTATGTTGGTTTTCTTTTTTCTGGATCGGACAGTATCAACTAACATACTCATACTGTCATAAAGATTAGCCAAAATGCATTGGCCCAATGCTAATCTCTTGCCAGCTGACAAAATATTAGCAAGAGGAACATATGAAGCAATCAAAGTAGCTGACTTGCTACAGAAGACATAAGCACATAGCCAAAGAAACGGAAAAGCTACGTGTTCAGTATCCGTCACGGGTTCTTGGTCTCCACCTCTAAAATATGTTATATATTTAGAGAAAGAGCATTTTGGAACATAGACATAAATTTGATTCTCAACTTCGACATCGGAATGCATGGTAGGGCCATCTGGACAAAGGCCCGTGATAGCTGACATGTCGAACAAAGTCGGACCCATCATCCCACAAGGGAAGTGGAAATTTTTTGTGGCTCTGTTCCAGAAGAAAACTGACGCCCCTATTAAAGAAAAATCTACTAATTTAACATGGCGAGAGAGCTGAATAAATTCAAAAATTCCAGCTTCTTCCCACACGTTGCGTTTTTCAGCCTGAACTCGGTCAAGCCAACTAATTTAAGCATCAAACCGAGTAGCAGGAGGCATTCTAAAAATTCTATTACTCTTTTTAAAGACATGAATGGGGTTGGAGTTAATGAAGATAAGATAACCTCATTTAAGTCAGCAGAAGGAAAAGAACCACGTAAATCCTCAAAAATTTCATTTTGGGCTACAAGAGGACCCAAGAATGCAGCAGGCGGACTTAAAGCAACGGAAGAATCATGAACAGGGTAAATTACCTTAGATTCCTGCCATAATTCTGATTCTTCCAAAATTGGGTCTTGAACTACTGCCATAAGAGGAACAACCGTGTCTCGAGGTACTAAGGTTGACATCTTTGATGGTGTTGCCATGGAGATTAAACGAAGTAAGGAAGAGGAAAGGTTTTTTTTCTCTCTCCTTTAAAGAAGAAGGGATTTTTCGCGAGGGAAGAAGAAAGTCACGACAGTGATGTGACTGCTATTTAAAGAAGAGTGAAGGTCTCTGGTTCGAATTTTGAGACACCTGCAATGTTATGATTATCCCTATTAAGTAGGAATGAAATTAAAATGAGATTTAGTTAACGGATGAAAATCCGGAATTGAGAGAATTCGTTGGCAATTTAAAATTCAAATTTTGCTATTCTTTCGGGCAAAGCCGTCGAAAAGCAAAACTTGGGGGGCATCTGTTAGTGGAAGAATTTCAAACTCTTGACTGAAATAATTCCGACAGGCTGATGAAGGAATTGAAGTAAAGAAAGTTATGTTCTAAATATCGAAAATACTTAGCTGATAAGAAAGTGTACATGTCGACGAAAAGATAGATTGACAAGCAGTCTTTTTGACGAAAGTCATAGGAGGATTGCCAAAGATATGGAAAATAAAAAATCACTAAGTCTCAAAATCGACAATATAGCCAAGATAAGTTGTCAAGAAGTTAATCCCGTCAAAGACAAGCCAGTTGACACGGAGCAGTTCAAGATATTGAGCAGTTATTGGAATTGTATTGACAAGCAGCTTAAATGTAAAGCCTAAGAGAACTGCCAAGGACATGTGGCAGTCATTTAGATAGGAAGTTACTACTAGGTAGCTATTTTATTTACCTATAAATACTAGTTATTACAATGTAATAAAGGAGGTTACTTGATACACATCCTACACATCTCGATCACACAGCAGATTGACGGATTACATTCAAGTATTCCCTCCATCCTTCTTATTTCAATATTATGGCAAAATTCAATGCCATTTTCATCCTTTTTGTTCAAGTTCTTTACTTGTTCCTTTTAATTTCCAGTATTTCTCTCAAGTTCGTCTTTTAAGTTTATTTTATTTCTTGCAAGTGGTGTCATTTAGATCCTATTTTACTTAACTTTACTTTCAAATTCTTGTTTCTTTTCATTACTAACTTAATGCAACTAGGAAGTTATCTTCTACAATAGAAACTACTTTCTTCTTTTAAATTTCAAACTTATCTTTTAAAACACAAGTCGTTTTATTGTCAAAATTCATTATTGACAACACTTTGTATCTTTTTGATAAATTTACATATTTGTTTTGACACTAAGTCTTTGCCAGTAATTTCTAATTTGGCTTCATTGTCAAATTCGTACTTAGCAGATAATTCACATACTTATTCTGACAAGATTATCGCATAACTCGTAGGTCCCACACTCGTTTGATCTATAATTATTTGTCACGAAGGAATTTTTGGATACCAACCAAAAATCAACGTTATCAAAATCACAAGATGAAGACTGGCTAGGAATAAAGATTCATCTGCTAGCTATGACTCACCAGTTTTGGGTGCTTTTCATGGTGAACCAAAGTCATCCTTTTTGTTATGTTCGTTTTAACCAACATTAATGGGGTTAACCTTAGGTAATAAAGAATATTCTTAGATATTTCCAATGACATCGTTATCTTGCATTGAATTGAAGCTAAAGTGCTATATTCTCACTTTTGACTTTTTTTAATTGTTTATTTGTTTAAGATATGGCTTAATGTTTAAAACAATGTTTTGCTGTATTATTACTATTGAAATTGGATTCTCTTTTCTTCTTTTTAAATTTTGAAAAAACCCTAAACCCTACATGGTTCTTCAATAATGTTTTGAACTAAAAGATGAATATGTTTTTACATAAGCAGTTGCTGCATGGGACAAAGTATGTAACTATTGTTATTATGTTAATTATAGTGCTCACAGGAGCAAGCTGACTTCAATATATGTCCCTTTCGAACATGCGTAAAAACTAAAGTGACCCGTGTGAATGCTCCAGTACTTTACTAGTTATCATTGAAAAAACAACACCTAATGTACCTATGGAACCATTCCTAAATTTTGTCATCTTAAATACTCTCACATACTAATAGTGTGACACCCAAATATGGATTCATTTTGAAATATCGTTTCCACATGTGTAAGGAGAGAGCATAAAGGATTGCCTACCCTAGACAGTCTTTCGGAAATATCATATGGGGGGCTGATCAATTAATTAATTAATTTAAAGGTCTCACACAATCCTTAATCTACCAGACTGCAGATATCCATTTTTGAATTTGTAGAAGTGGAATATATGATAACTTGTTAAGCTACAGAGGTATGTTAGAAAATGGGGTCTGGTCTGCAACAAAGAAGAGAAGAACAAGTGACATGCGCACCCTTCAAGGCGTGTAAGAACACTAGGCTTTAGGTTCGATTCACCCCCACCAATCTCTCCTTGTAGATTGGATGCAACGGATGTAACCGGCGAATGCCCTTCAGGATACAATGGAGAACCTTGGTTTGGTTTGCACACCCTAAACCAAGCGTATTGTCAATGGCATTTTACAGAATAATAGTTTCCTTAAATCTCTATGTGCATTAAGGGAAGAAAGGAAGTGATTTGGCTTGTAAAAGTTTAGCCAATTTTCAGACATCATTCTGCATGCACAAGTGGTTCTATTTATAGACCAACTTATGCCTCTTGGTGAATGAAATAACCTTTCATGTATTTGAAAGAATGATTGCAACCTTTCATGAATGTACACTTGATGAATGAATACATTTAATCATGAAAAAACACACCTATTAGGAAATATTTAAAAGCCATGAAGATACACACCTATTGGTGTCCTTCAACCTCTTTCCAACTTGGTGTCTTGGACTTCCATTATTTTGGAAATCCCTCACAATCCCCCACCATTTCAAAATAAACCCAAATCCCATTATTCCGGAAATCGCATGCTTTCAGACAAAGGTATCTTGGGGATTTGAACCTTTGCTTAGTAAGTCATGGTTGCACTCATCCCCAAATAAAGTGGTAGACAAGCTTTGAACCAAATATTCATTAGAACAAGTGTCCATGACTTACACATGAAATCTCGGTACCATTGAACGACGTGGTAGTGTGACACATTTGGTAAGGCCATGTGGCGTGTATCCTCCTTTCATGAGAGATTACTGAGTCAAGCCCAACTCCAAGAAGCGGCCCCGTTTCACTCTCATATAGGTGGGCTTTACCAAAAGCACCCCCATAAGTTGGGCACCTCAGCACATATATACTATAGGTCCATTAAGAGCAAAAGCTCACCCTTTTCCTTTTGTCCTTATGGTTTCCAAGTACTTTTAAACCTTGGGATGTATCTATTCGTCAAGTACTTGCAATCACTCTCATAGTGTACTTTGGCCACATTGAACTCAAGACGTGATGCTACTCAAGTGTGAGTTGGGTTTCCACCATTGGTGATCATGTAGATATGGGCTTGATTCACATCCCTAATGATGTTTTTCCACATCATATCACTTGTGAGTCCTTTCGTCAAAGGATGCAAGATTTCTTTCCGTCTTATAAAGACCTTGGATATTACTCCATTTGCAATCAGTTCCTCGACATAACTATGTCTAAGCCCAATGTTCCTGGACTTTCCATTATAAACCTGGCTACATGCTCTTGATAGTGTTAACTGACTATCTCATTGTATGGATATTGGCGCCATTAAAATTGGTATCTCATACAACAAATTTCTGAGCCAATCAATCTCTTTGTTACCTGCTGCCAGTGCTATAAATTTTTGCAGTCATGGTGGAACCAGCAATGCCGTCTTATTTCTTGAAACCCTAAGAAATAGCACCCCCACCAATTGTGAAGACTCAACTGTTTGTTGAAGCATGGTTTTCTGTATAATTCATCCAATTGACATCCGTGTATCCTTCTAATTCTGAAGGATAACCATTATAGTTTAACTATAGTTCATTGTCCCCAACAAGTATTTCAATACTCTTGGACAACATGCCAATGGTCTTTTCTTGGATTACTTGTATACCTACTTAGTCTCCTATAACATATGCAATGTTTGACTGGGTACATGTCATGGCATACATTAAATATCCAATTACTTTTGAGTATTCAAGTTGTGCTACTAGACTACCTTTGTTTGGTACTAAAGTAATGCTATGATCATAGGGAGTAGTGATAGGTTGACAATCAAAGTGATTAAATTTCTTTAATACCTTTTCTACATAGTGAGATTGGGGTAAACCTACATTCTCACCACCTCTTATTATTCTAATTCCTAGAATCACATCAGCTACCCCTAAGCCTTTCATGTCAAAATTTCTAGATAAGAACCTCTCAGTTTCTTCAACCTAATCTAGATCAGTACCAAATATTAATATATCATCAACATATAAACAAATCATGACCCCTTTTTCCTCCATGGAATTTACTATAAGTACCATTGTCAGATTTATTTATTTTATATTTAACTAGCACAACTTGATCAAACTTTTGATCCCATCGCTTAGGATCTTATCCTAGTCCATACAACGACTTATTCAATTTACACACTTTCTTTTCCTGACCATTAACCACAAACCCTTTTGTTGTGTCATATACACCTCTTCATCTAATTCCTCATTTAGGAATGGCATTTTCACATCCAATTGATGGATGACAAACTTATAGATGGATCCCAGATCTAATAGCACTCTAATTGAAGCAATTCTTGCCATAGGTGCATATGTATCAAAATAGTCAATACACTTCTTTTGTGTAAATCGCTTAGAAACTAGTCTTGCCTTAAACTTATCTATGGTTCCATCTACCTTCATTTTCCTTTTGAAAATCCATTTACAACCTATTGTTGTGGAACCAGGTGGGAGGTCTACTAATTTCCAAATTTTATTCCCCATTTATTGAGTCCATTTCTTCTAGTATAGCTCCCTTCCAGAAAGTGACTTCTTGAGACTTTAATGCCTCTTAAAATACTTTTGGATCACTTTCTATATTCTAATAGATTGGCCCATAACTGTCTATGGAATCTCTTGTTCCTTCAACAAGGAACATGAAAAAGTTTAGTCTGTACGTTTTCTCTTTTCTAGGTCTGACTTCTTCTAAGGTCTGAACCTTCCAAAGTATCATTATTAGATACATTGATTTACGGATTATGTTCATTCCTATGAACATTATCACCGTGACTTGAAATTGAGTTAAACCTATCTTTTGAAAGATTGTATCCTAGACTCAATTACTGTATTTACAAGATATGAGTCTTTAGATTCAATAACCATGAATCTATGTGCTTTGCTAATTTTAGCATAGCCCGGGAACACACATTCAATTCCCCTTTCACATAATTTATTTCTTTGGTTCAAGAACTTTTACTATTGTCCTACAACCTCAAACTTTGAAAATTTTGAGATTGGGCTTTCTAATTTTTCAGAGCTTATATGTGGTTATCTTGTTCCTTTTGTTTGGAACCCTATAACAAGCTGTCAACATGGATTCTTCCCAATAACCTTTAGACCAAACTAGGATAACATGGTATTTACCATTTCTTCTAATATCATATATTTCTTTTAGCTATATTGTTTTGTGATGAGTGTGATTTCACCTCATATTTCATTGACATTTTGCATGCATTTTCATATAGTTTAGGCGTATTTTATTTGATTATTTGATAGTTTTTACCTTGGAACGGGTAAGGTGGTTTTGTGGTGCTTGTGTGCAGGAATTGAAGATTAAAATGCTCAGGATCAGTTACATTGGAGCTGGCATGAAGATGGAGCTTGAAAGGCAAGAAAATGAGGTAAACAAAACTGATCACGGCCTAGCCGTGATGGCCATCACGGCCATGATAGAGTTGAGCTGAAGAGAAAGAATGGAAAAGTCAGAGCTGGTCACGACCAGGCCGTGATGCCCATCACGGCCGTGATATGTCAACTGAACCAGACCCTCACATGCATAACTGATCACGGCTAGGCCGTGATGGTGGTCACGGCCGTGACAGACCAACCAGTGAAGCAACCTCCAAGGCAGAATCTGTCACTGCCTGGTCGTGATGGCAATCACGGCCGTGATGCGCAATATATGGATCTTTAGAAACTGATTTGATCTGAATTTGTTATTGCTTGGGATTCAAGTTACCCTAATCTATAAATAGAGCACTTAGGCTCGAAAATAGAGGACTTTTTGGGCTGCTACCTTAGGCAAAATTAGGATTTCTCTTCCTCTTCTTCTTCCCTTCTCTTAGGTTTTCATTCATGTTTTTGTTAATCAAGCTTGCCATGACCATGGCCATGCTTGAGTAGTAGCTTTATTTCTAAGGACTGGGGCTATGCCCAAGATCTGTTTCATGTTATGAATTGATGTTTTCCCTTTGTTAATTTCGATTTCGCTTTCGATTTGGTTTCTATCGCATGAATTACTTGTGAATCTGGTGCGCACTTATTTGCATGTCATAGATACTCTAAGGAGGAACCTAGCGGTGAACTTAGGTATTGGATCTATAGGAATCAAACTTAGGACTTAAATCACGAGAGTTAGAAGCGGTCCTTCGAGGGTTCACGAATTGTCACCAAGCTTAAACGGTTCAATCTAAATTCAATTACCACGAGAGCAGGGGTTGGTTTAATTGGGCACGGTTTTTGTAACCCGAGAGGGAGCATTAACTTATTTAGGATAAATTCGCCTTCAAAGTAATTTTGATAATTAACAAGGGGTAGTCAATTTGGTAACATGAACAATCTTGTTGGTAACCCAATTCCTAGGAATCTCTTTAGATTTGAAAAACCCCTAATTGATTTACTTTCCTATTTTAATTGATTGCATTCTTAAATATCTGATTTTCTAGTTGATTCTTATTACAAAAATCAAATCCTTTCCAAATCCCTTTTTTATATAGTCCAGTTAAGTTGATTTAATGATTAATTGTTATTTGAGATCACGGTCTCTGAGGGATCGATCTTTTTATTACTTGGCGACGAATCCGGTACACTTGCCGGAATCCACCCATCAAGTTTTTGGCGCCGTTGCCGGGGACTGTGCTTTCTTGAATCTCAATTTAATTCTTAAATTGATTTTTCTGGACTTTTTAATTTTAATTTTTTTTATATAAAAAAAGAAGAAGAGAAAATTCTCTTTTTTTTCATTTATCTTTTTTCCTTTTTCTAGAGTATCTATCTCTCTCTTATAGATGTTTTTCTCTTTTATGCAAAGATCCCTAAGTCTTGGAAACCTTGTTGAAGTTAACCCCGAAATCGAAAGGACCTTTCATAGACGTAGGAGACTACAAAGAGTGAGGGAGAGGTTGATTCCCATTCCACTCATGGCGAATCTACCGGATACCAAACCATTGAAGGACTACGCAGCCCCAAATGCGAGGGGTTTGCGAATAGGGATTGCTAGGCCAGAAATCGAGGCGGAGAACTACACTATACCGCCTATGCTAATTAGAATGATCAGGCAACATCAATTCGGAGGATTACTCTCGGAGGACCCGACTGATCATGTGGAGACATTCTTGGAGTTTACCGATGCAATTAGAATTCATGGTGCCCCGATTGATGTTATACACTTGAGGTTATTCCCCTCCTCTTTGACTGAAAAGGCAAAAGCTTGGTTGAAGCAAGTGCCCGCTAATACGTTGTCAACTTGGGACCAACAGGAGCAGGCATTCTTGGAGAAATTCTTCCCTCCATCCAAGACTGCTTACCTACGAACCCAGATCACCGGCTTCCTCCAAAAGGACGAAGGATACTTATCCGAAGCTTTGGATCGCTACTAGGGATTGCTAGAGTCTTGCCCACATCATGGGCTCGAGAGGTGGCTATTAGTGCATACCTTATACAACGGATTGGATTACTCTTCGAAGGTGTCACTTGACTCCGTAGCTGGTGGAGCCTTTATGAATAGACCTCTGACCGAAGCATTCAATATCATTAAAAATGTAGCCACCAACTACCACCAGTGGGTTTCAAAAAGTGGTAATAACCCGAAAAAGCTTTCGGGAGGAAAGTTTGAAATAAATAGCACTCATCTAATTATGTCTAAATTTGACTCATTGAATAAACGCTTTGATCATCTTGAAAAGGCTAATGTGAGTTCAATAGGTGCTACTAATATTGTTTGTGAGATTTTTGGAATGCAGGGACAAGACATAATGGAGTACCCACGTGGTATTGCTCCTGGATCCGGTGCTTCGGGGGAACAAGTGAACTCTTGTCACAACTTCTATGACACGAACCCGAAGTTGCCAAATTATGCTCCTCTTAATTCTTACAACTAAGGAAGGAAGAATAGCCCTTACCTCTCCTACGGGAACTACAACAACACGTTGAACCACGAATTCTAGGAAGGCCAAGGTAATATGAAACCTGCATCAGGGTATCCTCAGGTACAAAAGTCTAGACTTCAGTCTCTCTTGGAAAATTTTGTTGAAACTCAAACAAAACAAAATGAAGAGTTTAGGCAACAAGGTAGGGCAGTCAATGAGGCAATAAAAGAGTTAGCATCGTACATATACTAGAACCAAGGGTACGTTCCCAGGACAACCCGAAGTTAATCCCAATGAGCACTGTAATGTTATATACTTGAGTGATGATAAGCTTGGGGTGGTTGAAAAGGATGTGGAATGTGAGGGAGACATGAGCGAAGATGAAGAGATAGTGCCAAAGTATGTCCCTCCACCACCGTACCAACCCTCAATACCTTTCCCACAAAGGTTGGTCAAGAAAAAGCAAGTAGAAATAGAAACTAAGAGCTTAATTGAGGAGCATAATGACATGATAAAAACTGATATGCCTCATAAACTAAAAGATCCAGGAAGTTTCTCTATTGCTTGCTCAATTGGAGAGGTGAAAATAGACCAAGCCTTATGTGACTTAGGGGCTAGTGCGAGTTTGATGTCGCTTAATATCTTTGAGAGGTTAGAAACCAAGAAATTGAGTCCATCCAAATTCTCTTTACAATTTGCGGATGACTCAACTGAAACTCCTCTAGGCATACTAGAGAATGTTCCCATAAAGGTAGGGAAATTTTTTATTCCTACCGATTTCATGGTGTTGAATATGAACGGGAATTCTAAAATCCCTATCATTCTTGGAAGGTCATTCTTGGCCACAGCTGGAGCAATAATAGATGTAAAGAATGGCAAGCTCTCTCTGAATGTAGAGGAAGGTAGGGTAGATTTTGATTTGACTAACTCATATAACAACCCTCCTTTTGAGAGTCATGTGTGCAGGATCGAGATAATGCCTCCAGAGGTGAAGGAAGAGCCTAATATGGAAGCAACTCCCAAACTTTGCATGACGAATGATGCACCAAATAATGATGAAATGGGAGTTTCTTCTCATGTGGAGATAAAACTTCCGTCGGGAGGAAGTAAGGCCATGAAACTCAAAGTGAAAAGAGCAAAGCGAAAGCGCAATTGGCCATATGAGCAAAATAGGCTCTTCGAAGGATGTCCATGGAAGAGAGGTATTCTTTCACCTCCTATCCCAGCCGACCCCGGTTGATCCAAGGGAGTATGATCAAGCTTAAGACCGTAAATAAGCGCTTATTGGGAGGCAACCCAAGTTTTCTTTCCCTTTTCCATTTGTTTTTGAATTTTGTTTTTGAATAATTTGAGGAGATTAAGAGAAGAAAGATCACTAATTGATGGCTTTGCCAAGTATTTTCAGGTTATGAAAGCAGTAAGAGCAAAAAGACAAGGAAAAATAAAGTCAGAATTGATCCTGCCCAGGCTGTGACAGGCATCACGGCCGTGATTAGCTAACCAAAGAATATCAGAAAGGATCATGGCCCAGCCGTGATAGTCCTCACGGGCGTGATGAGAAGGACAAAGAAAATCAGAATGTATCACGGCCCATCCGTGATGTATATCACGCCCGTGATGGGGATTCGCTTAACACCAGAATCGATCACGGCCTAGCCGTGATGAGCATCACGGCCGTGACACATCTTCCAGCAGCTCTTTGACTGACATTTGAGCCAGCACCCTCTACCACCTCGGTGAGTTGTTCCATTTTTCTCCTCTCTCCAACTTGATTATTTACATTGGGGACAATGTAAGTTTTTAAGCTTGGGGTAGGGGTATTTTTGTAATATTTTTTACATTTTTTTCATTTTTCATGTTGCATTCATATAGGCATAGTTTTGCATGATCACATTATTAGATTGCCCCTTGCTTAGAGTCTGCATCCAATTGTGACAGTGATATTTTTTAACCCAATTTTTGTATTCTTGTGATAGGCTAAAAATAAAAATGTTTGAGATGATCTTTTGATAGTTGATAATTAGCATGTGGTTCCTTAGATTTGTGTTTCTCATTGATTTTAAACTACTAAATGTGAGATTTTTGAGCTTAAAAGGGGTACTCACTAAATCTACCCCATTCCTTGTGATTGAGTGTTTTATTCCTCTTGGATTGTGTTCTCTAGAACTTGACTAGAAATCGTTTTGAAACTTAAAAAATTTTTGAAAACATTTTTAAAAATGATTAAGGCACTAGGTATCTTTCCGGCCTTCTGAGATTTGATTGATTAAATGCTACTCCTTAGTTGCCCAATTTGAGCCTAAAAGAATAAAATACTTTTATTGGTACCTTGAATTATTTTGATGAATGATGATTAGTATGGCACCTTTTAAAGTATTGCAAAAAGGGTAAAAAGGCAGTTTGAAAAATAAATTGCAGGATGAGAAAGTTAGAAAAATATTTCTCTTAAGTTGAAAATCTCCCTTTCTCCAAATAAACAATAAAATAAACAAAAAAAATGGAGAAGGGGATGAGAAAAAGAAAGTGAGAAATAAATAAGAAAAAAAAGGAAGAAAGGTGGAAAAGTGAACTAAAGCCCAAAGAGGTATTTTAGAAGGTTGTCATGCTTTGCATTGTTTGATATTTTGTTTAGCCCTCTTGAATTTTCCTTTTCTTGATTTCCCCACCTAACAATTAATCACATGGCCCCATTACAACCAAAATAAAAGATCTCTTGATTCTTATGTGCTTTCATTAATAAAGTGGTGATTTGGTTAATAGTCAAGCTTATGGTAGAATACCTTCCTTGAGGAAATTCAGCGAATTGTCATATACCCTTAAACACGTGAGTGAGGTGAGAAGAGTGCCTGAATCAGTGAGAGATATGAATTTAGGGAACCTAAGCTTCTAATTGGACTTAAAATTGATTATCTCTTGGTTACTTATTTGAATATGCCTGTCACTTGGATTAGTTACTCGTGTTCTTGGTTCACTGTCCATGCTCTGACTGTTTATCTTGTCTGGCCTTAGTGATTGCTTAAGGACAAGCAAAATATTAAGCTTGGGGTAGTATGATGAGTGTGATTTCACCTCATATTTCATTGACATTTTGCATGCATTTTCATATAGTTTAGGCGTATTTTATTTGATTATTTGATAGTTTTTACCTTGGAACGGGTAAGGTGGTTTTGTGGTGCTTGTGTGCAGGAATTGAAGATTAAAATGCTCAGGATCAATTACATTGGAGCTGGCATGAAGATGGAGCTTGAAAGGCAAGAAAATGAGGCAAACAGAACTGATCACGGCCTAGCCGTGATGGGCATCACGGCCATGATCAAGTTGAACTGAAAAGAAAGAATGGAAAAGTCAGAGCTGGTCACGGCCAGGCTGTGATGCCAATCACGACCGTGATATGTAAACTGAATCAGACCCTCACAGGCAAAACTGATCACGGCTAGGCCATGATGGTGGTCATAGCCGTGACAGACCAACCAGTGAAGCAACCTCCAAGGCAGAATCCGTCACGGCCTGGTCGTGATAGCAATCACGGCCGTGACGTGCAATATATGGATCTTTAGAAATTGATTTGATCTGAATTTGTGATTGCTTGGGATTCAATTTACCCTAATCTATAAATAGAGCACTTAGGCTCAATAGAGGACTTTTTTGGGCTGCTACCTTAGACAAAATTAGGATTACTATTCCTCTTCTTCTTCCCTTCTCTTAGGTTTTCATTCATATTTTTGTTAATCAAGCTTGCCATGACCATGGCCATGCTTGAGTAGTAGCTTTATTTCTAGGGACTGGGGCTATGCCCAAGATCTGTTTTATGTTATGAATTGATGTTTTCCCTTTGTTAACTTCGATTTGGTTTCTATCGCATGAATTACTTGTGAATCTGGTGCGTACTTATTTGCATGTCATAGATACTCTAAGGAGGAACCTAGCGGTGAATTTAGGTATTGGATCTATAGGAATCAAACTTAGGACTTAAATCACGAGAGTTAGAAGCGGTCCTTCGAGGGTTCACGAATTGTCACAAAGCTTAAAGGGTTCAATCTAAATTCAATTACCACGAGAGTAGGGGTTGGTTTAATTGGGCACGGTTTTTGTAAGTCGAGAGGGAGCATTAACTTGTTTAGGATAAATTCGCCTTCAAAACAATTTTGATAATTAACAAAGGGTGGCCAATTTGGTTGCATGAACAATCTTGTTGGTAACCCAATTCCTAGGAATCTCTTTAGATTTGAAAAACCCCTAATTGATTTACATTCCTATTTTAATTGATTGCATTCTTAAATATCTGATTTTCTAGTTGATTCTTATTACAAAAATCAAATCCTTTCCAAATCCTTTTTTTATATAGTCCAGTTAAATTGATTTAATAATTAATTGTTATTTGAGATCACAGTCTCTGAGGGATCGATCTTTTTATTACTTGGCGACGAATCCGGTACACTTGCCGGAATCCACCCATCATTTTGTTGGGGAATAAGGTGTACTTGTTCGGTCAACTATTCTAGTAGACTCAAAGTTACTAGGGTTATAGAATTATCCTGTTATTATAACTCCTAAAGCATTTAATATCTTATAACAACGAACTTTAATTTACCCACACTATAAAATAACATACATAAGCTTCAAAAATTTTGGGTAATTGAAATTAATTCACATTTTAAGTTTGATTCTCCTTATCTTTAAGGAGCAATACATTCATAATTTAAATTCTTAAAGAGAAATATAATATTCAAATTATAACAGGCACATAAATATCATTAAAGACCACTTTATAACACATCTCGAAGGTTGTCCTGATGGTCAGTGTGCTTTCAACAGACTCCAAGGCAACGAGTTCAAATCCCAACACGTCGTTTGATGCAAATCCGAAACAGCTTATATTATTTGAATGAAAATTCAACGTGATCTTTCAAAAAAAAAAATGCAACTTTTTAGTGTCACCTCTGCAGCCTGCTGAGTCAACTAGACCCGTTCTGCATACAATCGGGTGCACATGACCCGTTCATGACCAGCAAACACTTTGCCATTTTCAGAACTTGCCAACCCAAAGTTAAACATATTTTCATTATATCTATGATTTGTATTCATGTCTAAATATGTTCTGGGATAAATCTAAATGATTTTCATTATAAAAACAAACAAAACAATGATCCAATCATTCTCAAGTTTCTATAATATTTCTCCACAAACTTCAATGTTTATTTTGTCAACTTAGAACAATCCAAAACCATATCTAAAGCATTTAAAATTTCTATAAAACCAAGAAACAATTTCCACCTTATATTCACAATATCATGCATTCTTATAGAGCAACTCCATTAATGCTTGCACATGATATAATCATTTATATCTAAAACATTTCTATCCATATAGAGTAACATATTTGCATGCATAATAAACCAAACATATTCATGTTCATCAAAATTCATATACTTGATTTTATTCTAAATCATGCATCTAAAGCTCTAATGCCACATGCCCTTTAGGATTAAACATACATGAATTTAGAATATCAAGCATATCATAGCCATAGAAAGTAATTGTGTATCTTTCACCATAGTCACAAATAAACATATTTTTGATGAAGCATATGAATACTCATCTCTCATTTGTAAAAAGACGATGCATCTCTTTCTCCCAACGATTGAAGTTTCCACCTTCGAACCTTTCAACTTTGACTAAGTCTAATGTTATCTCCCTCAATGTTGCAACCATTTTAATAAAACGAGAATCGAACCTAAAGATTGTTAGAAAATGGGGTCTGGTCTGCAACAAAGAAGAGAAGAACAAGTGACATGCGCATCCTCCAAGGCGTGTAAGAACACTAGGCTTTAGGTTCGATTCTCCCCCACCAATCTCTCCTCGTAAATTGGATGCAACAGGTGTAACCGGCGAATCCCCTTAAGGATACAATGGAGAACATTGGTTTGGTTTGCATACCCTAAACCAAGCGTATCGTCAATGACATTTTACAGAATAATAGTTTCCTTAAATCTCTCTGCACATTAAGGGAAGAAAGGAAGTGATTTGGCTTGCAGAAGTTTAGCCAATTTTCAGACATCATTCTGCATGCACAAGTGGTTCTATTTATAGACCAACTTATGCCTCTTGGTGAATGAAATAACCTTTCATGTATTTGAAAGAATGATTGCAACCTTTCATGAATGTACACTTGATGAATGAACACATTTAATCATAAAAAAACACACCTATTAAAAAATATTTAAAAGCCATGAAAAGACACACCTATTGGTGTCCTTAACCTCTTTCCAACTTAATATCTTGAACCGGAAATCCCTCACAAGGTACACTTTAATTATATAAGAAAGTAAGAAGCTATATTGGTTAACCATCTCACTCTAATTCATATATATAATAATAATTACCTGATTATCGTCATCCTCGGTTAACTGTGCCTCAGCTTTGGTGGATCCGAGACGCGAGACTGAGTTGCTACCCAGTAATGATGCATATGGTGGTCTATGAATATGATGACACTTAATAAATGGCACAATAGATTGAAAGGAGGAAGAGCTATTGTTGTTAACAACTGATCCTAACAAGAATGACAGATTTTTGTGAAGGTGGCAGTGATGAGTTAAGGTCCTGGACCTTCCCAACAATTGAGCTGCCATTGCAATGATTGAGCATTCACAGTGGAAGGGACCTGAAGGTAGTTAGTTATAATCAAACAAAAATGAAAATAATTAATGATGGTAGGGATTGGGAGGAGCCTGTCTCTGTTGCCAATTTTTTGGGACACAGTACTAACTTAGGTATCACATGATACATTGTTTCTGGCTTTTATTAGAATATTATACTCTTAAAGATGGACGTACCTGCCAACATCTATTGCATTTTTTTTTTTTGAGAAAGAACATCAATTTCTAATAGGAACCCGTAGTAATTAAGGCATTTGGTTTCTCGATATCTAACAAGTTTAAATCATTTAGACTTTCTATTTGACTCATTTTCGTTCGGATGCTTAATCACAATTAAGATTTTTCATCCCTCTTCAAAAATACGTTATGTGGGATTTGAACTCAGGACCCCACAAACTTAATATGCGTAACTGACCGAGCCACGCTTATTTGGTGGAGAAATAACATCCCTGCTAATAACATAGATTAACTTAAAAAGAGTAAAGTAAATAAACATGACATATGATCCTATTATAATTTTGAGTATACTTTCAGTACAGTAAACCAACCACAATTCATTTTATACGTGATTTTTAAGATAGTTATAATAAGTTAAATATTTTTAATAATATAAAATTTAAGCTTGGTTGTTAGTATAAAAATATTTAAACTGATAGTTTATATCAATTAAATCTCATTATTTTTTTACTATATATTATGCTTTTTTTAAAATTATATTATAATATATTGTTATTGTATTTTCTCATACAGTTTCCCTCTTACACGTATTTATCTTAGTTGTGGTCTAATGGGTGTGAATACCCCATTTTGTTCGGATTCTATGTTTTACTTTATTTTATTTGATTAAAATTTAAAATGAAAAAAACAACCAAAAAAAAAACAAAGGACCTAAGAATTGCAAAAAGAAAAATCCATGTCCTTAGCCCATGTTCTTTTAGCCCAATCCCCTTACATCGTCCTAAAAAAAAGGGTTGCTGCCCTCTTTTGTTAAAATAAAAAAAATTTATTAAAGAAAAGTGAAAAGAAAGGAGTGCAACGTCAACATACAAACAAATGCAAAAAGCCAAAGTTTTAATACTTCTCAGAAGCAAAGAAAGCAATGGCAGACCTGGGCATCTGTACCAAAAAATGATTTTTAAAGTTTAAGCATCAAGAAGGAAATATTGGATGAAGTAACACTGCTACCTCCTCTTAACCAGAGTCAAACATGAACCGAAGAAAAGATACTAAAAGAAATTTACAGCATACAAGAGTCAAACATGAACCAAAGAAAAGATACTAAAAGAAATGTGCAGCATACAAGATGAAGTAACAAATGCAGAAATAATGAGAATGGAAGTATGAAAATGACTCTCCATTGTACAACATTGGGTTCTGCTCTTGGAGTTTTGCAAGCAAATGAGTTTAAAAGGGGAGAGCATCAGAACAAAAGGGGGGCCGGGACCATTCCTATTCTTCATTCAATCATCATCCTTCTTTAAGCTAGCCATCATCTTCTTCTTCAACTACTCAGAACCCATCATCTTCCAATTTCAATTCATAATCCTCAATCCCTTTCCAAATCAAAAGAACAAAATTAAACAACACAACAAACAAAGACTGAAAAAGAAGAAAAAAGGTTGCCTCTATCCCTATCCTCCGTGTCCGCCGCCGTCGTCGCGTCACCACTGCGCCTCGCCTCTCCCGGATCCAGATCTCGTCTCAACCAGGAGCCCATCTCAGACGCCTCAGCAACCACAGGATAGCCCCCGCCACGAGACGCCCTGCGAGCTCCGGAGCGTCATCGCTACGTGCCACCACGCAAGTCCCTGCTGCACCAGTTCCTCCTTACACGAACTAGATCCGCTCGTCCTCCGCCACGAATCCGCCCAGGCCACATCCTCCGCCGCACGTCGCACCTCGAACCGCCGCCACCGCTGCAACACAGAACCAGATCCGTCACTTGCGAACCGCAAGTCCTCCGCCGCGAGTCACGCATGAGCTGCCACCACCGTCGTTCGCATCTTCTGCCTCGCTGGCATCAGAGCTGCTCGCCTCTGCCGCAAACGCTGCTGGTTCCAGTTTTCTCCTTAGCACTCTTCTCTGGTAACGTAACAATGGAGGCTATGTTCGCTTTCTCTTTTTTCCTTTTATTTCTTTTTGTTTTTTATTGTTTTAAATTATTAGGGTCTGATGGTATTAGGCTTGTAATGGCCGCATGTGGCCCAAAGTTGGTTGCTTGTTTTGCCCTAGCACATTGGTCCTCCTTTCATTTGGGTTAGGCCTTTTTAGAGAAGAAAGATGTTTAGTCTAAAAAAAATTCAATTAAAAGAAAAATCCTTGTTAAACTTTTTTTTGTTACAAAATTAAAATAAAAATCTCTTTTGAGTTCACGCAACAATCTACGACGTTGATGTATGATTCTTCATCCTCGAGTGTCTAATGTATTGTAAGGGTTCATCGTATAGCCTTGCCATATTTAACCCTGTGCAAGGGTGAATTCCCCTTTTTAAAAAAATAAAAATAAAAAACACCTTTTTTAAAAAAAAATTACCCTTTTAATAAAATTTTATTAAAATAAAAATGTATTTGGATTCACGCAACAATCTACGACATTGATGTATGAATTTTCATCCTTAAGTGGCGTATGGATTGTAAGGGTTTATCGTATAGCAACGCTATCTTGAACCCTGTGCACAAGTGGATTAATTTTAAAATGAAATCCTTTTTTTCAAAATTATTAAAAAAATCAAATCTTTATCAAAAATTAAAATCAACCAACTAAACAAACATTTTCTATGGCTTTGAGTTTCCCATCGCATCCGGGAATACGTAGGAGCATAATCAATCATTCTGTCAAGCCAAAATTTAATTTTCTCTTTTGTTTTGTTTATCCTTTTTTATTTATTTAAAAAGTGGGGTAAAATAAATATTTTCAAAGGTTATTTAAATTATTTTGCACAATTAACTTAAGGTACCTTTTTTAAACGGGCGATGTAGGGTGTTAACACCTTCCCTACTCGTAACCGACTCCCGAATTCAAATCTCTATCTTTTTTTTAAGACCAGTTTCCTTAAAATAAATGGTTTTTCCAATGTTTTTCTCAAATAAAATATTGGTGGCGACTCCTCTATTTTTACATTCTTTTCACGGCTCTCGGACGGGACAGTCGCGACAATGAGATCAAGGGTCGACACGGAGTTCCATAGAAAACCTCTATGATTTTGTGAAGATGTGTGATCTTATACAAACCTCAGATGTGTAATCTTAATCTCATGTCGTGGAGCCACGACGGATCCAAGTATGTGGTTATTTTGGACTTTAGTTCTTTTGAAAAGAGTTGCTATATTCTCTAAAACATTGTTTTTTAGTTACATATTCCCTAAAATATTGATCCTCGTAATACTTCAGAAAAAACTATTAATTTAAAAAAATAAATGGGTTTAATATTTAAAAACTTTAAAGAAAAATATTTATTTTATTTAGTTGGTACGATACTTATTTAAAAAAATTAAAAGAACTTTGCTATATTCTCTTTGGGAAAGCCTCTCAAAGTTTCTCCCCAACTAGAGGGCTTAGGCAGGGACCCTCTGTCCCCCTACCTTTTTGTTATTGTGACACCATAAACCCGGCGTCACAAGGTTACCCAATTGCGAAAATATTTCTGATTCACAATGCTGGTTACTTTTTGAAAGTATCATTTTCTCGATGGATGAGTACACTAAAAACGGTAGTTAATTTTTTTATTTTTTTTTAGATGAAGGAAGATAAAGGTGATGAACACTCAGAACATGAATTGAAGACAACATATATATATATAACATGTCCCAATGAAAACCAAGTTTCAGTACATAAGGTAGGGCCTTATCAATGGCCATTGCAACAGAGATTTAGACATCTAGGAATTACAACTTAAAAGAGAGTAAGTAAGACACAAGGAAAGAGGGTCCGGAACCATATCCAAAAAATAACTCTAAAAGTCAGACGACGGAAGATAATCTACAAAATGCTCCAAACTGGTTACTGACACTGGCTGCAAGCAGGGTCTCCACAAAGGCTCCCACGAGACGAGACCTCAGGTAATGGATCTATAACGTCGCCGCCCTCATCAACAGAATCGTCGTCGTCCTCATGATCCATAACATGATCCTCCGGCTCATCTTCCTCCATGACCTCATCGAAGTCCTCCTCAGGATCCTCCTCAGGGTCCTCCTCGGGGTCCTCCTCAATCGGTGCTGCCGGCTCTACGACTAGAGGTGGTGGCTCATGTAGCAGTCCGTGAGTTCGCAGTGTGTGAAGGTAATACCAGATCGGAGGCAGAGCTACCCTCCTAGTTTCCACAGTGTGGCTTCTACGGATTGGGTATCCGTCAGCATTTAGATAGGTCGTGGTGATGGCTCTGTGGTATGTGGCAGATGTCGCCCCTGGGTGTATCTGCCATGCCCCAGTATCCCCTGCGTCGTCGAAGACCTCAGTCTTAGATGTTGTCGGCACCAGCGGGATATTGGGATCCATCTGGACTCATGTATATACGACGATACCAAAAGGAAGAGAGAATAACAAGTAGAAATGAAAGAGTGAGATACCGACACCGGATATATCGCACAATAACCATACACATGATACATACAACACCTTGACATATTAATATTTTTAAACATTACTCATAGGTAAACAATAAGTATTATCTCAGTGGGTCTCATACCCGAATCAATCAATTTTATAAAGATAATGCATGACACTTCAATCATCAGGCTCTAATCTTAATCTCATGAGATACCATCACCATTTTATCATTAAGAAAGAAAGAGTTGATCAGGCTCATACGCCCCGTTCGGCAAGTTGTCTCCGTCACCTCATGTGCCCGGATCAACATCATCACGAATCCCTTATAACGGCCATTCGGATGTATACCTCATCGAATACCACATCTTAAGCGGGTATTCGGATAACTCAAGCACGTCTGCCAAGGGGAAATGCATATGAATAAAAGGCTTTTCATTATCAAGGCTTTTCTTTGTGTTCTCTCTTTTCCGTTTGTCGAAGCCCAAAGCTAACGACTATTCACAATTTCTATCACTTAAAAATTAATAACACAGGACGCACAGTCCGAGTGTTCATTCACAACACCTTAGACCGCGGCCGTAGCCTAAGGTTGTGGAAACAATTATAATTTTATCCATATTTTATTTCAACATGATAAGGACTCCTAGCCCATAACAACGAAATTAGGACACACAGTCCTCAATTCCAAAATTAGGATTCCTAGCCCATAATATCACGATTAGGACCCTTGGTCCATAATTCTTGACATGGATCCCAGATCACGTGCATAAACTGAATACTAGAGGCGACGTCTCGTGAACTAGTATTCTCTTTCACATGTGCTTACTTTTCGCTCAGTGAAAATCAAAAACCAAAACAAAACCTCGGTCACTTATCCAAGTAACCGGAACGTTTCTAAATCATTTAGGAGAAAATCTTTTCCTTTACAAATTCTTTTATAAAACATTTAGGAAATTCGTTTGCTTTTGAAATCATTGATGAAATAAAATCAACTATTTTCAAAGGGGTTTTCCTTCATAAAACACATAGTTTGAAAAGGTTTTCTCTCGTACCAACTTTGGATCATAAAAAGGTTATTTCTATTGTCTTAAAAACACTTCAACGTTTCTTTTCAAAATAAGAATCTCATTTTCTTGAAGTAAGCATTTTAAATAAGGAACTTTTATAACTGAAACCAATACTTTCAAAGTTCTATTCAAGGCTTATTAAGGCTTTTAATCCTTTATAATCATTGTGCACAGACTCAAGTCCGGCTTCTCAAACTTCAATCAACAGTAATATATTCTTAACAATAATATCACGATTAACGATGATTCATCACATATATATAATTCATAACACTTTTAAGCAAGTAATGTTCAACTTCAAGTAATAACCACAATAGTTCAAGTAAACAAGTTATTCAAGTATTGGATCAATATCACAATAATATTCAAATCACTCAAGTAAACACATACACACATGCATATAGTCATTGAATATCCCTAGGCAATCCCCTCTTACTTTCTGTGAAGGTAAGAAGATTAGATGCTCGACGAGGTAAGTCATGAACGTTCTCGTTCCCTCCGTGATGGAAGTCTAAGGTTATGAACACAAAATCACAAGTTAAAATCAAAACAAGAACACTAAACCATAAGGTATAGGTTCGGCCAAGACTAGTTCTTAGGGTTAGAGATTCCTAAAAATTATACAACTCATGGATTTATGATCCTTAAGTGTTAGGAGTTCATAAACAATGATATTTTAACAAAGTTGAATTAAAATTCCACTAAGTTAACAACATAGGGCATTCGGTCAAGGCTAGTAAAATAGGCTAGCATTCACTAAACTTTCCAATATTTTGGGTTTAGCATCCATATGTGTTAAGGAGCACAAAACCATGATCATTTTGGAAAAATGAAAATAACACATACTAGCTTTAATAACATAAAATAAACAAGTTATAAATCCTTAACTTTCCAATTTCTTAGACTTAGCATCCAAATATCTTGTGGAGCTCAAGTCCATGATCATCTTAGAAAAATGAAAGTAACACATACTAGCTTTAACAACATAAAATAAACAAGTTATAAATCCTTAAACTTTCCAATCTCTTAGACTTATCATCCATTATCTTATGGAGCTCAAGTCCATGATCATCTTGGAAAAATGAAAGTAACACATACTAGCTTTAACAACATAAAATAAACAAGTTATAAATACTTAAACTTTCCAATATCTTAGACTTAGCATCCAAATATCTTATGGAGCTCAAGTCCATGATCATCTTGGAAAAATGAAAGTAACACATACTAGCTTTAACAACATAAAATAAACAAGTTATTAAGAGTTCTAAATCCATGATAATACTTGAAAAGTTGAAACATGGTATCCTAGGCCTACTTATTCATATTTTTCGGCATCATAGGAACAATCTATCAAAACTTCCAAGATTTATAGATTCAGGATCAAGGGATAGTTAGAAATGCAAACACATGATCATATTCCAAAAGTTGAAACAAAAACTTCCTAGGTAATGCAAGCATTCGGCCTTCATTGGAAGAGATGGATAGAGATTTTTGTTTTACACAAACTCTTAGTATGTGAAAATATAAGTTAATACAAGACTATAGAAAGTGGTTTCAACTCAAAAGGAGTTTTCTACCATTTTAGAGAGATTTTAGAAGTTTAAAGCATATAAAGAACACATAAAGTAAACTAATAAATAAAAGACGAAACTTGCAAAAAGATTTATATGAGAGAATTACTCTTAGTATAAGGAAGAACTTTAATGAAGATCTTAAGTAGAAAATATGAATAAAAACTAAAGCTTTAAGAGCTTGAACTTTAAGAAGAAAGGAAGAAGATGAACTTTAATGGAGGTTGAAGGAGGAAGATGATGAAGTGAAAATGGAAGGGGTATATATAGGGAGAGCGGGGAGAGTTGCACGGCTAAGGGAGTGAGAGGGAGAGCTTGTTGAGCAAGTTTGGTGGTTTAATGCTTGATTGGATGGAAGAAGAGAGAGAAATGACTTTTGGATTAGAATAATATTATAATTTGAAAAGTGTGATGATGGTACTTTTAGAGTGTGTCATAGCCCTTTCCATCATGTCTCCTTACTTCTTTTATGGTCCATAATATGCTCCATTTAATATCCAATTGCATTTCCGATCGTAATTTTTCCGACGTTTCACCCGAATAAAATATTTTATTTTATTTTTTGCACGAAAATTTTCAAAATAACCAAGTTTGAATGAAACATAATAAAAACACTAATTGTTTCGTTCACGGGTCAAAATTAGGCTTTCTGCACAGTAAACTTGTACCGATAGTGAAAACGCAGACCGGCTTCCATCTGAATTTTCAACTGAAAATTTTACCGTGACTTCATATGATATAACAACACAATAAAATGATTTTAGTTTAATTAAAATCATCCTCCGAGTTTAATCTAAAATAAACACATTTAAATATGTATTTACTGCTACAGAAAACGTAGGAAAAACAGATTGCTATGGAAAGGTTAAGTCACTTAATTCTAGGTAATGTTGATTATGGAAATTGGAAGCCTATGAAATTTGGTAGAGGGGGACCTGAGGTCTCTCATCTAATGTTTGTTGATGATATTATTCTCATTGCCGAGACTAATGATCAACAAGCAAATATTATTAAATCTATTTTAGACTCTTTTTGCAGGTGTTCTGGCCAAAAGGTAAACTTAAGTAAGTCAAAAATCATGTTCTCAAGTAACATCAGTGATAACTTGAGTACTAATATCAGTAGTATTCTTAACTTTGATATTACTTATGACTTAACTAGCTATTTGGGAGTTCCAGTTTTTTCAGGAAGAAGAAGCAAAGATGCATATGCTTTCATTATTGATAAAGTTAGAATAAAACTTACTGGATGGAAAGCCAAAACTTTGTCCTTTGCAGGAAGGATCACTTTGGCACAGAGTTGCATCATGAGTATTCTGATGTATGTAATGCAAGCTACTAGCCTCCCAACATCTATTTGATAAGAGGTGGAAAAGCTTTGCAGGGCCTTCATCTGGGGCTCTACATCTGAATCAAGGAAATGTCATCTCGTCTCTTGGGAGTCCATTTGCAGACCAAAAGAGGAAGGTGGACTAGGATTCAGAAGTTTGAGGATGGTTAACACTTGTTATATGATGAAGCTCGACTGGGACCTAATAATCAACAGGGGTGCACTTTGGGTAAAGGTAGTTTGTGCGAAGTACAATAGTGGAAATCTCCTCATCCCTAAGGTCAGATGTGGCTCCAATGCGTCTCATATTTGGAGAATAATTTCTGGGGCTTAGAATCTGGTGGATCAGAACATTACATGGGTTGTCAGGAATGGGCATAGCATCAAATTTTGGCAGGACAATTGGGTTCCAGAAGTTGGGCCTCCGAGTGAGCATGTCTCCTCAATTCCAGACCATACTTGGAATTTTAAAGTTTCGACCTTTGCTTCTGAGGATGGATGGCGATGGAACGATATTCAGGCGAGCTAGCATCAAGCCTCCGGTTGCAGGTTTTGAAGACTTTCCCATTTGGAACTTCTCGTCAGACGGTTTCTTCTCCATCAAATCAGCATACCAACATTTATACAAGGAGCTGGCGATCCCAAACCAAGGATTTCCTTTTGAGAAAATGTGGAAATGGATTGGACCTCCCAGGATTCAGACGTTGATTTGGAAACTCGCTCATGGTAGATTAATGACTAACGAAGAGAGGTTCTGAAGGAATATGATGAATGACTAGTTGTACCCACGTTGTAAAGCCTACCCAGAAACCCTAGGTCATGTTTTTAGGGATTGTGAGGCTGTAGCTGAGTTATGGAACAAATTGGTATCTACTGATCAATGGAGCAGCTTCTTCAGTGTTGGTTTCGAACAATGATTAAAAGATAACCTCTTCGTGAAAGATGCTGGTATGGGGCATTGGGATTGGCCGCTTCTATTTGGGATTGTCCTTAGTAGTCTCTGGCAAGAACGAAATCAATTAGTTTTTGCTGGGATCAATTCTAGTTTGGACGCCATGTATCAATCAATTCTCAAGCAAGCAGAGTTCTCTCACCGTAAGATCCTGAATCCAGGGTCCTCAGTCGCTTTGGCTAGTAGACAAATTATGCAAATAAAGTGGGTTCCACTATCGCGTAATATCTTTAAGCTAAACACTGATGGATCTCACATTCATGGAACTCATTTCTCTGCTTGTGGAGGATTAATCAGGAATTCAAATGGACAATTTATATCAGGATTTCGCTGTAATTTGGGAATATCAACTTCCATTGTTTTGAAATATGGGGGTTGATTCATGGGCTCAAGCTGGCTAAAAGTCTTCATTTCATCAAGATTATAGTAGAGCTTGATTGTGAGGTGGTGGTCAAAATGGTCAACACAAAGCAATTTCATTGCCAGTATTTAGTTCCTCTGCTTGATGAAGTTTCTCGGCTGATTGAAGAAGAAAACTGGGAAGTTCAAGTTCTTCATATTTTTCGTGAAACGAATAGGTGTGCAGACTATTTGGCCAATTTGGGTCACTCTGGAAGCTTTGATTGTGTTAATTATTCAGAAGCTCCTTCTAATTTGAAGATGATGCCGGATGATGATGCTAGAGGGGTTTGCCTCCCTATGACAGTAGCTTAGTTTTGCTGTTTTTGTATTTTCTCTTCCTTTGTAGCAAAAAAAATAAAAATGAATCTATTAAATAAAAATGTAATATATCTAATATACTTTATTTATTAAATAATTAGAAATATTATTAAGAAATCGATTAAGAGAATTTTAAATGTTCTTTTGAAAAAGAGTTTTGGTATGTCTTTAAAGTTTAAAGATCCTCCTCATACTTTAAAAAGGTACATACATGCAATGTCTTGAAAATATAACAAATAGTTAATATTTTCTATTTGATAATTAAGAAGGTTATTAAAAATATTAGTTATGAGGATCTATAATTATTATTTTTAAAAATAGTTTTACATTACTATATTCTCCTTAAATATCTTTGAGAATTACATTTCTTCACATCAATAATAGAACCAAAGTATACGTTTTTTTGTAAAAAATTAAATAAAAAAATAAGGTGAGACAAAATATATGATAAAAAGTTAAAATTATGCAATATAGATTAATACAGGTTCATAACATTATTTTATTTTTTTTCCTCACTTTTGAATTTCAATAGCTATTTTATTTATCAGATCGATTCAATCAAATTCAATTTGAACCCAAATGAACCATCATAAATTTTTATATTGAATTTTTTTATTCTAGATAAAATAGAAATCTAAATTAAGTACTATGACATCAAATTAAATTGTTGAATAATTTTAAAAATTATCTAACAATTAAATATAACATTTTTTTATAAATATTCCTTTTTTTGCCTTAATTATTAAAATATATGTTGCTCCTTTGCTTTTAAGTTTTAACGAAGGGACGGGTGGCCACTAGTTTTTTTTTTTTTTGAACCATTAATATTATCATAGCGTAATGAGTTTGTAGTGATAATGATATCTGTGTGTGTTCTCGAAAGGTACAGACAAAAAAGAGAACAAGTGTTCTGATGGGTGTTGAAGAAGGTCGATCTTATCTTGGCACCCATATCACAAAAATAAGTGCTAACTTTAAAAGGAATGATGCCAGTCACTGTGATATGATAAATTGGAAGAGAAATACACCCCAAAATTTCATGACTCTATCAAAAGGGCAATAAAATATATATTCGTCAACAATATTAATAATGATGAAAGAAGAGATCAAACTATAGGCGAATTCTAGGGTGAGCAACGTTGCCATATCGATCCCCGTGCACCACTATGGATATTCGTATATCAAGTGGTTTCACACAATATTATGATACACCTGGCCAAACCATATCTTTTTTCATTCATTCTCTCTCCTCTCTTTCACTCTCGATACTTTCGTCTCCGCCCCTCCCTCGTCCATCTCTGTCACGACGGCGCCGGAGAGAGTGCTTTCCATCCGGAAATAGTATGGTTCGCGGTGGCCGGTGGTTTTCGATTGTGATGGCCATTGACGGAGACGCTACAACTGACTTCCAGTGCTGTAGGTGGAGGTGGGTGATCGTAGCTTCAGTTCTCCGGTAGATCGGTGGTGGTGTTAGGCGATTATGGAAGCCTCAAGTGGAGAAGGGAGGCTAACGCGGGTTCTCTAATTTGTGGGTTGTCTCGCATGGTGGTTTTGGGTTTACGAGGGAAATGGTACCTCGAACATGATGAGGCACGGATGAATCACAGCGGGACCACTTTCAAGCACGTTATCGAGGAGCTGATAGGGAAAGGTGGGTGAAATTCGAATTCCATTGAGCGAAATCTCGAGGAAGAGGAGGGTTCAGTGATTTCGGTCCCGGCGAGATCTGGACTGCAACGGTGATGCGGTGAGTCACGAGGCGGTGCACTGCAGTTTCTGTCAAAGACGAGGCGGGGACGACGCTTGAGTGGCTGGTCTGTGTGGCTATGAATGATTCACGATGGTGGTCGAGGAGATTATGTACGAAGAGGAGGTATTCAGTTTCTTTGATTCACAGTGGTTGATGGCGGTATTCCGACGCCCAGTGACAGAGACAGATGAGGAAAAGCGAGATAGGGACATGGCATGCTTAAGAAGAAAGAGGGAGAAAGATCAGGTGTTGACAGTGTATCATAAGATCCGAACTAAACTTGATCTACGGTTATCCATAGTGGTGCATAGTGAGTGATATAGCAACCTTGCTTACCCTATAATTCGCCTCAAACTATGATGCTTCGTGAGATAATAAAACAAAGATTTATAACCAAAAGGTACTATTTTAAAATTGCTCAACCTCCCAACAACATGGTGTGGCACAGTTGGTAGATAACTAGGGCCTTTAAGCATGTGGTCAGGGGTTCGATTCTTGGCTCATGCGTATGGAAGAGCGTCTGTTGGGAGAGGTCAACTCCTTAAATGGATCTCAGTACCTCAAGGGATTAGTCTCTGGGTCTTGGCCGGAGGATACCTGAGTTCACCAAAAAAAATGCCCAACCTCCCACATTAATTTGTTTACTCAATGAAATTAATCAAGTCTCGTAAATGTTTATCCAAAGTTCAAACCTATCTTAAATTCATTTAACCCAAAATTTTTTTAGGGTTAAATATGTTTTCGATCCCTATATATAAAATAACGAAAATTCGTTTTTAGTCACTCATTTTCAAAACGTTCGTTTTTGGTCCCTCATTTTTCAAAATATCTCACTTTTGGTCCCTGACGTTTTCTGGATCTGATCTGTCAAACGAAGTTTCATGTCTCTATTCTTATGTGAAAGCACATATGGTATTAGTGAAATGAGGGGCGTGGAAAATGGACGTAGAACTCCATTTGACATATCAAAATCAGATGAAATAGAGTTAACGTTAGGGATCAAAGCTGAACAATTTTGAAAATTGAGGGACCAAAAACATACGTTTTAAAAATGAGTGACTAAAAATGAATTATCGGTATTTTACGAGGCCTACCCAATATAAGAGGGATCTCGGTACCTTCATCCATATCTAGCACCACAAAGTTCGCTGGAAAGATGAACTTGTCCACTTTCACTAATAAGTCCTCCACTACACCATAAGGGTATTTAATAGAATGATCCGCTAGTTGGAGTGACATCATAGTCTTTTTGTCCTCTTGAATGCCATGCTTCCTCATCATAGATAAGGGCATTAAGTTGATGCTTGCACCTAAATCACACAATGCCTTCCCAATAGTCATCTCTCCAATGGTGCATGGTATGCTAAAAGAACCCAGATCCTTTAACTTAGGAGGTAGTTTCCTTTGGATAATTGCACTACACTCATCGGTCAAAGCAATCGTTTCCTCATCCACTATCTTTCGTTTCTTGGAGAGAAGCTCTTTCATGAATCGAGCATAGGATGGCATTTGTTCCAAGGCTTCCGTAAATGGAATATTGATTTGTAGCTTACGGAATACATCAAGGAACTTATTGAATTACTTATCTTGTAATGGCTTCTTCAATCTTTCTGGATACGGTACCTTCATGAATGGAGGGAGGACTTGGGGTTCAACCCACTTCTTTCTTCGAAATTCTTCATCCACTAGTTTCAACTTCCCCCTTGCTCCGGCACTTTCTCACTAGCTACCTCTTCTTTCTTTGCTCGCACTGTTTCCACTTGTGGTTGTTCCGGAGTTTCACCTTCATGAGAACTAGTTGCTCCCCCATTTGATTCCAACACCTTACCGCTTCTAGTGGTCATAGAATTGCATTGATTCTTTGAGTTGTTCTCTGTATTTACCTGAGAAAGATCCTGGAAGACGCTCATTCAGTTGTTTTGCAAGTTGTGCTACCTGAGTCTCAAGAATCTGAATCGTTGCCCATGTGTGAGTTACCAACTTGTCAATGACTGTGTCTATATGCACCGTTAACTTCTCAATGGCCACACTAGTCTTTTCAATAGCCAATTCCCATAGTTGTTTCCCACCATCTGTGATCTGTAACTGATTAGGCTTAGGGAGAGCTTGCTGATTATTATGATGTTGAATTCCATAGTGCTGCCTCTGATTCTGTTGTTGTTACCCGACCAATCCTCCACTTGTGTTACTCCAAGAGAAACCCGGATGGTCTCTCCTGACGTCCCAATTTCGCCCATTGTGGTTGTCATTCTGTCTGTTCCTCTGATAGTCATTGCATTGTAGCACTGTGTCGTAGAAACTGTGGCACGAGTCCACATGATCCTGAGAAAAGTTACCCGAAAAATTTTCACTGTCATGATCTCCATAGCAAAAATCACAACCCAGTGGCAATCCTTCCTGTACTTCGTTCACCTTCATCTTGTTATTAAGTGCCTCATTCTGCTTCTTTAGAAGTGCGTTCTGCTCAAGAATAGCTTCAATAGATGATACACTAAGTCCAGATGTATTTTGTTGAGATGGACTAGAAAAGTGACTACCATTACAGTTGTAGTCATTCCTAGACATCTTTTCCAATTATGCCCAAGCATCCTCCGCTGACTTGCAAGAGAAAGAACATCCAGCTGCAGCATCACAATTCATCTAGTAGCGACCCCTCAACCCATTGAAGAAATGTTGGACCTTTGTCACCAAATCAAAGTAGGAAGAAGAAGATCTCCTCAATAGCACATATACCTTTCCCAAGCTTCATTGTAAGTCTAATCTTCATGTTGCCTGAATGAAGTAACGGCTATCTTCAGTTGTATGTGTCCCTCTCTAAGGGGGAAAGAAACTTGTGAGGAATTTTTGAGCCATATCCTCCCAAGTATTTATGCTTCCTCTATCCAAATTTAGATCTAGCCAATCGTGTGCTCTATCCCGAAGAGAAACAAGGAATAGTCGCAAACGGAAGGCGTCATCCGAAACTCCAGAAGTCTTCAACATATCACAGATCTCCAAAAAGTGTGCAATATGCCTCTGAGGATCTTGGCTTGCACTCCCATCAAACTGATTCCTTTGCACCGGATTCAAAACCGATGACTTGATCTCAAAAGAATTGGCTGTGATGGTCGGTCTCACAATAGTAGAAGCACAATCATCCAAGTTAGGACGATTATACTCATAGAGAGGCTTGTAAGCCGGAGGATCTCCTTCCGCCATCCCTTCAAGATTGATGGGTTGGATTGCTACAAGTCTCCTTTTCTCTTTCAATTCCTTCCTCAAGCGCTTCTCGATCCGTCGAATCTCTGGGTCGTATAGCAAGTCTCCGGTGGGAATCGCCTCTCATACACAAAAACAAGTCAAGACCAAGTGGATCAAAGAAGTTGAAACAGATAAAAATTGCAGAATTTTAAAGAAAAAAAATTGCTTAATCAAAATTTTGAATTTTCCTAAAATTTAGGAAAATTGGTTGTGTCAATCCCTAGCAACGGCGCCAAAAACTTGTTGCGAATCCGGCAAGTGTATCGGTTTGTTGCAAGTAATAAAAACACGGTAAGTAAATACCGAGGTTGAACACAAGGATTGGAAGACCAATTTAACCAAATCTTTAAAGAAATTCAAGCATTTGACTAAGTCAATCACAAGTAGTTGAGAAGAGAGAGAAAATTAAATAAGGAAAGATAACAAGATTAATTATCCAAATTGCGCTAACTAATAACAAAGAGAATTAATTTAATGGCTAAGACTCTAAGGTCACGAATCCACATACCCTAACAAGCAAGTTACCCAAGTGTTTATCTTCTTATCCCTATGTTCAAATTCTTTGTCAACCAGAACCCTCAATCATCCTAATGTCATTTGTGGCTTTTTAAAAGGAAATTTCTACACTTGCAAATTGTTAATCTGCCGATATGTTCAACTCACAATTAGATTCTTTAAGTTCTTGGTTCTCTATAAGCGACTGCACAGCTTTCCTATTTTATGCCTAGTAATATTCAAATGGTGTTCTTAATTTAAGTCCTAGTACGAATAAACATCAGTATCAACACACTAGACTAGTTAACTACGAGCCTTTATGATTAATGCATACAAATCAGAATTAAGAAACAAAAAAAGAGAGAAGGGAATAAGAAAACATCACTTGAATTCACTATGCCATCAAAGGTGGCTTCATCATTCCTTTAGAATAGGGAATTAGTTCCTCAAAGAGACGAAAACAACGATCAAAGAATTGATAGCATTCATCCTAAAAGAAACTAAAATACAACTCACTACGACTCACGAGCAAACTAGGATTACAATCAAAATTCAAAACGCTCCTTCCGACATAAACAAGCTATTTATAATGTTTGGGATTCGTGGCGCTGGCGGAAAGCGGGGATTCTCGAGACGAATCTTAAGTTGGCGCCAGTTCAAATTTAGATGTTTCGCGAGGAGAGACAAAGCTCGCGAGGCGAGACTGAATGGTCTTCAATTCCCTGAGTCTGGATCGTGAGGCGAAGCGCCTTGCAGCGAGCTGCCTTTGCGAGGCGAGGCTAAATGGTTACTGCTCTGCTTAATAGCTCGCGAGGCGAGCTGCTGGTCGTGAGGCGAATAAACCAATTTTGCCTTTTTGCTTGTTTCCTTCATTTTTCCTAGCTTCCTCGAGCTTCACTTTTAACCTGAAAAAAAGGAGAAATAAAAGGATAAAACTACTCCAAATTAACCAAAAGTCCTAAAAATTAACTAAAAGACTCAAGACTTTGCTTTGGGACAAAATGAGTCAAATTTGGGTGTTTAGCGAGGTTAAATCGCTCAATTGGCATAAAAACCTTAGCCTTTCCACCTGTAAAACTAGATAAGTTGGAGGCTTATCAGTCCTCATCACAGAACAGCCAAGCGGTGAAGCATGCCACCACAGGCCGCCATCATCACCATGGTACCAAGACCGTCGCGGCCAGTGTCAACCGCCATCGTCACCGCCGCAAGCAACAGATCCAAATTAGAACCCGCACAACGACATTGTTGTCCAACCAGCCGCCGCCACCGCCACCAACGTCGTCCAGTCTCTGCCGCTATCGCACGCCTCTGCTTCATAAGCATCCACCGTCGTCGTCGCTGCAATGGTTGGAGTCTCTGTTTTCAGTGCTCGAACTAGTCCCGGTTGGAGTCCCTGATCTCCACGGCTGCTTGTTTTTGCTCGTCGATGGAACAAGAACCGAGATCAGAGACAAACTAACAGGAAGCACAAGCAATCAAGAGGCGTCGGGATTGGAAAAAGTTGTGTGAAATTCGTCAGATCTATCATTGTTATATTCACTGAAAGCAAAGGAAGAGTTATCGTTGATGCTCAGTTTAGTGGGATGGTGGCAATCGGTGGGGAGGGGTGGAATCGGGATCGGCAGAGGGAGGTGGGGAAGGGGTCGGAGAGTTGGTGGTTGGAGAATTGGTTTTTCCAATAAAATAAAATAAAATAAAATAAAAATTTATTTAGTGGTATACTAGTGTACCCCTAAACACTCTACTTCATGCTAGAATCCACCGCACTTTTAATACTAATAATTGTCGCTTGTGATACCCAAAAAAAGGAAAAACAAAACAGTTCAATTCTAAATATTTAATACTACATAATATTTTCCTGTCGTTATTATTTTGGAAGGACTTTATCTAACCACCATTTCATTCCGATGGTCAGTCTCATACTCTCATAATTCTAGTTGTGGGGATATTCGATCAAAGAGCAAAATAATATTTCCCTTATTTAAATTTTATTAGAAGATCAGACTCCACCTTTGAAATAGATGGTATGAAAAAACACTAAAAAGTCCAAACTCAGCAGGATAATAATAGGTGGTGACACATTGGATGGTTGATATTGCGCGCAAACAAATAGGAACTAGACTCACATCACACGTTTGTTTCCATCCATGGTCCAGGCTTACTTGTCTGTAGGGACAAGTGAAGAGAACACGACAGAGCTCCTTTTTTTTTTTCGGGACAAGTGAAGAGGACACGACAGAGCTTTTTTTTTTTTTTTTCAGGCCTATATGTTTATAATTAGTATGTTATGTTTGGGGAGTAGAACTCATGACCTCTTTATCATTATAAATCACATGTCCCTCCCTCAAACTATCTTGACCATCTTATAACCACCGACAACGAAGCTCTTATTAATGCACGTTTTACGTTTGATTTAAAGAATAAATCTTCTATGAACAATTGAACATGTATTTATTGGGTACAACTAATCAAAATCTCTTTAGATAGTTATTTTATAGACTATCAAGAATTTGATTTGCAATGTTACATGCAGGACCTTCTCTGATTTAAATTGCAGGCAGCCTCAGGTCGTGGGGCCAATCCAGATGCTATCTTCCTGTTTTCAAATTTCTATTAAACCTTCTGCAGAGGGCCAAATATCGGATATGTACAGTATATTCATATCCTTTTCTTAGGACAACACGGTTAAATTCCTTTTATTTTGGCATTGTTTATCCACTTGCACCGCGTACAGTACACTCATTGCTTTCCCTAAAATGCATCTTTATGGACTATATAGTAAGGAGAATAGTAAAGGGGGAGGGGGATAAAAGAGGCAGAGCACAAAGAGAGCAAGAAGGATTTTGTGTGATTACAAGAAGCTGGATGAGGAAAAATAAAATTTTGAGAATCATCTTTCATTCAAGATGATACTATCAAATAATTTCCCACGAGTCCTGATAAAGGGTTGATCCAATTGTACATGCTAAATTATAATCTTTCGCTTCTTTTTTTCCCTCTCCCGAAGCATTAACAGTTGTAGTTTATAACTCACTTCCAATCTAACATCCATATTCCTTGCCAACTGCTACAGCAACTTCCATTCTTATTTGTCTCCGAGACATTTTTCAGACATAACCTTCAGCCTCCATCTCCCATACTAGTAAATTCAAAACCAGATAAAGATCCTTGCCCCCATAATGCTGCAATTGGTTTGATGGAAAAGAGTATACATGATTTTTTATCCCAATCCAACTGCATCCAATGAACTCCTTAGGACCTCTATTTTCCACAGCCTTCCTCATTCGAACCATGCTTTCCCATCTGCCCCTCATCTGATATGCCTGAGCCAACACCAAGTAAGGTAAGGGTGTCTGTGGTTCCCTCTCCATTATTTTCTTCGCAACTGTTTCAATAACTCGCAAGTCTTCATGAATTACACATGCAGAAAGAACTGACCTCCAAATGTAAGAGGTAGTTCTATTCGGCATTGTTTCTACAATGTCAATGGCTTCTTTGAGCTTACCAGTTTGACTCAACAACTCCACAACATAAGCATAATGTTCTTCCCCTGGTTTTACTCCAAATTCCTTCTCCATTGAGGAAAATATTTGAACTCCTTCATCAGTCAAATTCCCATAGTTGCATGCCAGTAGAACTGCAGCAAGTGTTATTCGATCCGGGGGTGTACCTTCTCTAATTAATTCCTTAAAGAGGTCCATGGTCTCAGACACTTTGCCATTGTAAGTCAGTCCCATCATTATGGTGTTCCATGATACCAAATCTTTTATTTTCATTTCATTGAAGATATTCAAGGCATCATCAATCAATCCAAATTTTGCATACATGTCAACAAGTGAATTGGCAACAACTGCATCTGACTCGAAACCCAGTTTATGAACCAAAGAATGGATTTGGTTACCCACTTCTAATGGTAGAAAAATGGAAACAGAACTCAGAAGACTGCTAACCATGTATTCCGTTGGCCTGATATTCTTCCTCAAGGTCAGCACAAAATGTTGGAAAGCATCTTCCCCTAAATCATGTCTAGCATAGCTTGAAATTATGGAATTACATAAAACCGAATCCCATTGATCTTGTTCTTTAAAGATCCAGATCGAATCCTCCAATCTGTTGCATTTGGAAAAGAGGTCAATAGCAGCACTGGATACAATGCTATTATAAACAAATCCCACCTTGAAACAAAAGGCAAAAACTTGCTTACCCTTTTCCAAATCTCGCAAGTTAGAACACACACTCATCAATATTGAACATGAAAACTGGTCAGGTAAAAACTCTTTAGCTCTCATCTGATAGAGCTGCTCTAAAGCCTTCTCTTCATGCCCTGCTCTATGACAAGCCCAAATCAAAGAGTTCCAAGATATAACATCACACTCCTTCATAGTCAAAATGACACCAAAAGAATAATCAGCAAGACCAAGCTTCCCATACATGGTTATCAATGAATTCCCAAGCACTACATTGGACAAATCAACCCCACTTCTAATCACCCTACAATGAATCTGTTTAGCATGATAAGGACTCGACACAAGCGATGCGAGAATGGAGTAAGTAAACCCACTTGGTCTCACACCAGCATCTTGCATTTCAACAAATAGCTCCAAGACATGATTATAAAAACCATAATGAGCATAACCTGAAATCATCGAGTTCCAACTAACTACATCTCTAACAGGCATTTCATCAAACAAGTGGCATGCCTTTCCAAGGTGGCCACTTTTGAGCAACCCTTTTAAGAAAATGTTCCATGAAGTGGAATTCTTGTGAGTAATATCATCAAATACCTTGAAGGCATCGTTAACTTGGTAAAACTCGGAGTACAGATTGAGACAGTGATTACCCAGATAGGTATAGGTGTCGAAACCCAATTTGAGGAAGTGAGCATGGATGATTTTGAGAAAGTTGAGAGATTTTTGGGATATACATTGGTGTAGGAGAAGAGAGCAATACGAAAGTGAAGAGTGGGGACATTGTGTTTGCTTCAAAAAAGGGTACATACAATACAAATGCTATGATATGCTCATGCCACGCCTACACCTACGTTATGCTTCAAAATCAAACACAGTTATGGAGTTAACAGAGTGTGATTGCCAAGTTTTCATGAGGGTACCTACTCAAGTTTAGGTTTTCTGCTTGGGCGGAGGCCTAAACCAAACCCCTGTTATAGTATAACGTGGGATTGATGAGAAGTGTTTGGCTTCACTCATATGGGAGTTTCGTAAAGTCAATTTTATTTTATTTTAAATTTGATTCATTTGAATTTGAATGATCATGGCCTGTAATAATCGGGTTAAGTCACCCAATATAAAAAATGAGTGCATCTTTTCTCATATGTCTGACAAAAAGTAATTAACTAATAATAATAAAAAAAGGGTACTCGTAAAAGACAATAAAAATTGACGTCTGACGATAGGTTTTAAATGTAAAATATAAATATAAACAAAGCACCAAAAGTAAATGTAAAAAACATATTAATATTTTTTAAATAATTATACTATGTTCATTGTCTTATATACTAGCAAAATGTGAGTACTGTGTATTGTTCTTTCAAAAAAAAAATGTGAGTACTATATATTGTAAAAATTTAAATTATAATGAATATGGTTTTGGTTTAATTGACTACTTGCCGGTCTTTTTTTTTTTACAATCATAAACTCATTTCATTTCATTCTTACTCTCTTCCTTTTTAAGAAAAGCAGATAAACCTTCCGCGCACAAGATAAAGAGATACAGAGAAAGAGGGTCATCTTGACGGAGGCCTTTCTCTGGGATGATGGGACCAACGGAATCATTGTTGATACTAACAGAATATGTGACAAAATTAATGCACATGATCATCCAATGAACCCACCGGGAAGCAAAACCCATCTTATGCATCATAACTTGCAAATAGCCCTAATACATTCTATCATAAGCCTTGCTAATGTCAATTTTCAGCGCCATCTCACCTTTCCTACCTCCTGTTTTACATTTCAAGTAATGGATAATTTCATTAGCCACCAACACATTACCAAGAATAGATCAACCAGAAATAAAAGCTGATTGCTTAATAGAAATACACTTATGCAAAACCTTTTTCAAACGATTAGCAAGCACTTTGGATAAAACTTTATAGATCATGTTACATAGTAAAATAGGCCTCCAATATCCCATAGAGCTAGGATTATCACATTTAGGGATGAGAACAATAATATTATCATTAATACCTGCAGAAAGCCACCATCATCTAACCACTTACAGTAGGCTAGAAAAACATCATCACCACAGAGGTCCCAAAATAAAAATTATTAAGGTATTAGTTAATTTAGTTGACTTTGTTTCCCATTAGTATTAAAATATGTCAAGACTTAATAAATATTAGTTTTTTTTAAAAGTAGGGGTCATATAGGAATAGAAAAATTATAAGTATAACTCATTCCATTCCGTTCACTTTCATCCACTTCTTGAAACAACAACTTTGTTCTGTTCGGTTATAAAATATCCAAACAATGGAATGTAATTTTTATTATATTTCATTCAATTTCGCTTCATTCCATTATGTTTTACCCCATTCTATTCCATTATCTTTCACCAATCCAAATATAGCCTAAAGTAAGTGAGCAAGTAAGGATGTATCTAGTATCTACCATTAACCATTTAGTGGGTTGAAATATTATACATTTTATCAAATCAAAAACAAATACACCTTTACTTTACCTGATCAAGACAAATTCACTTTAAACAAGTCTTATTAAAAAAATATATATATATAACAAGCTACATTTAAGTGGATATTATTATTTTTTGTTCGAGAAATTAATACCTAATTCTCAATTTTGCTACTACTCTAATTTATTTATCAGCCCAAAACTAATTTATCCAAATTTTCTACTTTATTTATTCAAATTTTCTAAAAATTAAATTTATAAAAAAAATTAAAAAATAAAGAGTTGACAAGCTAGTAGACATACCTTACGAACCTACATCCAACTCAAGATACTGCATTTAGCTATTTGCTTCATGCCAGTTCCCACTTCCTTTCGATGATCAAATATACACTAATTCCTAACATTCCACGTGAGGGATTTTCAAAATAATAGAAGTCCAAGATACCAAGTTGGAAAGAGGTTGAAGGACACCAATAGGTGTGTCTCTTCATGGTTTTCAAATCTTTCCTGATAGGTATATTTTTCATGATTAAATGTGTTCATTCATCAAGGATACATTCATGAAAAGTCGCAATCATTCTTTCAAATACATGAAAGGTTATTTCATTCACCAAGAGGCATAAGTTGGTCTATAAATAGAACCACTTGTGTAGGCAAAAAAAGGTCTAAGAAATTGGCCAAGTTTTTGGAAGCCAAATCACTTCCTTTCTTCCCTTAATGAGCAGAGAGAATTGAGGAAACTATTATTCTGTAAATACCATTGACGATACGCTTGGTTTAGGATGTGCAAACCAAACCAAGGTTTCCATTGTATCCTGAAGGGGATTCGTCGGCTACACCCTGTTGCATCCAATTTACGAAAGAGATTGGTAGGGACGAATCGAACCTAAAGCCTAGTGTTCTTACACGCCTTGGAGGGTGCGCATGTCACTTGTTCTTCTCTTCTTTGTTGCAGACCAGACCCACATTATCTAACATTCTTTAGGTTCGATTTTCGTTTTATAAAATGGTTGCAACAATGGAGGGAGATGACATTTTGACATTGTCAAAGCGGAGATGTTCGACGGTGGAAGCTTCGTTCATTGGGAGAAAGAGATGCATGGTCGTTTTATAACAAGGAGAGATGAGTACTCAAATTCTTCATCAAAAATATGTTTATTTGTGACCATGGTGAAAGGTACACAAATACTTTTCATGGCTATGTTATACTTGGTATTCTAAATACATGTGTGTACAATGCTAAAGGCATTCTTTGTTTGTGTTAAAATTAACATGTGGTATTAGAGCCTTAGATGCATGATTTATAATAAAATCAAGTATGTGAATTTTGATGAACATGAATATGTTTGGTTTATGATGCATGTATGTATGTTACTCTATTTTGATAGAAAGGTCTTAGATATACATGATTGTATCAAGTGCATGCATTAATGGATATGATCCATGTAAGAACTAATTATTTTAAGAATAGGAAATCTTATATTACGAGTGTATGATTTTGTGAATATAAGATGAAAATTGTTTCTTGATTCTTTAGAAATGTTTTGGATGTGGTTTTAGAGTGTTCGAAGTTGTTAAAATGGATATGGATGTTCATGAAGAAATGTTGTAGAAAACTGAAAAATGATTGGATCATTGTCTTGTTTGTTTTCTATAATGAAAATCATCAAGAATTTTAACATGTTTAGACTTGAATCCAAAACTTAATTAAAGATGATGAAAATAATTTTAAACTTGAGTAGAATGTCCAAAAATGGTTGTGGTTCGTATGAACCCGGTTCCCTGTCAAACGGGTATTGTTAACCCGGTTGGAAGTTGGAATTGACACCCAAAACTCACATCTTATTGGAAAGTTGTGTTTATGCTAATATTTAAATATATAAAACGGTTCTTCATTTTCATAAGCCAGCAACTTAGTCTGGTGGCAGAATGCCACAATGCGATATCATGCGGGTCTTGAGTTTGAAACTTAGTAGCGTTTTTCAACATAAACGTTTGTAAAAAAAACTGTTTAAATTGAAAAAGTGCGTCCTTTGGGGTTTGAACCCACGACGCATGGGAATGGGAAGGGCCGAGCAGGTGTGGCATGTTAACTGCTAGGCCAGTGTTAGATTAGTTTTCTTACTGTTCGTTAATAATGTATATGTATGCAGAATACATGGTTAATATTTCCCATTTGTTTCTTGCATACCTGATTTAAAATTATTATGAATGCATTAATGGTAACGGTTAATGCAAATAAAACTTAAAATGTAAAGTTATTTTTATCCGGAAGTTGTAATGCTTATATATGTTATTATATAGTGTGGATAAATTGAAGTTGTTTTCTATTAAACATGCATTAAATGCTTTAGGAGTTATTAAAATAAAAGAATTCTATAACCCTAATTACTTTGAGTCTACTAGAATAGTTGATCAAACAACTGAATCTTATTCCCAATAATAAAATAGTATAGTTGAAAAGAAAATTAGGATATAGAAGAAATGGTATAAACCATAGTATCCTATGATGGTCTAGCAAAATGATATTGGGGAGAAGTTATGTTGAAGACTTGTTAAATGGTAAATAGAGTTCTAAACAATGGAACAAGATGACCCCATATGAGCTCTGGAAAATAGAAATTCCGTTCTCGGATTTTTCAAAGTTTGAGTTTGTAAGGCAATAGTAAAAGTTCTTGAACCAAAAGAAAGAAATTAGGTGAAAGGAGAATTGAATGTGTGTTTCTGAGCTAAGCTAAGATTAGCAAAGCATATAGATTCATGGTTATGGAATCTAGTGACTCATCCTGTTACTAACAGTGGTTGAGTTTGGGGATTTAATATTTCAAGGAAATAAGTTTTACTCAATTACAAGTCACATGGATAATGTTCATAGTAATGCACATAATCCGGAAAGTAATGTATTTAATAAAGATACTTTGAAAGGTTTAGAACTTAGGGAAAATCAGAGATCTAGAAATGAGAAAACTTAGAGGCCAATGTTTTTCAAGTTCCTTGTTGAAGGAACAATAGAGTCCATCGACGGTTATGGACCAATATATTATTATACAGAAAATGATCCATAGACATTTGAAGAGACAATAAAGTCTCAAGTTGTCGCTTTCTGAAAGGAGGCTAACAAGAATAAATGGACTCAATAAATAGGGAATAAAATATGCAAATTAGTAGACCTCCCACCTGGTTCCAAACCTATAGGATTTTCAAAGGGAAAATGAAGGTTGACGAAACCATTGATAATTTTAAGGCAATATTAGTTGCTAAGGGATTTATACAAAAAGGATTGACTATTTTGATACACATGAACTGGTGGCAAGAATTGCCTCAATTAGAGTGCTATTGGCACTTGGATCCATCTGTAAGTTTGTCATCCATCAAATGGATGTGGTATTCCTAAATGGGGAATTAGATGAAGAGGTGTATATGACACAACCTGAATGGTTCGTGGTTAATGGTCAGGAAAAGAAAGAGTGTAAATTGAAAAAGTCATTGTATGGACTAGAACAGACTCATAAGAAATGGTATCAAAAATTTGATCAAGTTGTGCTAGCTAATGGATATAAAATAAATAAATCTTAAAAGTGTATTTATAGTAAACTCCATGGTGGGAAAGGGGTCATGATTTGTTTATATGTCGATGATTTATATGTTGATGATATATTAATATTTGGTAATGATCTAGATGAGGTTGAAGAAACTTATCTAGAAATTTTGACATGAAAGACTTAGGGGTATCTGATGTGATTCTAGGAATTAGAATAATAAGAGATGGTGAGAATGTAGGTTTACCCCAATCTCACTATATAGTAAAGATATTAAAGAAATTTAATCACCCTAACTGTCAACCTATCACTACTCCCTATGATCATAGCATTAATTTAGTATCGAATAAAGGCAGTCTAGTAGCACAACTTGAATGCTCAAAAGTAATTGGATGTTTAATGTATACCATGACATAAACCCGGCTAAACATTGCATATGTTATAGGAGACTAAGTAGGTATACAAGTAATCCAAGAAAAGAAGACCATTGGCATGTTGTCCAGAAGTATTGAAATACTTATGGGGGACAAGAACTATATTTTAAACTATAATGGGTATCCTTCGGTATTAGAAGGTTACACGGATGCCGATTGGGTGACTTATATAAGAAGATCATGCTTTAACAAGTAGTTGAGTCATCACAATTGGTGGGGGTGCTATTTCTTGGGGTTTCAAGAAATAAGTCGGCATTCTTAGGTTCTACCATGGCTGCAGAATTCATTGCATTGGCAGCAGGTAACAAAGAAGTAGTTCTGACTTAGAAATTTGTTGTATGAGATACTAATTTTAATGGTGCCAGTATCCATACAATGGGATAGTCAGTCAACACTATCAAGGGCATGTAGCCAGGTTTATAATGGAAAGTCCAGGAACATTGGGCTTAGACATAATTATGTAAAGGAACTAATAGCAAGTGGAGTAATATCCAGGGTCTTTATAAGACGGAAATAAATCTTGCATCCTTTGATGAAAGAACTGACAAGTGATATGATGTGGAAAATTATCATTAGGGATGGGACTCAAGTCTATATCTACATGATCACCGATGGTGGAAACCCGACTCACACTTGAGTAGCATCAAGTCTTGAGTTCAATATGGCCAAAGTACACTATGAGAGTGATTGCAAGTACTTGACGAATAGATACATCCCAATGTTTAAAAGTACTTGGAAACCATAAGGACACAAAGGAAAATGGTGAGCTTTTGCTCTTAATGGACCTATAACATATATATGCTAAGGTGCCCAACTTATGGGGGTGCTTTTGGTAAAGTCCACCTATATGAGAGTGAAGCTAGGCCGCTTCTTGGAGTTGGGCTTGACTCCGTAAGCTCTCATGAAAGGAGGATACACAACACATGGCCTTACCAAATGTGTTACACTACCACGTCATTCAATGGTACTGAGATTTCATGTGTAAGTCATGGACACTTGTTCTAATGAATATTTGGTTCAAAGCTTGTCTACCACTTTATTTGGGGATGAGTGCAAACGTGACTTACTAAGCAAAGGTTCAAATCCCCAAGATACCTTTGTCTGAAAGCATGCGATTTCCGAAATAATGGAATTTGGGTTTATTTTGAAATGGTGGGGGATTGTGAGGGATTTCCAAAATAATGGAAGTCCAAGACACCAAGTTGGAAAGAGGTTGAAGGACACCAATAGGTGTGTCTCTTCATGGCTTTCAAATCTTTCCTAATAGGTGTGTTTTTCATGATTAAATGTGTTCATTCATCAATGGTACATTCATGAAAGGTCACAATCATTCTTTCAAATACATGAAAGGTTATTTCATTCACTAAGAGGCATAAGTTGGTCTATAAATAGAACCACTTGTGTAGGCAGAAAAAGGTCTAAGAAATTGGCCAAGTTTTTGGAAGCCAAATCACTTCCTGTCTTCCTTAATGCGCAGAGAGAATTGTGGAAATTATTATTCTGTAAAATACCATTGACGATACGCTTGGTTTAAGATGTGCAAACTAAACCAAGGTTCTCCATTGTATCTAGAAGGGGATTCGCCGGTTACACTCTGTTGCATCCAATTTACAAAAGAGATTGGTTGGGGCGAATCGAACCTAAATCATAGTGTTCTTACACACCTTTGAGGGTGCGAATGTCACTTGTTCTTCTCTTCTTTATTGCAGACCAGACCCCACATTATCTAACACTCCAAAGTCCAAACAACTATACAAGATGTTGTTGTGCTAACAAATAGAAAAGAAATATTAGAGGTATTCTTTGATCAAGCAGGAAGCCAATTCCATCCTCCAAGGATAGAGTAAAAAAATCTCGATTTTGCAATAGGATGGATCGTAGTCTCATTTATTGTCCTTTTGACATATCAACCTACAACTACAAGAATTCCAATAGGTAACCAATCAATGGACTAAAATAAAAACAATCATATGCAATTTCAAACAAGAAAGCTTTACCCTTGTTCCTCAACTTTCAGTATTTCCTTCCAATTCCTTATGCAATCCTAGGGGAGCTTAACGTCCCAAACCTTCTGCTTTATAATAGATAGCAGCAGCACTAAGACCATACAACCTGCAAGGAGTAAGAATTTGCAAAAGATTCCTAATATGCCTTGTAAGTCAGAATAGAGGCTTTGTTCCAATCAGCTAGTTATCTGAATCTCAAGGCCCCTTCCTCCTGTCATTCTGCAACAATACGTCCGACGGATGTTCACTAACATTAGTTGTGCTGATATCTATATCCATCTTGTGCTCCAAATTTACACCCAAATCAGAATTGAACAGGTGTTAACGTGGTTTTTTGGTTGTGTCCAAAATTCCTTCGTGACAAATAATTATAGATCAGACGAGTGTAGGACCTACGAGTTATGCGATAATCTTGTCAAAATAAGTATGCGAATTGTCTGCCAAGTACGAATTTGACATTGAAGCTAAATTAGAAATTACTGGCAAAGACTTAGTATCAAAACAAATATGTAAATTTATCAAAAAGATACAAAGTGTTGTCAATAATGAATTTTAACAATAAAACGACTTGTGTTTTAAAAGATAAGTTTGAAATTTAAAATAAGAAAGTAGTTTCTATTGTAGAAGATAACTTCCTAGTTGTATTAACTAATTGCATTAAGTTTGTAATGAAAAGAAACGAGAATTTGAAAGTAAAATTAAGTAAAATAGGATCTAAGTAATACCATTCACGAAAGGTAAATGAAAATAAGAACATAAACGAAATATTAAGGAATAATGGAGAACAAGTAAAGAACTTTGAAGGATAAAACTAGTATTGTACTGGGTTGTAATATTGAATTGAATTGAAAATGAGAAGGGTGGAGGGAGTACTTGAATTAATCTGTCAATCTGCTGTGTGATCGAGATGTGTAGGATGTGTATCAAGTAACCGACCGACCCTGGTTACAATGAGTTTACTACTATTTATAGACAAATACAATAACTTCCTAGTAGTAACTTCCTATCTAAATGATTGCCACATGTCTTTGGCAGTTCTTTTAGATTCTAAACTTAACTACTTGTCAAAACAGTTCCAATAATTTCTCAATGTCTTGAACCGCTGTGTCAACTAACTTGTCTTTGACGGAATTAACTGCTTGACAACTTATTTTAACTGCTTTGTCGACCTTGAGGCTTAATCATTTTTCCTTTTCCACCTTATTGGCGACTCTTTCATGAATATTGTCAGAAAAACCACCCGTCGGTCAATATGCACATCTTCTTGCCAACTAAGTATCTTCAATACTTTAGAAAAACAATAGTTTTAACTTCACTCCCTTTGTTAACCTGTCAGAATTATTCTTGTCAAGAATTTGAAATTCTTCCATTAACAGATGCCCCCCAAATTTTGCTTTTCGACGGTCTTGTCCGAAAGAATAGCAAAATTTTGAATTTTCAAATCTTTAACAGATTTTTAATTCTGGGTTTTAATCTCATGAATTAAATCTTATCAAACTAATCATATCCCTACTTAATAGGAATAATCATAACGTTGCAGTTGTCTTGGAATTCGAACCAACAACTCCCACTTTCTTTAAATGCTCGTCATATCATTATTTAACTCCTTCTGACTTCCTTTGATCTTGCTTTCTCTCTCTGCAAAAATCTCTTCTTTACAAAAGAACCTTTCCTCTTCATCACTTCGCTTAATCTCTATGGCAACATCTTCAAAGATGTCAACTTTAATACCTCAGGCCACGGTTGCTGCTCCTAGGGCAGTAGTTCAAGACCCAATCTTGGAAGAATCAGAATTATGGCAGAAATCTAAGGTAATTTACCATGTTCATGATTCTTCCGTTGTTTTGAATCCACCTGCTGCATTCTTAGGCCTCCTTATAACCCAGAATGAAATTTCTGAGGATTTGCGTGGTTCTTTTCCTTCCACTAACTCAAATGAGATCATCTTAGCTTCATTAACCCCAATCCCTATTCACGTCTTTAAAAAAAGCAATATAATTTTTAGAATGCCCCCTGCTACTCGGTTTGATGCCTACATCAGTTGGCTTGACCGAGTTCAAACTGAGAAACGTAACGTGTAGGAGAAAGTTGGAATTTTTGAGTTTATTCAGCTTTCTCGTCATGTCAAATTAGTAGATTTTTCTCTAATTGGGGTGTCGGTCTTTTTATGGAACAGAACTACAAACAATTTTCATTTCCCCTATGGAATGATGGGTCCGACCTTATTTGACATGTCGGCTATTACGGGCCTTCGTCCAGATGGCCCTACTATGCACTCCAATGTCGAAGTAGAAAACCAGATTGATGTTTATGTTCCGAAGTGCTCCTTTTCTAAATACATAACAGATTTTAGAGGTAAAGACCGAGAACTTGTGACGGATACCGAACACGTAGACTTTCTATTTCTTTGGCTATGTGCCTATGTCTTCTGCAGCAAGTCTGCTACCCTAATTGCTTCTTATGTCCCTCTTGCTAATCTCTTGTCAACTGGTAAGAGATTAGCATTAGGCCAATGCATTCTTGCCAATCTTTATGATAGCATGAGCATGTTGGTTGATACTGTCAGGTCTAGACAAAATAAAACCAACATAGGAGGGCCACTCTGGCTTCTTCAATTGTGGTTGAATGTTGTTTTAGAGCGTCGATTCTCATACAAAGCACCTTTGGATTTGTCAATCGACACTTATGGTTCTTACCTCTGCTACGTCTCTGTTGAATCTTTGTTGAGAGACGAAACTGCCAATTTCAAGTTTTATTTCAAAATCTTTCATTCTCTTTCGTCCACCTCTCCAAAGATCAATTTCACTCCATTCGTTGATCTGAGATATGGTCCAGAGTGGTTTACTAATCTAAGTACCACTATATCCAAATCTAACAAGTCAATTTGGACCAAAATTCTCTGCCAAAAGGTCATTTTTGTCGATGGTCCTGGTTTCAAAACCCACCGCATTTATCTTCACTTGCCCAATACCACTGCTTGTCAGCTTGGTTTCTGTCAATCCATCCCTGCCCCTCACTCATAAAACTCTGATGAGGACTTCATTGATGCCAAAGCTCCCACATATGAAGACATTATGGCCCTCAGTGACAAAGACAAGGCTCGTAGGACTTTCTTACAGCCTGTTCCATTCTCTGTCTTCCATGGAGTAACTCAAAGCTTTCTTGACTGGTGGGATGAGTACTATTCCAATTATCATCCAAGTCTAAAGGCTTGCTTGAGTTGTATTGAAGACATTGTGGGCAACGGTGATGATTCTTCTATGCAGGAACAGGATTCAGCATCGGAAACTCAAGGTGAACTTCAAAAAGAAATTCAAGCCTTTGAAAAATTTTACAAAATCAAGTGGAATCCCCTGAGGCCATATGATATGGTTCGTCATGTTAACAGTGTTTTAGCTGAAGCCAAAAGGAAGCATGATAACAAGGAATCCGAAAGGCTTGCCAAATATTGGGACATCCCAAATATGACTAGAAAATTTTTTGACAGGTTAAAGACTCCTTTCCCTAAACCCGTGCCTATTCCTTGTGCTCCTTTTGGTTTAGCTGACTCACATCCTGGAAAGCTGACGAAGGGAGTTAACTTCTTCTTTCTAGAGAACGTAAGTGCTTATGTTGACCCTCTCGAAAAACCGAATCCAGTTACCTTCGTTCGTCGGTTTCTTCAACCTGATGATGACTTTGCATTCCATTCATGATTCTAACTCATAAATCAGGTACTTGCTCGTCATACAAGTTTTTTATTCTTTCCACTTTGCTGACAATCAACTTATTCATATTGTTGTTGACAGCAGTTCCTCTTGACAAACCCCTTTCTGGTAAGTCCAAATCTGATGTACTGACTGAAGAAGCATTTGAAAATGATGATGAAGATGAAGACGTAATTCCTGTGACGGCCAAAACTGTCAAGAAAAGCTCACGGCCGACCAAAGCTTCTGTCCCTAAACCTTAAACACTAAAAGGGGCCAAGAAAAGAAAAGGGAAAGCTGCTGCTTCTGACCTCCCTTTCAACAAATCAAAATCCACCAAAAGCTCTTCAATCTCGGTGAGACTCGATGCTACCAAGGCTTCTACCGCATCTAAGGCTCAAGATATTATTGTTGGCTCCTTCAACACTTCTCATTCTGACCAATCCAAGGTAAAATCTTTACTTTTGAAATTGGTCTATCAAGTTATACCTATTCGTTCACATCTTCTCATCCTCATTTTGACAGAAAAAGTTGTCGAAACTATTCAAGCAACCGAAAAGGCAAGTGCCGATGTCGACTTAATGTCTTTAGACCCTAATATGGTATTCCCACTGATCTTGTCATCTTCCTTCATATTATTTTTATAATCATATATATCTCATTTTCCTTCATGTCAGGAAAAATCTCTTCAGATTGAAGACTCAATGACTATTCAAAAAATTGTCAACAAGACTGTCGAACCAGTGAATCGACCTGATCCAGAGGTACAAGTCATTTATTGACTCTTTTTTTTTTAATTTTATAGTATTTTGTTTCTTACTTCCTTTCCTTTTTCAGGCTGACAGAAACTTAGAAAGCACTATTGTCGGCACTAGAGGTCTGACAAATGATCCTCAAAATCCTGAATCTAATCCATAATTGCCCCCCAACCCTCATCATCATACTCCAATCACTCCAACTTCCATAGTTGACACACCAGCTGAGGCTGCCTTCATGATTGAAATTCCAGATGAAGATATTGACATAGAAGCCCTGCTGGCTGAAAAAATTCATGTTGTTCCTCCTCCGCCTGTAATCAGACCTCCAATCATGAAGTCTCCTGACCCTAAACTGGCTCTTCACTTCAACAATTGGATTAATATGCTGTCGGAAGTAAGCCGAAAAGAATCAACACTTTCTGCCAACTCTTCATCAACTCAACATGACTCTAGTGATTCCCGAGTCGTCAATCTTATACATGATCTCAAGGCTCTTCTTGAAAATTCTTTTAATACACTTTTACCTGACGCTAGTATCCAACAAGAATTGTCACGACTCATTAAAGAGATCACTCCTCTTCAATCCAATCTCCCCATGTCAAGCCGCACACACTTTCTCTCCATCTATAAATTCTAAGAGCAGCTCTCTGGAAAGTTAGAAAGGATGACCTCTGTTATTCCTTCTTACGAGGAGGAAGAAAAGATTAAAGATGACCTCTTAGCTAGGTTCCAAGATCTAGAAACTTATAAACAAAAGGAACTTGATCTTATTTCCACCGGAACTCATACTAAAGAGAGTCTCCTGGAGTATCGAAAGAAACTGTTGGCAGAAATCGAATTGACAGATCTGAAATGTACCAAGTTTGACCAAGCTCTAGAAAAGAGTAGAGACAAATTCAAAGCTATTGATGACGAATCTGTTCAACTTGGTCAGAAAGCTGAAAGCGTAGTTGGCAAACTCCGTGCATTACAGCCCGAATATGAAGCTGCTGCTGCTGACAAAACTGATCTTTCCTTTGCATGGGATCAGTTATCCCTTGATTTCAACTTAAACCAAAGTTGACTATTGTAATTATTTTCCTTGTCAAATTCTAATCCCGTGATGTCCGAAAATGGGTGATTAATTTAAAATGTCTCTTCACTTATCTGCATGTTTGTTTACTGTTCGATTTGACTGCATGTTTCCAACCAACTTCGTAACTCATGCTTATCAAATCATAATAAATGCAATAATAAGTTTTGAAACTTGGGTAAACCACTCGTATTAAATTCGTTGTCTCTCTGGACCAACTATAAATAACGAGGTTTGCAAATCAAACAATTCCATAGTTGAGCATTTCACACAATATGCTTCCATCTGAAAAACGTTTTCATTGATTCTTCTTTCTTCCCCCATGGGAATCTGACCTTACCACATTAAGATCTCAGACCAAAGTTTCTGTTTTAATGTTTGTATTCTTAGTGAAGGTTAATAACCAGCGTAAAAATCGCAGTGGAGGTCTGCAACCAACGTAACATCTAGAGCTGACCTCGCTGCACATCTGGGGAGAAGCCGATCTCATAACGGGACGAGTTCATCTTGCTCTAGTTCCATCATCTTCATCTTGGAAGGTAGTGGTTCTTTCTTGGTGTCATCTTTATTGCACCATAGCAACTACAACCTTATGGGTTAAATGATGGTGAGATCTGCTTCTGCTCGTCTCCTTCTCCGCGTCTCTGCGTACTCTCGACATATGATGCAAATAAAACCTCATCAAATGGGGAATGAAGCCTCAACAAATCAGGTTACATTGCTACATTGTCGAAGAGAGGAAGATAAAAGTAGGTCGAACTTAGTATAGTCTTAGACTTTAGGCCTAAGTCAATCTTAATTGACAATTTGTATTGTTGATAATACATTACTATATTGCCAACTGAGATATATATGGCTTAGATTAAATTGACAATTTGTACCTTTGACGATATATGAATGTATTGCCAATTTGGTGAATGAAAATTTTCATTTCTTTTCACTCGTTGTCAATGTTTACCTCCAGCATTGTCGGTTTATATTCCTTCAAATACTTGCCATTAATTGATTTAATTCTTAGGCCCGTATTGACACCGACAAGTGCATAAGCATTTCCAGAAAACGTTTTGTCAACTTTAAATGGTCCTTCCCATTTAGGTGACCATTTGCCATATTCTCGACAACTTTTATCCATGGGCAATATGACCTTCCATACCAAATCATCTACCTTAAATGATTTGAAGTTAACTCGACTATCATAGAACTTTGCAATTCTTTCTTTCTGTTGAATCAAATTTTCTAATGCAATCAATCTTTCATCACTTAATTTATCCAATTCATCCAACATTGTGTTCCAATATTGGTTGGTAGGCAAGTCATTTTGCCTTTGAATGCGAATAAATTGAAGATTGATTTCGACATGTAACACAGGATCGTGTCCATAAGTTAGTCGATATGGTGAAGTTCATGTCGACTGCCTGGGTGAATTTCTATATGCCCACAGTATTTGATCGAGAGTATTATGCCAATTCTTAGGTTGTCGGCCCACATGCTTTTTAATAAGACTAATAATGATCTTATTTATGGCCTCAACTTGGCCATTGGCTTGTGCATAGTAAGGAATATATGTAAGCATCTTTATCTGTCTAGAGCTGGCATATTCTATAATTTTCTTCCCAGTAAAAACTGACCCTTGATCTGTTGTCAACGTTTGTGGAATTCCAAACCAACAAACTATATGATTTTCAATAAAATCAATTACATCTTGCTGGGTAACTGCTTTAAGGCAAACTGCTTCTACCCATTTGGTAAAATAGTCCACTCTAACTAGAATGAATTGATGTCCTTTCGATGAAGTAGGATGTATTTGACCAATCAAATCCAAAGCCCATCCTCTGAATGGCCAAGGCTTGACAATAGAATGCAATTCGCATGCCGGTACATTTTGTATATGGCCATGTTTTTGACATTGTTCACAAGACTTGGCAAACAAAATGCAATCTTTAATCATAGTTGGTCAATAATACAAACTTCGTCGAAGAACCCGTTTCATTTTGTCTCCTGCCTGATGGGCTCCACATATGCCCTCATGGACTTATGACAGAGCCAAATAAGCATCTTGCTCACTCAGGCACTTGTGTAGAGTCCCGTCAACATACCTTCTATATAACAGTCATCCTTGCATTGTGTAATTCAATGCTTTGTATTTAATTTTCCTATCTACATTCTGACTTGGATTTTCCAAATATTCAATTATTGGCAACCTCCAGTCATTATGTAGAATTACATTATTAACCAAAATATCTCTTTCTTCTAATGGATATAATAACTCTCTGATTTCCATTAGTCCTGACAAAGTCTTTTGAGATATCTCGTATCCTGAGGGTATTTAAGCCAACTCATTTTCCTCTTGATTTAAATTTCTGGGAATATATTTGACAATTACGTCATCGAATTTCTTCATTAACTTACTAGCTTTGATACAATATTTTGTCAAGTTGTAGTTGACACACTTATATTCTTGAGTAAGTTGTTTGATAACTAATTGAGAATCCCCAAAGATATGCACATTTTGTGCTTTCATTTCTATTAGTATCTCTAGTCCGACAATCAAAGCTTCATATTCAACTTCATTGTTGGAACATGGATACTTAAGTTCAAACATGAACTTAATAGGAGTTCCTTGTGGAGTCACGATTAAGATTCCTACTCCACTACCTCCTTGATGCCTTGATCCGTCAAAGAAAAGTTTCCAGGGTTGTAAACTGACAACATTTATTTCTGGCACGTCCAATCCTGGATGTTCTACCAAGAAGCTCGACTCTCTTTGTCCTTTGTGACTTTAGATGGTACCTATTGTAAAGAATATTATGACAAAGCAACGGTCCATTTACCAATACGTCCATTAAGGAATGGTTTTGACAACATATACTTTATAACATCAGTCTTGGAAATAACGAACACGTTACATGGCATCATATAATATTTAAGTTTTGTACAAGAAAAATACAATGCTAGACATAACTTCTTTATTGCACTATATCTTCTTTCAGCATCATTGAGGACTCTGCTTAGATAATATACGGCCCTTTCAACATTGTCATCATCATCCCAGGCCAATAGACATCCTATAGTGTCTTCAGATGCTGATATGTACAACTTCAACGGTTGACGAGGCACTACTGGCATCATGACTGGTGGATTGACTAGGTATTGCTTGATCTGGTCAAAAGCCTCTTGGAGACAAGGCTCCCATATGAAGCTTTGTTATGCTTTCAACTTGACCAACGGTGCAAATACTCTTGTTCTTCCTGACAGATTTGATATAAACCTTCTTAGAAAGTTAACCTTTCCTAGGAAGGATTGTAGTTCCTTTTTATCCGCTTCGGTCTTGAGGCTTCCATGACCGCTTTGGCTTTATTTTTGTCCACCTCAATTCCTTTTTTGTGAACTAGAAAGCCTAAGAATTTGGTGGTGACACTCAAGCTACACTTCTCTCGGGTTCATTTTGAGGTTGTGTCTTCTCATCCTTTCAAACCCCTTGCTTGAGTGCTCCAAGTGGTCATATTTGAATTTGGATTTGATAACCACGTCATCAATATATACTTCTATGAACTTTCCAATCACATCATGGGAAATAGTATACATTTCTTGTTGATAGGTGGCTCCTGCATTCTTTAAACCGAAAGGCATGACAATCCATTCATATGTCCCAATTGCTCCTGGACACTTGAAGGCAGTCTTTGACACATCTTCTTCGGCTATAAAGATTTGATTATAACCTGCATGGCCATCCATACAACTTAAAATTTCATTTCTCGATCTTGAGTCGACAAGCATGTCCTTATTGGCATCGGATACTCATCTTTGGGGGTAGCAATATTTAAATTTCTAAAGTCTATGCATACCCTCATTTTGCCATTCTTTTTAATGACGGGAACTATATTAGAAAGCCAATCGACATACCTGGTTGTTTGAATGAACTTTGCTTTAAGCAGTCTTTGCACTTCCTCTTTGATTTTATGCACTACCTCTGGAGCAAACCTTCCACTTGCCTGTTTGACAGGCTTGCAATCCTCCCTAAGTGGCGTAGGTGTTCAACAAGATCTCTACTTGTCGGCCTCTTCCTTTATCTTCACGCCAAACTGACCGAGAAGACTTGCTTCTAGTGCATCTTTGTCAATAACTCCTTCGTTGGCAGTCACAGGTCTGACGTTTGGCAATTATACTTTGAAATCCACGTGTGACTGTTGGGCATAACACGTACTATCGTCTACTTCGACGATCTCCACTTGATCTTGCGCGTTCCATAAGATTATTTTCTGATGTACTGTCGAAGGAATTGCTCCCCACAGGCGTGAATCCAATCCCCCGCCAAGTAATAAGTTGTAACTTGATTTGGTTGGAATTATCACGAACAATGTCATTCTCTTCGGTGCCAACCTGGATATTGAGAAGTACAGCACCATCGATGGAGATGTTTTGCCACGAAATCGGTGGCGACCATGTCCGCTCGAATTAAGTCGATCGATCTTTTCCTAGCTTTTTAAACATTGCCCTCAACATCAAATTGACAGCAGCTCCTCCATCAATCAGAACTCTATTAGTGGGCCTCCCATCAATTATGGCCTTTACATGCAATGGCCTTAAATGATTTCTTTGTTCATCAGTGGGCTTCTCCAACTGGGCTATATTATCTAACACGGTGACCAAATTCTCTTGGACATACATCCAAAAATCATCCGGATTTCTGTCATTGTCGACCATATCCTCATCGTCAGAAAAATACACTTCAAGATATCCTTCATACTCCGCTGGGATGATGGAAATCAATCCTATATTCATTCTCATGCTTGGTTCCAGGATGATTTCATTCTCTGGATCCTCGTCTAAGAATGCACCTCCTACAGTTCTTCCCTGATTTCTCTTCAAATCATTGTCATCGTCTGATCCTGACCTTTCTGACAAAGGCTGGGCTATCCTTGCACCATAGTTAACCAATGCCTCAATGATGTCAGCTAGATCTTCATTTTGGCTATCCATGTCCATGCCTCTGCTGATGTTAATATCATCATTTGGATCGTTTAATGCCTCAATGACAGCATCAAAAGACAATTCCTCCTTGGTCAAATCACATTCAGGTTTGAATGTTGCTAACTGATGATCTTGCATCCCCGCCTCGAACTTCTTCTCAAGCCCTTCTACCTTTTCCATGTCTACCAATCCAACTGGCCATTTGCCTGTGGATTTTGTTGGCGGTGACGACTTTTCTAAGACCTTCTTTTTCTCTGCTACACAGACCTGGGGTATGGACTTATTTGACCTATTTTGAGTAACAGGCACCCTCATGTCAATCTCCATTGGGTGAGCCTCTATCATGCTCTCCATTTTGACATCTCCACTCTTGTCAGCTACGTTGTCAGCCATTGCAACCAAACAACCAGTATTCTGCGAAGGCATCTCTTTTATGGTGACACCTCCTTGCCTGACAAGCTTCTTCTTTTGAGCATGTCGGAGCCTTTGCAACCTCCTCTTTTGGCTCTTAGAGATGGCCGGCGGAGTTGATGGTCCTGACAAGCCAGGCCCTGTCATCTAAGCATTCTGAGCTAGTTGGCCCTTTCGGTAATCCTCATTCCAAAAGGGTGGATTGTGGTCATTGAACTTGTTTTTTCTGACCCATTTCTGCTTTCGTAACTCTGGATAACGAGACATGACAGAATTCTTTAGCCATTGATCCACCATTACATTGGACGGGGGTTTCCTAGTCTTGACGGAATTGAATCTACCACCGATAAAGTTGTTACTTCCCACTGATCCTCTGACCGGCTCTTAAGCCAACCTCCAGTGTGGTGCTGTATAGGTCTTGTCTGATGCATGTGTTGTTGACGTCTATTTTCCTGCCTGTTAACAATAGGTGCAACATTTATGTGTACATTGTTAGACCCAGCATGGCTGCTCAAGTGCGAAAACCTGCCATGGTTACCACAATTATGAGACTCAGTTCTGTCTTGTGGGTGATATGATAGCATTTTCTGCCCCCTGGCTTTCTCGGCAGCCACTTCGTCATAAAATGTTTCGTATCTTGGGCAAACTTTAAGTATACCACCAGATTTCTTGCGTGTCATGAAATCGACAAGAGGTTCTCCCGGCTTTGGATAAATATCAAATGAATCCGACAAATCCAACTGTATGTTTTGCCCAGCTCTGATATTGACCATGCCTATTCCCATAGGGACTCGGAGGTCAGCCTTGTTAACTTCAGGACCAAACGGTTCTGTATCAACCTTCATGTCTGGTTTCTTGTCTGAAAATTTTAGTCTTCCTTCTGCCAAACCTTTCTGAATAATGTCCCTGAAATGCATACAATCATTAGTTACATGACCAAAAGTGTTATGATACTTACAATACTTACAATACTTTCGATCCTTAATCTCATGGGCTTTCAAAAGCCTATGGTCATCTGACAATTTTAACTGCTTATCTTTGAGTAATATGTCAAATATTTGATCGGCCTTGGTCATATCAAATGTATACACTTTCTTATTGATGAAAGGAATCCTTTCTTTGTCCCTTGCAGGCTTCAAAGCTTGGCATATATAAGGTGGACCATTTTTTAAGTCAACGTAATCTACCTATTTCTCAGAATTGTTGCCCTCCTCGTCGGATTCACTACATCCGACAAAGTTAATCTTTTCTCTTTTGAGGAATTTCTTCTGCTTGAAAACCTTTTCGGCTTTCAATTGTTCAATTTGTCGGACTTTATCTCCTAACTGAGCAAGATCAATTAGATGTTGGTTGACCAACTTCTTCCTAATATGATAATATAGACCCCCAGCAGCAATCTTCACTATTTCCGCCTCAAGGATAAGGGTGAAGCAACGACTCCTCATTTGACGGAATCGGACAAGGTAGTCATCGACAGACTCGTTATTCATCCTCTTAATGCCAAATAAGTCTGTCAATCCTATCTTTAGGTCACCCCTAAAGAATTGATCATGAAAACTCCTCTCCAATTGATTCCAGGAGTGTATGAAATTAGGTCTTAGGGTCGATAACCAAGAAAAAGCATTCTTAGTCAACGAACTAGGAAAGAACTTCATTTTTAGTCCCTCCTCTAAAGCCAAATCTCCTAACTCGATTGTATATCGGGCAATGTGCTCAACATTCGATTCTCCGCTTTCTCCTGAAAATTTTGACAACTTGGGTATTTTGTATCCTCGAGGCATTTTTGCCTGTTGGACCCAATCAGGAAACGCCGATGCAAAAAATGGTTGATTGGAATAACCTATATTAAAACCAAATCTATTCAATGCCTGCTCGACAACTTGGTTAACATTTTGGTTTAGAACATTTTGACGAAGCGCTCCAAGAGCACCCTGCTTTATAACAAAGTCCTCGTCTTCCTCCGGTTGTAAAATATGTACATTTCCACGTCTCAAAGGAATCCGACGATGGGGTTGTGGCCGCTCGTCATCTTGTTCAGATCAGTCAAGTTGTACAACTTGTGGTTCGTTCGACCTGTGGTTGGTTATTCCTATTGACATTTCTATTGAGATTTCTATTGGTATTTCGGTTATCATCTGGGGCTACAACGCCCAAGGCTCTATTTAACCTACGTAACTCATTTGCCAATGTGAAGCATGCATTATTCGTGTTTTCCATTAATGGCGTAATCAATGTACTCATTTGTTGAGTAAATGTATTCACCATGCTTGGTTACTAGAGTGAATTTGTTGTCGAACATTGGCTAATGTAGCCTCTGACAGACCAACAATATTTTGCAGGGGTTGTCTTAGTGGGGATATATGTGGCCTTACTACCGGTTGCTCTTGTCGAGAATGGGTTACTACCATTGACCCTGTTATCCCATTCGTATGATTGGGAATTTACCCCCCAGTTGATGGTCCTGCCTGTCCAGATGCATGGGCAGCCATCGTCATTCCATTTGGATATGGTATGTATGTAAATGGGGTATTTGGATTGACAGCAGCTGAACCATAAGGCATCCCATATAAAGGTTGTGACAGAGGTTGCGTAGTCTCTCTTGGGTTTGAATTCACAATGCTTCGTGGATACAATCCGGTAGTTGGTGGATTTATTTATTGTAAAACTGGGGAAGTTGGTGACGGGAGTGTTCCTTGGCCAACTTCGTCAAATCTATTGACAACTTGAGCGTAAGAAACGCCTCTTCTCGCATCTAAACTATTAGTGCTATTATTCCCTGTATTAGTAGCGTTAGCCCTGGTTGCGGGAATATTGTCAACTGGTGCAATAGTATCCATCGTTGACGTGGTGGCGTTAGTGCCTACTACGCCTGCATCACTTGAACTACTCATATTCACAGAGTTTTGAGAAATAGATGATGTTTGAACCACCTTTCCACTCCGTAGACGCAAACAAATAAATTTGTATGTCAAATTCGTGACACTGTACGAGTTACTCTAAACTCATCCCACCGGGCGTGCCAATTTGTTAATGTGGTTTTTTGATTGTGTCCAAAATTCCTTCGTGACAAATAATTATAGATCAAACGAGTGTGGGACCTACGAGTTATGCGGTAATCTCGTCAAAATAAGTATGTGAATTGTCTGCCAAGTACGAATTTGACAATGAAGTCAAATTAGAAATTACTGGCAAAGACTTAGTATCAAAACAAATATGTAAATTTATCAAAAAGATACAAAGTGTTGTCAATAATGAATTTTAACAATAAAACGACTTGTGTTTTAAAAGATAAGTTTGAAATTTAAAAGAAGAAAGTAGTTTCTATTGTAGAAGATAACTTCCTAGTTGCATTAGCTAGTTGCATTAAGTTTGTAATGAAAAGAAACAAGAATTTGAAAGTAAAGTTAAGTAAAATAGGATCTAAGTAATACCATTCACGAAAGGTAAATGAAAATAAGAACATAAACGAAATATTAAGGAATAATGAAGAACAAGTAAAGAACTTTGAAGGATAAAACCAAGATTGTTATCTTGGGTTGTAATATTGAATTGAATTGAAAATGAGAAGGGTGGAGGGAGTACTTGAATTAATCAGTCAATCAAATTGTGTGATCGAGATGTATAGGATGTGTATCAAGTAACCGACCGATTTGCCATACAATGAGTTTACTACTATTTATAGAAAAATACAATAACTTCCTATTAGTAACTTCCTATCTAAATGACTGTCACATATTTTTGGCAGTTCTTTTAGATTCTAAACCTAACTACTTGACAAAACAGTTCCAATAATTTCTCAATGTCTTGAACCGCTCCGTGTCAACTAACTTGTCTTTGACGGAATTAACTGCTTGACAATTTATTTTAACTGCTTTGTCGACCTTGAGGCTTGATCATTTTTCCTTTTCCACCTTATTGGCGACTCTTTCATGAATATTGTCCGAAAAACCATCCGTCAGTCAATAAGCACATCTTCTTGCCAACTAAGTATCTTCAATACTTTAAAAAAACAATAATTTTAACTTCACTCCCTTTGTTAACCTGTCAGAATTATTCCTGTCAAGAATTTGAAATTCTTCCATTAACAACAGGTCATGTTGCAGAAGAAGAGGGTATCTACGTTACAATCACATTACCCAGTTGAGAAGATGTATACAATAACTGCAAGTTTACTAGAATATATAAACATGAACCTTGAGATTCTATACAAGCACCAAATCTCATCCTTTGGTTTAGACAGCATACCATTCTTTGTTTGTTGGCTTATCAAACTTGACGTTCTCAGTATTTACTTGTTCTTCCTTAACAACAATCTCCTTCACATTTAGAAACATCGATTGTTTTTATTCAAGTTGTTCATTGTCCACCTCGGATTGATTAATCTTCATCCCGAAACTAACGCGCCTAACAGAATTTGACATTCAACAATCTGCCCAACTGCAGCCAGGAATCTTTTGAACATGTTTATATCTCATCATCTCTCTTACCTGTGCTGATCCTTCCCAGTCCTCAGAAGTTGCAAGTATGTTAGATAATTGTATGTAAGCACTGGGATTTTCGGGATCAAGCTGAATAATTTGCTCTGCAGCCATCTTGCCAAGAGCCTTATTTCCATGGGCTATGCAGCCTCTCAATACTGACAACCACATGTTTGCATCAGCCTGGAAAGGCATCTCTTCAATAAGATCCATTGCTTCCCCAAAGCAACCAGCACGGGCAAAAAGGTCAACCATGCAAGAGTAATGTTCAATCCCAGGATTTATATTAAAGTTATGTTTCATAATATGGAACAAATTTCTTCCTTCTACAACCAGACCACAATGATCACAGGCTGAAAGAACCCCGGTAAAAGTGATAGCAGAAGGCCTCACGCCAGCATACCTCATTTCATTGAAGAGGGCCAATGCTTCATTTCCATATCCATTAGTGGCATATCCTGTCAACATTGTATTCCATGAGACTTCATCAGTTTCCATCATTCCATCAAAAACTTTATACCCTATCTCAACAAAACCACATTTACAATAAAAGTCAACAAGGGAGGTAGAAATGATCTGATCATATTCAAGCCCCATGGTGATAGCTTTACCAAATACCTGCTCACCAAGCTCAAGGGATGATTTACTGGCACAAACACTGATAACACTGGCAAAGCTAAACTTGTCCATTTTTAAGTCTAGCTTATTCATCTGACAAAAAATATCTAATGCTTCATTAGGACAAGCATTCTGGGCGAGTCCGACTAAGATTGAGTTCCATGAAATTAAGGTTTTGTTAGGCATTGTATTAAAAATGGATTTTGCATCTTCGATCCTTCCACAATTGGAATACACGGTGATCATAGTATTAAGCAAAATGGTATCATAAGCTTTGAGCTCACTAAACAACTTGCAGGCTTCATAAGGGCTCTGACATTTGCTGTAGGCATCAAGCAGCGCACTAGCAACCACAATGTCATCAGTAGCCCCAACTTTACAAGCGTGTCCATGCATTTGCTTAACTAGTTCAATACTGAGTAAGCTACTGCCAGCACTCAAAATGTTTGAAACTGTAGAGATATCTCCCCAAACCCCTCTTCTACGCATTCTGCTAAAAAGAGCAAGTGCTTCCACTCCCTCACCATTGGATACATAACCCGAAATAATAGAATTCCACAGCACACCACATGGATCAACCTTGCCATCAAAAACCCTTCTAGCCTCTCTCATTCTTCCAGCATTCGCATAACACGCTATCAAAGCCGATATAGAATAGTCATCCACTTCATCCACAAAACGCATAACCTTAGCAGCACTATCCAAATCACCACATTTCCCATAAAAACTAATCATGGAGCTGCAAAAGACCTTGTCAAGTTCCATGCCATCAATGAAAACGCGAGCATGGACTTGCTTCCCACAGTTCAGAGCCAACAGGTCAGCACAGGCACCAAGAACAGTTGCCAACACAAACGCATCCCGGTGCACCATTTCCAAAGGGTCAAAGCTCATTTTTTTAAACATCACCAATGCTTTTCCCGGATACCCATTTCGAGAATATCCATGAATCATGGAATTCCACACTTTCTCATTTTTTCTGGGCATGGCATTGAACAGAGAATGAGCCGCTTCAAGGTGTCCAGCCTTGGCGAACGCAGAAACGACAGCACTCCAGGAGTAGTGGTTCTTGAAGGGCATAGAGTGGAACAAGTGCAGGGACTTGTCCGTGTGGCCTGAGTTGAGGTAGGCTTGGATGAGGGTGTTCCATGAGAAGGTGTTGGTCTGGGGCATTTCATCGAACAGGTGGTGTGCTTCATGGAGAGAGCCACATCTAGTGTATAACTGGAGGAGGGTGTTGCCAATGGAGAGGGAAGAGTTCAAAATGCCGGTTTTGAGAAAGGCGAGGTGGAGTTGTCTGCCTTGGTGAATGGAGTGATGGGTGTTTGCAGAGTGAAGAGTGCGGGCAAGGGCATGCAAATCCATACCCATACGATACTATCACCCAATCATGCATTCATGCTAATTACTATCATACCAATACCATGATATTTTCCGATTTTCGTGTATCAATTCCCCCCTTCACTCTTTTCAAAATATTTATTGTAGTACTAATTAAAATTTCTAAGGTTTTCCATACATTTTATCTCTAGCAAAAGAATATAATTTTGTCAATTGTCTATCCTCAATTAATTTATAGTAATCACGGTGCGGCGATTCAATTGAGTAAAAATAATAATTCAATTAACCATTTCAGAAAAAAATTAGAAATTATAGTTCAAATAATAACAAGATAGTATGAATAAATAATTTAGAATGACAATAATTTAACCTTATAGTAGCGTTTTATTGCATCTTTTAGATCAATCTTTAAAATTTGATAAGGTGCATATGACTCTCGAATTTCACGTGCCTTCTTTTTAGTAAATCGTTAAATAACTTATGGAATTGTCACATGACTTGAATCTGTCAAAAGATAGGTAGACAAATTACATGTAAATGAAGAAAACAAAAAACCCCTCTTCACATTTTGAGTCAGAACTTGAATGTAACCCAATAGAGGCTTCTGCCTCTTAACATGTTGAATCAGAACTTGCAACTTCACCATCAGACAAGAACATCGAAAAAAATGTCCCCCTTTTGCCGCTTGGAAGAATGGAGAGTGGGAATCTTTTGAGTTGAGCACAATATTTAAAGAGCAAATTAACCATTGAATGTACTCCAAATTGAACAAATGAACACCCCAAAAAGAAAAGCCAAATGATCCTATTCAACAATTATGGTCCTAATTGAGTTTGGTTGAGGTAGCAGTAAGCCAGTAACCATGCCAAGAGACATGATTCTTTGCATTTTCTTCTGGTAAATCATTCTAACACGGTCTATACTTGCAGTTTGAAACCAGTTCTACCTTCATCAGAACTCAAATCCCAAAATGCAGAAACAGCTTCCTTCTGCAACCACTTTCCAATATGTTTTTACTTTTTACTATCATATGATTTCCTCAAATGAATCTTAAATTCCAAGCATGCTAAATTGTCCCTTAAAGCCATTCTCAATTGGCCATATTCCGGGGAAAATGTAGCTTGTCCTTTCTCTTTGCAAGTGTTTGTAACGTGAAAAATATACTTATGTACACCTTAAAACCTTCTACTTCCACTTGGGTCAGATATTTTTTTCTTTTTTCTTTTGGGGTTTCAGTTACACACTAGACCGTGATCATTTTCTTTCAGAAAAACCAGATAATGTCCTGCTCACTGCATGTGTATGTACTAGTTGTCATGTAGCAACACGTCAAGGTACTAATCTGATTTTCATCATGACAAGCAGGTCCTTGATATTCCATTGCATATATTTGGAATCTGAATTATGGCTCCTATGCTGAAACAAAGATCAGCTCCCAGCTGTAATGCAGGCACACTGCAAGTTGAAATCAATTAATGTTGAAATTCATTAATCTTTTCTGTAATCCATTCTCCCAATCTTGAGTACTCATTTTTCTGACAAGCCTCAAGGGCTCTTGTCAACATTGGAATGGTAGGCTCTATTGGCATTGTCTTGATAAAATTCTCAAGCTCATCCATGTATCCATGCCGACTGTAGAGTTCGATCATGCAGTCGTAATGCTCGAGCAGAGGCAGGACGTAGTATTCATTGCTCATTGACTTAAAGCATTTGGCACCAAACTCAACAAGGCCTTCTTCAACACAAGCAAGCAGAATGCCCTGAAAGGTCACATGGTCTGGCTTGATGCCTTCTGCTTCCATTACACCAAAAAGTTCAAGCGCCTCTCTACCCTTATGATTGTGACAACATCCCAAGATTATAGTATTCCAAATTATCACATCCCTGGAAACTGCCCCCTTCAGAACCTCAATAGCATACTCAAGACAACGACATTTAGAGTACATGTAAACCAAAGCAGTTCTGATTATTGTGTCTATCTGAAATCCATGTCTAATGATGAATCCATGAATTTGTTTGCCAAGGTAAAGAGCAAAGGTATTAGCACATGCTGCCAAAAGGGTTCCAAATGTATATTTGGTTGGTTTTGTCTCCCACTGCATCTCTGAAAATATTGTTAGTGCTTGTTCACTTAACTGATGATGACCATAGCTAGCCAATAAAGCATTCCATGAAACCTTGTCACGCCAATTACTCATCTGGTTAAACCAAACTCTGGTGCTGTTCAAGTTCCCACATTTACCATACATGTCAAGAAGGGCATTGCTGACCATAAGGTTCAAGTGGAAACCATGCCTATAGATATAGCCATGAACCTGCTTCCCCATTTCATGATCTGAAAGGCCTGCAGACACGTTTAACATCAAACTAAGAGTGACATGATCCACATCTTCAATTGTACCAAGCATCAGATATACAAAATCTAATGCCTCAGACCATTCAGAGAATCGTGTATACCCTGCCAGCATCGCATTCCATGAGATCACATTACGTTCAGGCATCTCATCAAAGAGTTTTCTTGCCTCCCAAGTTTTCCCACTCATTGCATACCCTGACACAATCGAAGTCCAGGACACCAGATCCTTTGAACCAAGCTGATCAAATACCTCATAACCATCCTCTAGTTTACCACACTTCACGTACATGTTGATAAGCGAGCTCGAAACAACATTATCCTCTTGGAGACCCAAATTCACAACAACCCCATGTATTTGCATCCCTTCCTCAAGCGCAGCCATACTCGAACAAGCAACAAGCGCATTCGAGAAGGTAAAATTCAACGGCCTGATTCTGGCCGAAAACATCCGCGAGAACATGAAAACCGCTTCCTTTGCATCACCGGCGTCAAGATACCTCCTCACGATGACATTCCAAGTGACTGCATTGGGATGCAGAATCTCATGAAACATTTTGCGGGCATCAACTATAATCCCACATTTCCCGTAAACATCGACAAGGGAACTCTCCAATATCACATTCCCACAAAAACCAAATTTTGTCACCAACCCATGAACCTGCATGGACAGGAGAAGCTCAGAAGCAGCAGCACATGATCCAAGAACGCTGGCAAAGGTGATCTCATTGGCGCGAACACCATGCCTATTCATAGACAGAAACCAGCGAAACGCTTCATTGGGGAAACCCAGTTGAGAATAAGCGGTGATGAGGGCGTTCCAGGTGCCACCGTCTCGTTGGGGCATTTCGTCGAACAGTTCCTTTGCGTCGCGGAGGGAGCCGCATTTAGCATAGGCTTCGATGGCGCGGTTGAGGAGGAAGGTGGGTGGGTTTGGGGAGAAAGTGAGGAGGTGGGACTCGACCTTGCGGGCCTCGACGATAGCGCGGCGGTGGGAGGAGCATGCGCGGAAGAGGTGGGCGTAGAGGTCGTAGGGGAAGGGTGCTGGGAAGGTGAAGAGGGTGGACGCGGCTTTTCGGATGCGACCTGCTTTCAGGTACGTGAGGATTTTTGTGATCGCTGACTTGGTGGCGGTGGCGGTAGCGGCGGAGGGCGGTTGTGGCTTGAGGTTTTGGTGGCGGAGAAGGTGCTTCAGTACAGAAGCTGCACTCACACCCATATAACGGGCATGTAAAGAGGGGATGATGACTCATGAGTCATGACAAGACATGACCAGGCATATCTTCTACTTCTTTTGGTGTTTGACCCGATAGCCCACAACTAAACTTGGCAGGGCGGTAATTGTGGGTTGATAAGAGTAAAAATATTTTGACACATATATCATATAATTTATGAGTGTTTTGAAAGTGATTAAACATACGATAAGAGAAAAGAAGATAATAAATAAGTGAGAAGTAATATTTTTATATAATATTTGATATTATTTTTAAGTCCAAATATAATTACACTGAATAGGTAAAATTTGAATCCAATTGACACCAAGATTTGAATCCGGACTTATCACGTAGGTAAAATTTGTTTTAGAACATAACTCATTATTATTATTATTACAACGATGAAGGTTAGGGTGGGAGACTTTCATATGTCTCCCACCATGAGCAAGGGTTTTTTGTAATAAAAATTTGGTTTTTGATCATTCTTTTGCCTTTTCAGTTTGTCACCTCATCCTCACCACTTTCATTTCCCCCATTGCACAATTACCCACCACCCCCACCCCGACCACTCTCCATCCAAATGCACCGTCATGGATTTGGAGCGTGTCCCCGTCTACATCCTGGCCCATGGTGATGTGGCCTTAATGTCCGACCCTCATGCAGGTTGTCATCATCCTCATCATCATCCACTTTCGTTGAAGCCCAGATCTACTGCATCAAATCATCCTCACCCCCATCGACCAAAACAACCACCCAGCTCCCCTTTGTTTGTGACTGTCGAAACCTCGGCGGGTCACTCCACTGCATTCGTGAAGCGTCATCGTGATCCACACCAAGGATGAGACCGACACCGACAAAAATCCCATTTTGCACAAATTTGAAATGTAGAGACAGCAAAGGTTTTCTGTTGAGCGAACCAAGCTTCGATCTTGAACTTCATCCTTACATTCTCATCAGTGATGAGCAGAAAATCCAAAATTTTAATTTCAAAAAAGAAATTGTTGAAAAAAAACAGAGACAAGGAGAAAGAGCTGACGGTGGAGAAAGGCCTTACATCACTTTTTATTTTTGTTATTCCAATTTCTTCAACTAGTTATATATGATTATATGTTATCTACTCATCTATCATTGGAAACAATTTTCGAATTTTGGGGTTTCTTTGTTCATAGGGCCTAATTTTAGGTTTTCTTTGTTTAGAGTCTTCACCTTTCATGTTTTTGCTACTTGTGCGAAGGGAGTGAGGGAAATGAGTGGAATCTTCCTGAGCAATGATACAAAGGATAAGGACACCATCGGAACGAGAGAGTGAGGGTGAAGAGTATCAAGTGGCAAGGTAGATGAAATGAAGGCAGACCCGCAAAGAAAAAAATGAATGAAGGACAGAAAATAAATTTGTATTTTCAAAAGAGCCCCTGCCCATGGTGAAAGACTTGTCACGTCTCTCACCCTTGAATTTGCCTTATTATAACTACCATTCTTAGATACTTACATATTCAATTTCATTTGTCCAAGTTTTTTTTTATTAAAAAAGTAATTGTATGCCACCAAGGTTTCTCACATTTCATATTATGTTATAATAATAAAAAAAACAAAATCAATTATTTTTATGGGATTCATTTAAACATATTTTTGTTCTTACTCTTTTTTTATTCTTCATGGTATCCTCTACGCACAACTGCAGAGACTAATCCCTCGAGTCAGGTAGGAGTACAAGGGTGACAAAGCTTTTTAATGCTACTACATTTCTAGGGTCAAGATTCGAATTCGAGACCACTAGTTAAGTTGGAAAAGACCTGTGACATCTCATCCAAGTACTCTTGAGTTTTTGTTCTTACTCTTTTATGACATAAGAGAAAAAAAAATAGAATGTCAATTAGTTGTGAAGGGTTTACTCTTGCAAGTAGGAGTTTTATGCACCAAACATTTTGGTGCATGATAGAATCTTCCAAGAGAAATAATTATTCAAAATAAAAAATCAATCATCCAATTTCATTTCCTCCAAACTCCTTAATCTTACCTAAGAAAGCACTCGGATATACATGACAGAAACATGGAAATATGAATTTTTTTAACATTATGATACAACATAGTCATGATATAAAATATAAAATTAATATGTAAAAACACAAATCTTACAGCTAAAAGAGGAGAATAGATTTTTAATAGTTAACAAGTATTGTACATGTGCATTCACACCCGTCATTTTGGTTTTTACACACGTTCTAAAACCACATGTGTAAGTATAATAAAACATCAATGTTTATGAAAAATAGGGGTTAGGTAACTTGGGTGGTTTGAGCTAAGGGTACAAGTAGTTAGAAGGGTGGGATGTTCAAGGTTCAAATCTTGACAGAAAAAAAAAATAACATAACGATTAACTACTAACATTTGTTGTATAGAAAAACGAAAAGTAAATATCAAAGTTATAAAATATATAGTTAGATGCTTCCAAGGGTATCCTTACGTCCCATTTCACGAATCCATATCCTAAATTTTTTTTTTTTTTTTTTTTTGACAACATCCCTACCCTAAATATTTTTTTTAAAAAAATTGTTTTTACCCTAAATATTTAAACATTGAACAATGCCAAATATTTTTGCATTTAATTTGATAAACCGAAACAAGGAATACCAACGTGTGGTTACTTTAAGTTGTAAGGGATTTGGACATCTTAAGCAAGTGGTCGATGATTCGAATCATGATTCTTGTGTATGGAGAAAATCTGGTTGGAAGGGGAGAACCCATCTTATGTGTCCAACATGTTCCCGAGGGAGATTAGTCACTCCTAACAATGATAGATACTTCGTACCTATGTCTGGTTAAAAAAAAAAAAGAATCAAATATAAACGTCACACCATACGAGCGCATAGAAAATGACCCCACCCCCACCGTCCAGAAGGAAAAGAATATGAAATATAACAAAGAGTCGTGAAAATCAAGCAACAAATCACCCACAAGAAATAATTCCAGACAAATTGGCCATATACTTGCGTACGTAGCCACGGTTTGACATACATTTTCACCAGAGCAGTCTGTGCGCCACTCGTGGAGAATGATAGATTGTTTCTTTGTGGCTTCAGGTTCATAAGTTATTAATAAAAGGCGTTTTGACTTGGTGTAAATGACACGGACATGGCCTTCTAGATGAGTTGCAACATTTTATCTATAGGTTTTGTTTAATATTATTTGGGTGCTAGAATTCTTCATTATTGTTTGGTTCTGCTGGTTGGCAATCCCTCAACTACAAAATAATAATGACGAATAAAACAATCGCATATGCATAACATTTCTTTGATATTTTATTTTAGTATCCCCTATAATCTGGTGGTTTATCTCCTACGCTTTTAATGACTATATATGATCTTGAGATGTACTTAATATAATTATCTAAAAAGTCCACGATTTTTTTTTAAATACTATAAAATAGAATATGAGATCATTGAGATGTGAGGAACCAATTGTAACTTCTAGAAAGCAGGAAAAATGGAAGAGAAAATAAAATTGACCAGTTTTGCTCATTTTAACCAGTCTCTAGAATCACTAGACACATACTTTAGCTTGGAGAAGAAACAACTATATGAGATCACTAGCTTATCAAAAAAAAAAACTATATGAGATCACTACGATGGAATGTGTTTCGTTTTTTGTTGTAGGCAAAAGATTATTGTTTTTATTCAGCAGACATCAGACATCAACATGTCAATTATCAAAGGTACACATGTAGTTAAAAAAGAAAATTAATGTGCCAAGAGCAACTGTCGCGACCGTCCCGTCCAGCAGCCGCGAAAAAGATGAAAAGTCAGAGGAGTCGTCACTAATATTTTATTTAAGAAAAAAAACATTGGAAAAACCATTTATTTTAAGGAAAATTGGTCTTAAAAAAAAGGAGAGATATGAGTCCGGGAGTCGGTTAGGAGTAGGGAAGGTATTAGCACCCCACATCGCCCGTTTAAAATATGGTACCTCAAGTTAATTGTGCAAAAAAAAACATTTTAACAGCCTTTTAAATATTTATTTTACCCCAAAAATTATTTACAAGAAAGAATTATTTTTAAGTTTTAATATTTTAAATTTTTATTTTTTTTAAATTTATTGTTTATAAAAACTAAATGAGGTTGAACATGGCACATGAGTCCACAGGGTAACCTCAAATCTAAGGGATTAAACATGGCACCGTGTCCATAGGGCATCCCTGGAAAGAGAAAAGTTTAATTATTTTGATTAATTATTTTAACATAAAAAGAGACACAAAAAAGGAAAATTTAGTTTTGGCCCGACAAGATGATTTATCTTGCTCCTACGTATTCCCGGGTGCGATGGGAAACTCAATGCCACGTAGTTCTTTTAGAAAAGATTTGATTGGTTGATTGATTTTAATTTTGATAAAGATTTGATTTTTTTTTTTTTTGTTAAAGAAAGGGATTTTATTTTAAAAATAAATTCACTTTTGCTTAGAGTCCAAGATAGCAGTGCTATATGATAAACCCTTACAATTCACACGACACTTGAGGGTGAATAAGTCCATACATCAACATCGTAGATTATTGCATCAATTAAAAAGAGATTTTTATAAGAACAAAATTGGGTAGAATTGAATAAAAGTATCAATTGAAAAACATTTAATATATTTTTTTTAAGGGAATTCACTCTTGCACATGGTTAAAGATAGCAAGGTTATACGATGAACCCTTACAATTCATACAACACTTGAGGATGAAAAATCATACATCAACATTGTAGATTGTCGCATGAATTCAAAAGATAGTTTTATAAAATTAAAGAATTTCTTTAAAAGGGGTTTCATTTGGGAAGGATTTTCATAATGATCAAAGAGTCAAAAAAATTTAAAAAAAAAGGGTTTATTATTTTATCTCTTTTTGAAAAGGGAATTTGCAATAAAAAAAGATTTTTTAATTGAGGAACAAAGAAGCACCAAACTCCTCTTTCTTAAGAAAGAGATGATTTTTCGTTTTTTATTTTCTTTTCTTTTTTAAAGAAAGATTTTTTTGCAAATAATTTTTTTTTACAAAAGAAATTTCATGCATAAAGCCCAAAAACACATGATGTTCAGACCCAAAGTAAGGCCCAAGACTCTCACATCTCAGACTTGCAAATACTGAACCGTTAGCAAATAAACCAAAAGACAGGAAAGAAGATAAAGAAGGGGTCAATGGACCTAACAGAAGCTGAGAAAGGGTTCTTGGTGGGGATGGTGGTAACACAGCACCTCAGGAATGGCAATGGGGTGCGAGCGGCGGTGAATGGCGCGGCGAGGCTGGGCAACCGAACGACAGTTGACGGGAAGATCTGGGGAGCGGCGTGGTGGTTCGAACCGGATGCGGCGGAGATGGTGGGGTGCTCGTATGGAGGAAGGAGGAAGCTGGAGGTGCTCGTATGGAGGAAGGAGGAAGCTGGTTCACGGCGGTAGGCTCTGTGTGCGGCGGATCTGGTGAAGCGGGTATGAGATCGGTAGCCGCTGTGGTGGTCCGGAGCGGCGCGATGGGGGAACGGTGGAGCTTGCGTTCGTGCGACTGAGGCCGCGACAGCTCGCGAAGCGACGCGGGTCGCGTGTGGTGGCCCTCCCTTCGTCGTGCGGTGGCCGGCGGTCACGGTGTGGAGGGTAGTGGCGCGGCTGGTGGTCTGGGTTCTGGGGAGATGAAGGAGGAAAGGTCGAAGTGAAGAGGAAGAAGGAGATGTGAAGTGGGAGATGAAGGAGATAGGTTCTGGGTAGAAAAGTGAAGCAGGAAGAAAGGAAGAGAGAAAAATAGAGTTTTTTTGGTTTCTGATTTTCTGATTTTTTTTTTGTGTTTTGTTGTTGTTGGTTCAGTTGAAGAAGATGAAGAATGAGAGGAAGGAGATGATGCAGGGAGGAAGAAGGAGAAACAGAGAACCTATCCTTTTTTCCCTTTCCCTGTTTCTGTACGTCTGAAGCCCTTTTGTAATGGGTTGGTCTCCCCCTTTTGCTGTGTTTTCTGATTGATATCTGCAGAGAAAATTTCTAGTCTCTGCTTTCACCTTGGGGACGTGTAAATTGGATTGTTGAAGAGGTTAAAATCTCCTTCAGTCCCTCTCAACTTCCATTTATATGTTCTTTTCTCTGATCAAGGTATAACCCTTTTCCCCACGCTCTGTATAACAACCAAAAATGGAGTCTGAACTTGTGCTGCTTTATGGGAAAGGGTTTTGACGGTTAGGTTATTTCTTTAAGGCAAATCTGAATGTTGTTTGCTTGTTGTATCAAAAAAATTTACTTGGGAGCATGTTGGTTAAAGAGAAAAGCTAAAGGGGAATGACCAAAAATGAAGAAAAACCATGGTAGAATAGGGTGCTAGATACTGTATCAGGGAGGAAGGCAGATTCTGTTTTTTTTATCATTTTATTTATTATTATTTTTTATTTTATTTATCATTATTATTTTTTCAAAACTTTAATTAAAAAGGCATCCGGACAAAATTAGGTGTTCACAGTTGCCCCTCTTTACTTGTTTCTTATTAGATAATAGGTGTAACCGTAGTTAACCCATTATTGTTATAAGAAATTAGTAAAGACAAGAACTCCAATTTTGTCCGGGTTATTCTGATAAGCAAATGACCTGTGTTTACAAACCAATTTCCTTTAAAGAACCCGCGGGTTAGATCGCCCACTGAGGTTTACACATAAAAAGCTTGCAGGGTGGATCGTCTGTCGAGCTTAGACAGGAAGATAAAAGAGCTTACGGGGTGGATTGTCCATCAAAAACTCGAGCGTAAAGATAAAAGAGCTTATGGGTTGGATTGCCTGTCAGACTCGAACAGAAAAATAAATGAGCTCACGGGGTGGATTGCCCGTCTGAAGCTCGAACAAAGAGATAAAATGAGCTTACAGGGTGGATTGCCCGTCAGAAGCTCGAACAGAAAGATAAATGAGCTTACGGGGTGGATTGCCTGTCTGAAGCTTGAGTAGAAAGATAAAGAGCTTACGAGATGGATTGCCCGTCTGAAGCTCGAACAAACTAATAAAAAGATCTTACGGGGTGGATTGCCCGTTAGATGCTCGAATAGAAAGATAAAAGAGCTTACGGGTTGGATTGCCCGTCAGAAACTCGAACTGAAAGATAAAAGAGCCTACGGGGTGGATTGCCCGTGAGGAGCTCGAATTGAAAGATAAACGATCTTAAGGGGTGGATTTCCTGTGAGGAGGTCGAATTGAAAGATAAATGAGCTTACATGGTGGATTGCCCGTGAGGAGATCGAATTGAAAGATAAATGAGCTTACGGGGTGGATTGCCCGTCAGAAGCTCGAACTGAAAGATAAAAGAGCCTACGGGGTGGATTGCCCGTCAGAAGCTCGAACTGGAAGATAAAAGAGCTTACGGGGTGGATTGCCCGTCGAATTTTAAAAAAAAAACAAAAACAAAAACAAAAAGAGCTGACGGTGTTTGGTACCCGTCGAAGCTTGTTAGCAAAAGATAAAAAGCTTGCGTGGTCCTATGCCTATAGGAGCCAATAAAGGTATAGCTTATGAGCCCTGTGCCCGTCAAAGCTGAACATAACGAAGCTTATGAGGCCTTGTGTCTGCTAAAACTAAAGGTAACAAAAACAATGCTTATGGGCCCTATGCCCATTAAAACAAAAGAAAGCTTAGAGACCCTATGTCCGCTAAAGCTAACGAAAACAAAGCTTCCGGGCCCTATGCCCAGTAAACGGACGAAAGCTTAGAGACCCTATGTCTGCTAAAGCTAACAAAAGCAACGCTTATGGGCTCTAAGCCCGTAAAAACAAACGGAAGCTTAGAGACCCTATGTCCGCTAAAGCTAACAAAAACAACGCTTATGGGCCCTATGCCCATTAAAACAAGAGAAAGCTTAAAGACCCTATGTCCGCTAAATCCAACAAAACAAAGCTTATGGGCCCTATGCCCATTAAAGCGGACGAAAGCTTAGAGACCCTATGTCTGCTAAAGCTAACAAAAGCAAAGCTTATGGGCTCTAAGCCCGTAAAAGTCAGTAAAATGGGAGCTTATGGGCCCTGTGCCTAAATGTGATGCAATGATGTTGAAATAATGCATGATGCAAAAGATTATTTCAGTGATTGATAATGAACTTTGATCATTTTCGCAAACCACTCTTTGATTTCTAGCCCCTTAAAGCTTCGATCACAGCCAAATTTTAGGAAGAACTGGAATATCACTAATTGATCCAGATTGTCACTTTCTTGCCCAACTGATGTTTTGCCCCTTGTCACAAATATGCCTATTTATAATGATTATCCCAATGGATGAAACTGCTTGATTTCTCTTTCTTTTCCAACATTGCCCTTTGTCAGGAGATTGATGTACTTTCCATGACCTTTGCGTCCTGAGAGAAACTCTAAATGGTATCATTATTGATACTTGCTTCACCTTTTGGTATGTATTACAGAATGCAAATTGAGTCTATGGTAGAAAGAGGGGTATGTAAATGATAGAGGATGGACAGGGAGTAACAATATGTGGAAAGTGGTAAAGATATGAGCAAAAGAATTGAAAGGTTGTTAGAAGGAAGGAAACAATGACGGGATGGAGTTCACACTTTTCTTCAGGTGATACTCTTTTAAGATGATAAGTGCTAGCTTCTCATGCGTATAATCTCGAGCATCGCTTTAATCAGCTTTCAAGAACATGGTTTGTTCCAGTCTTCATGTATTGAGCATTCCATGACTCGCCTTCAAACTGCCCCAGTTTTCAGTTTGCATTTCTTCAAGAGACACTCGTATGATCTCGAGTATTGCTTTAATCTCCTTCCGAGGACATGATTTGCCTTTAAATTCAAACCGCCCCAGTTTGTTACTTCGAGGAATCTGTTTGACGCCAACTTTTGCATAGGTTGCTCTAATTTTGCCTAGGTCGCCCTTGCAGGTTTTCAACCCAGCGAGCCTCCTTTTTTTTTTCATTTTCTCTTTGTTTTTTCTTTCTTTTCCTTTTTACGAGAGCGATGCATTGAAAAAACACATACATTTTGTCTCACAATTAAAGTTAATGAAAATGATAACAATCTTTCATTGATCAGAATGGAGTTTTTAGGCTCATAATGCGGTCAATGGTTGAGAGTCCTGAAGGAAAGGATATAAGGCTCAAACAAATGTTTTAAGGTTGAATAGGACTGAGGATCCATGATCTTTTCGATTTCTAAGAACATTTGTTTTCCTCTAACTTTCCTTTTTATTTCTTCCTTTTTTTTATGCCTTTGCATGAAGTTTTTTATCCTTTTTTCTCTTTTTTTTTTTTTTGCTTCATAATCACCAATTCTTTCATGCTTGCCCCTTGCCTAGGGGTGATCCTTGTCCCGGGTTCTTTGAAAGAATTTCATGCTCAAATGGAGTAACAAGGGACAGTACAAGTATGTGAAAGATATAGAAAGATGGTCATTCTTCATTTCAAATTTTGATTGTTAATTTTCTGAAATTTTAAAAGAAAGACAAAATGATAGTACTTGCAAAAAGCATAATCGAGCGCTCCTTCTCGATTTCCCTTTTAATTTCTTTTTTTTATTTTTTCAAATCATGGGGTCTAGCTTGAATCAAAAAGGATTTCCTTTGATTGCCTCAATCATCTTCGATTGATCTCATGAGGAAGCTTTCCATAGTTGTCCAAACCAGCATGGTTAATGAGGTGATCAGGATCATACGATGAGGTTCTAGCACTTATTATTTTATTTTATTTTTAAAGAGAATCACCTTCAGATCTGCTTTATTGATAACTTTCAAAAAGGAAGGATGAAGGTAAAATCAGAAGATGAAGGAAAGGAAGGAAACTCAATGCATTCATTTATTCATACTGAAATGGAAACAAGTAAGCCCATTATTAAAAACTTCCTAAAGCCTTGGGCAGAGCTAAAGGATTAGCATTAATGAATTACTCTACACAAGATTCAAAGGTCATGTTCCAAAGTGTCCTCTACGACATGGACTCCAGAACCTCCTGCATCAAGAGTGTCTCGTTGGAAACTTAGCACATTTGCATTGATCAGATCTTGCACTTTATACTTTAAGGTCTTGCAATTTTCAGTTGAATGACCAATCACTCCCCCATGATAGTCACACTTGACATTTGGGTCAAACCATTTTGGGTATGGGGGTTGCACCGCCCTGGTCGGGACCGGGACCAACAAAGATTTTTCAATAAGGTTGTGCAATAGCTCCGTGTAAGTCATAGGTATAGGGTCAAACTGCATGAGCTTCTTTTCTGGGTTGTAAGGTTGTCTCCTTTGATTTGCATTTAGGTTCTGTTAGGGCGGTATGGTGGGAAAGGTTTGATGTTGGAAAGGGTTTGATGGGTGGTATGGTGTCCTCATAGGATAGGATTGGGTTGGAAATTATGAGATGGCGGCGATGTATGGCTGGTTGGCTTGGTGATATGGAGATGGTTGGTAATATGGGGGGTATTGGGCTTGGAAGGTGGGTGTTTGGTTTGGTCTATATTGGTTTGGTTTCTTTTGTTCAAAGGCTACTGCGCGTGCTTCTCCTTCTTTCTTTTTCACAAACAGGGCTCTCTTCTGGCTGTTCATTACTGAAGTTTCAGTGATCTTGTCATTCCTCATTCCACTTTCAATTCTCTCACCGATGATGACCATGTCAGAAAAGTTCAATGACACGCTTCCAATCATTCTATCATAGAAAGGCGACTGGAGGGTATCAATGAACATTGCCACAATTTCTTTTTCGGCCAATGGAGGCTCTACCTGAGCAGCCAATTCCCTCCATCGTTGTGCATACTCCTTGAAAGTCTCTGTGTCTCTCTTTGCCATATTTTGGAGTTGCATCCTATCAAGAGCCATGTCAATATTGTACTTGTATTGCTTCAGGAATGCATCTGCTAGATCTTTGAAGGATCGGACGTGGGCCCGCTCGAGATGTGTGTACCAATTTGAAGCTGCCCCAGTTAAACTGTCTTGGAAGAAGTGAATCAAGATCTTGTCATCCTGAGTGTATGATGCCATCTTCCTTACATACATGGTCAGGTGGTTTTTGGGACAAGTGGTTCCCCGATATTTGTCAAAATCGGGTACTTTAAACTTTGGTGGAATTGCGACATTTGGCACCAGGCAAAGTTCCGAAGCATCCCGTAGACCATAGCTATTCACTCCTTCAATGGCCCGTAGTCTTTCTTCTAGCACTTCCAACTTTTCTTTAGATTGGGAATTCCCTCCTGACTGATTCACTAGAGTTTCACCGTACATATTCTGAGGGAAGGAGTATGGCATGTAGGAGGATCCGAAGTTTGGCATCATTTGAGTCCCTTGGGGTCCACAATGTAGGGTGTATTGTGGGGGCCTTGGATTGGCATAAGGTGTCACTATCGGGGTGTTACCATCTGTAGGGTTGACAGTTTGTGTTTGCGGTATTTCGACAGCATTGGTGGGGATTTGTGTCTGAGTGATGTGTTCGGAGTTCTGAATGCCATCTTGTGGACTGGGGGCTGTTGGTGGTACAAATGCACGAGGCAAACCAAATGGGGGATTGTTCGGGTCAAATGAAAAATGAGTTTGGTTGAGAGGCATCATGGCCCCTGGTTGGTTGAAGCCTTGAATAGGAATCTGAGAAAAACCGGGCGGGATGAGAGGTGTGGCTGGCTGTCCTTCGTTCGAGGCCGGAGGGTTCCCCTCTGTGTTCTTTTCCTTCTGCATTTCTTGTAGGATCTCCATCATCTTAGTCATCTGATCCTTGATTTGACTGACTCCATCCCTGATCTCTTGGACTTCTTCTAGTCCATCTGCCATGGCTCTTGCCTGTGATCGAGTGCGATAAGGGTATCTTGGAGCAATTGTTCAAAAACCACACTGTTTTATTTAATAAAATAAAGAATAAATGAATAAAATCAAAAGAAAGAGCAGAAACCAATTAAACTCCTTTTTTTTTACAGGAAGACCGTCGCATACACTTATAGCAAGAAGACTCATCCTGGAGTCAAATCTAGTGGTATAATTCCCTCTAGCTTGGCTGCAGTTGACGTCAAGTCCAAGGGAGAATTCACTCCTCGATAGACCACATCTGTACTAGCAATGTTATTGTTTGACGATACCCACATTTTATGCAGAAAACACATCGTTTTTAGGGTAAAATAGTTGATGAAGTATCTAAGGGAGAATTCACTCCTCGACAGATATCATCTAGAAAAAGAGAGCATTCCACAAAAAAAGATGAAAACTTACATTTCATTAGATGAATATTGCAATACAAACATGAGTCTTTGGTCTTATAGAAGAACAATACATCGAGAGTTTTCGTATTTCTAAATCCATCTTCGGGGACCGCAAAATACTATGTCAAGAGCTTCATCTTCTTGGAACTGCTTGCATTGCTAATACTCTTTCTAATGCTAGGTCCATCCATTCTTTGCTATAAGATTGATGCTAAGGTCTTCCTGTCAAGAAACACAAATAAAGAAAAAAATTTAGAAATGAAGCACACAAAAAATGCCCTATATGCTTCATGTTGCATGAGCCCCAGTAGGGTTGGGAACCCTATGTCGGGTATGCTGTCAATGCACTACCTTCACTATGACACGCCGCTTATTAGAAGTGCAATAATATTCGAACATGTCATTCGGGCTTGGAGCGACGATGTGTCGCCCCCTTTTTCCTTTTTTAGAAAACTTCATAATAAATATATATGTGCATGACAATTTATGTTTATGATGCCAGAAAAAAAATGGAGAGAGAGAGAAAGAGTATGCTCCCTTTGTCCTAAATTGGGTAAAACTTAGGGTTGGACAAACCTGAGGTAATGACTCTAAACAGGTTGGCTACTAAGTTTGCTCTATCAGTGAAAACTAGGTAGGGTCTAGACTTCTAAAAGCCATGGTTCCCAGATTGTCCCTATCCCGAAAGATAAGGATTCGATTCATGAATCTAGTCACAAGTAGGGATAAACCCTCTCAATATGACCATCCCATGATATCGGGTACAACCTGAGTGGTGAATCAACAAATATCAGGGAGGTACGAGACCTATTCAATGACAATGTCGAGACACCGCCTAATTCTTGAGTTTTGAGCAAGCTCGGGTATAGATCCAAAAGTGTGTGCAAGTTGTGATAGCGATGTGTGTGATGGGAGCACACAAACCTTCACAAAAACCTACTAAAATAAAACTACCCCAAACCTGCAAAAGGAACAAACAACACAAATACAAAAGTTCTCTACCCTAAGGCTGCAAGAATATACAAAAGCAGTTATGAAAGCATTAAAAAAGAAATAAAACAAAAAAGGGTAAAACAACTATTTTCAAAGCTGTTAAAAAAAATAAGAAAAAAAATGGCACAACCAACTATGATCGGCATGACTCTCAAAATTCCCCAGTGGAGTCGCCAGCTGTCACAACCGTCCCGTCCGGGAGCAGCGAAAAAGATGAAAAGTCAGAGGAGTCGCCACCAATATTTTATTTAAGAAAAAAAAAACATTGGAAAAACCATTTATTTTAAGGAAAACTTGTCTAAAAAAAAGGAGAGATATGAGTCCGGGAGTCGGTTACGAGTAGGGAAGGTATTAGCACCCCACATCGCCCTTTTAAAAAACGGTACCTCAAGTTAATTGTGCAAAAAAAATAACATTTTAACAGCCTTTTAAATATTTATTTTACCCCAAAAATTATTTACAAGAAAGAATTATTTTTAACTTTTAATAATTTAATTTTTTTTAATTTTTATTTTTTTTAAATTTATTTTTTATAAAAACTAAATGAGGTTGAACATGGCACATGAGTCCACAGGGCAACCTCAAATCTAAGGGATTAAACATGGCACCGTGTCCATAGGGCATCCCTGGAAAGAGAAAAGTTTAATTATTTTGATTAATTATTTTAACATAAAAAGAGACACAAAAAAGGAAAATTTAGTTTTGACCCGACAACATGATTTATCTTGCTCCTACGTATTCCCGGGTGCGATGGGAAACTCAAAGCCACGTAGTTCTTTTAGAAAAGATTTGATTGGTTGATTGATTTTAATTTTGATAAAGATTTGATTTTTATTTTATTTATTTATTTTTTGTTAGAGAAAGGGATTTTATTTTAAAAATAAATTCACTTTTGCTTAGAGTCCAAGATAGCAGTGTTATACGATAAACCCTTACAATTCACACGACACTTGAGGGTGAGTAAGTCCATACATCAACGTCATAGATTGTTACGTGAATTAAAAAGAGATTTTTATAAGAACAAAATTGGGTAGAATTGAATAAAAGTATCAATTGAAAAACATTTAATATATATATATATATATATATATATATATATATATATATATTTAAGGGAATTCACTCTTGCACAGGGTTAAAGATAGCAAAGCTATACGATGAACCCTTACAATTCATACAACACTTGAGGATGAAAAATCATACATCAACATTGTAGATTGTTGCATTAATTCAAAAGATATTTTTATAAAATTAAAGAATTTCTTTAAAAGGGGTTTCATTTGGGAAGGATTTTCATAATGATCAAAGAGTCAAAAAAAACTTTAAAAAAAACGGTTTATTATTTTATCTCTTTTTGAAAAGGGAATTTGTAATAAAAAAAGATTTTTTAATTGAGGAACAAAGAAGCACCAAACTCCTCTTTCTTAAGAAAGAGATGATTTTTCGTTTTATTTTTATTTTCTTTTTTAAAGAAAGATTTTTTTGCAATAAATTTTTTTGACAAAAGAAATTTCATGCATAAAGGCCAAAAAACATGATGTTCAGACCCAAAGTAAGGCCCAAGACTCTCACATCTCAGACTTGCAAATACTGAACTGTTAGCAAATAAACCAAAAGACAGGAAAGAAAGATAAAGAAGGGGTCAATGGACCTAACAGAAGCTGAGAAAGGGTTCTTGGTGGGGATGGTGGTAACACAACACCTCAGGAATGGCAATGGGGTGCGAGCGACGGTGAATGGCACGGCGAGGCTGGGCAACCGAACGGCAGTTGACGGGCAGATCTAGGGAGCGGCGTGGTGGTTCGGACCGGATGCGGCGGAGATGGTGGGGTGCTCGTATGGAGGAAGGAGGAAGCTGGAGGTGCTCGTATGGAGGAAGGAGGAAGCTGGTTCACGGCGGTAGGCTGTGTGCGGCGGATATGGTGAAGCGGGTCTAAGATCGGTAGCCGCTGTGGTGGTCCGGAGCAGTGCGGTGGGGGAACGGTGGAGCTTGCGTTCATGTGACTGAGGCCGCGACAACTCGCGGAGCGACGCTGGTCGCGTGTGGTACCCCTCCCTTCGTCGTGCGGTGACCGGCGGTCACGGTCTGGAGGGTAGTGGCGCGGCTGGTGGTCTGAGTTCTGGGGAGATGAAGGAGGAAGGGTCGAAGTGAAGAGGAAGAAGGAGATGTGAAGTGGGAGATGAAGGAGATGGGTTTTGGGTAGAAAAGTGAAGCAGGAAGAAAGGAAAAGAGAAAAAAGAGTTTTTTTGATTTTCTGATTTTTTTTTTGTGTTTTGTTGTTGTTGGTTCAGTTGAAGAAGATGAAGAATGAGAGGAAGGAGATGATGCAGGGAGGAAGAAGGAGAAACAGAGAACCTATCCTTTTTTCCCTTTCCCTGTTTCTGTACGCCCGAAGCCCTTTTGTAATGGGCTGGTCTCCCCCTTTTGCTGTGTTTTCTGATTGATATCTGCAGAGAAAATTTCTAGTCTCTGCTTTCACCTTGGGACCATGTAAATTGGATTGTTGAAGAGGTTAAAATCTCCTTCAGTCCCTCTCAACTTCCATTTTTGTGTTCTTTTCTCTGATCAAGGAATAACCCTTTTCCCCAAGCTCTGTATAACAACCAAAAATGGAGTCTGAACTTGTGCTGCTTTATGGGAAAGGGTTTTGACGGTTGGGGTTATTTCTTTTAGGCAAATCTGAATGTTGTTTACTTGTTGTATCAAAAAAATTTGCTTGGGAGCATGTTGGTTAAAGAAAAAAGCTAAAGGGGAATGACAAAAAATGAAGAAAAACCATGGTAGAATAGGGTGCTAGATACTGTATCAGGGAGGAAGGCAGCTTCTTTCTTTCTTTCTTTCTTTCTTTTTATCATTTTATTTTATTATTATTTTTTATTTTTTTATAATTATTATTTTTTCAAAACTTTAATTAAAAAGGCTTCCGGACAAAATTAGGCATTCACAGCAATCATATAAAAGAAGAAGAAGAATATATATTTCGTTTGGGAGATTAACAAAATATTGATTTTTTTTCAATCCATTTGCAAAATATTGATAAACACTCTCTGCGTTTTTTTTTTTTTAAAAGCAGTACGTAATAAGATGGCTAATTTCGTACTAATTCTTTTATAATGATAGCTTAATTATTTGACCCTTTTAACCTATAGTCGTAGATTTTGTCTAATAATTGAATAAACGTTTTATAAAATAACAACTCATACGTATACGCCGTCACATTAAAGGGAGAGTTTTGCCGTCCTTGTGATCTTACCAGATTCGAGGGATTAGTGTCTCTGCAGTTGTATGCGAAGAACATTTGGGGAACCAAAAATAAATAAATTTTACGCCGTCACAATAGATTAACTTTTGAATTTTTACGGCCTTCCATTTTATTTTTTTGGAAACTATTTATATGCAATTTGATGTTTCTAGGTAGTTGTTGTTTTCTTTATACATGTTTTTAAATACCATTTATATCCAGTTACTTAAGTTTAATTTTCAGAAAAAAATAAGGAGAATAAGAAAAGGTAAAACTAGAAAAGGAAGAACGGCATATTGAGAGACAACCAAAATAAGTTCTTGTAAGAAATTCAGGAATGTTAAAACCTTCAGGAAAGGAAATACTTCTATGGATAGTTTGACTTAGGAGTTGTGTTTCCATCTTGTACAAATTAATTTCTCGTCGGGTAGAGCTGGCTAGTCTAGTTAGTTCTTGATTAGTGATGTATATCTAGGCTCTCAAACCCCGTGTGATTTTAGTTTCTAGTTTTATCTTATTTTGTGTGTTTGCTCCTTTCTTAAGGAAAAAATTAGAAAAGGAAGAAACTTAAGTGATGGAAGAGTGTTCAATATTCTAATTGAGTTGTACGTATGTCCAAAAATATTGTGAAAATGATGGGTTTCATACTTTGAATGGATTTTATCATTAATTGGTGTAGTGGGAGCTGGATGACATGTAATGAATGATAGACTAATGAGAAAGAGAACGAAACATATTACGTTATGTATTTGTTCTGTATATTTGTTCTATTTGAAACAAAATCTCAATACCACCAAACTGAAGGAGTTAAATATTATATCTTTCGCTTTCAGGTATAGTAATGGAAACCCACTCAGCCACAGAAGCAGGTAGTTGCCGGTGTGCTCAATTATCAGCTTGAACACAGCGGTGCCACAGTGAAGACAAATTAAAGTCCCCCTAGGTCCTCATTCATATATACATATATACATGAGATTAATGGAATCATATTTCTTTCATCTAAGTATAGCTTCTAACTGGTCCTTTCTAGGGTGTTCATCCTGTCTAGTTGAGCATTCATTTTAATTTATTGGCTAAATTAATCTTTTGATCCCTTATTTTATTAATTTTGTTTAACTCAGTCCCTTAATTAATTTTTTTTACAAGAGTCCCTTAATTATTAAAATGTCCAAGTTTGTCCTCTATTTTGAAAACATTATACATTGTTGATCCTTTCTATGATATTTATACTAATGGTGTTAAGTTTCACTATTAATTATCGGAGACACATTCTCTCATCGAAAAACCTCATCGGAATCTGAAAAAACAATCGAGATGTGGGGTCTTTCTTCCCATCTCTCTATCCTGTTGTCGATGACGTGTGCTTTTTATGACAAGTTTATGTTCTTTTATATTTTTAAAAATAGAATTTTTAAAAAGAAAAAAAATCAAATCGAATCGAATCAATTAATTTTTTTATTGGGTTAGTTTGATTTATGTTTCTTGAAATAAATGTGCAAATGTGAGTTAAATCAAATTAACTGATTTTGATTGGTTCCCATTTTTTCAAGAAAAATTGAACCAAATCAACCCGTGATCACTTGTACATCAAACATCAGTTTTATTTTTTCTCCTTCGGGTATTTTCCTCGGGTATTTTCCTCGAGTTTTTTGAGTCACAATTTTTTATTTATTTTTGGTATAATGGAAAAATAGCAAGAACCAAGAAAACTAATTATTAAAAAACGCAATAGAAATGGCATTACAGGTTTTATGAATTTATTATCATTCATTATGTTTCGCAAATGTGTTTTTGTATCTATTTTGACATAATTATATGTTGCCAAAAAAGGATTATATAGATTTTTTTTGGTTTAGAAAATAACACCTTAACCGTTTTTTTCGTTGACAAAAATTATAAATCTAATTATCTCCACGTAGTGGGGTATATCTTTAATAACCAATATCTGAAATATTGTCTGTCTGTTAAGTGTGTGTTTGGTTCCACTTCTAGAGATATCAGAAGTGCTTCTACACCTGTCAAACGTGATTCTGGTAATAAAAGAGGTGTTTGGCAACACGTTTGTGGAATCAATTTTGCATCCATAATTGATTCTACCAGAAGCAGCTTAGAGTAGCTTCTGCTTTTAAATTGAAAATTTACACTAGGTTTTACATCAAACTTGCTTTCAAAGTAAAAACATCCAAACAAAAATTACTTTACTTCAAACTCAATTATATTGAAATCAATTCTACAAAATCAATTCTATCCAAAATCACGTTTATCAAACGTTCATCCAAACAAACTCTAAATCGGAAACCTTAATGAAAAGTTAAAACTTGACTGCCAAATGAGCCTCACTAGCTCTACCAACCAATGGTGTTTTAAAAGCTAAAAGAACGTTTAGTCGTGGATTCTTTTGACAAACAGTGCTATGGGTTGGTGAACTTCATTGACACTCACTCTACAATAACTGATTTTTACATGTACCAACTAAACTACCCATCTCTCTCTGTCTATGAATCTACACTTCCATCATGTTATGTGCTACTGCCATCGTTTGAGGGACATCTATACTAACATAAAGTTGGATAGATAATTTTAATATATATACACATGTCAGTATTATGATTTTTTGTCTTTTATTTATTTATTTTTTTTAAAAATAAATAATTTTATTTTATTTTTTTTTAAAAAAACTTTAATTTTTTTACTTTTTTTAAGTTTATTTTTTTATTTTTACATTTTTTTTAGTTTTCTTTTTACGTTTTCCTTAATTTTTTCCTAACACTTTTTTTTTGCTAATACTTTTTTTTGAATTTATTTGTATACACTAACAATGTAAAGTTTTTTATACTGTCAATCAATCATAAATTGGCAAACAGTAAAAACAGAGTTGTCATGTTCTTGATGTTTTAATTTTTATATAATTATATTTTAATGTATAAATAATTTAATATTTTTTATATTATATATATATATTAATATTTTCCTGTTCGAACCGAATCAAACCAAACCAATTTTAATTGGTTCGGGTTATTGCCTTTTAAAAGTTTATAACTTTTGTTTGTTTTTAAATATTTTTAGCCACGAAAGGTAGTAAAGCTACCCTGTTCTTCGAAAAAGTTTAGGATCATAAAACTCGAACCAATAAGTCGATGAATTTGAAAATTCGAACCAACCAATTAAATTGGTTCCTTTTTTTCCTTTTTTATATACGGCTCCGAATTGAACCAAACCCAATGGGCATTAATTCGGTTATTTTGGAACCGAACCAATTACTATATTTTAATATTCAATATGTATATCACTTTATCAATTAACAACTTTTCTTCTACTGTTCCTGTAACAGTAGAAGTTGTTAACTAGTGGATTATTTTAGATTACTTAAATTTATTTATTTATTTTTTAAACATATATTCTTTATAATATTTTTTAACTTTTTTTTTCTCGAATTAGTTTTTTTCTAATTTACTTTTTTTTAAATGTTTATTTTATAATTGATTTTTTTAAAATATTTTTGTTTTCTAATTAATTTTATTTTTCTAATTTTTTGTGAATATTTTTTCTAATTATTATTTTCTAATTTTTTTATATACTTTTTTCTAATTTTTTTCCCTAATTTACTTTTTTGTCATAATTTTTTAAATTATATTTTTTCCCAATTTTATTTAATTTTTTTAAAATATATTTTTTTCTAATTAATTTTATTTTTCTAATTTTTTTAAATCTATTTTTTCCTAATTTTTTTAAATTATTTTTTTCATGAATTTTTTTCCTAATTTTTTTTGTTTAATTTTTTTCTAATTAACTTTTTACTTTTTACTTTTAATTTGTTTTTTGTAAGATTAATTTTTAATTTTTTTTACGTTTCATTAATTTTTTTAAAAAAATTCTTAATAATTTTTTTTGCTAATACTTTTTTTTTTGAATTTATTTGTATGAACTAATAGTGTAATTTTTTTTTACACTGTCAACCAATAATAAATTGACAAATAGTAAAAGTAGAGTTATCGTGTTCTTGATGTTTTAATTTTTATATACTTATATTTTAATGTATATCTAATTTAATAGTTTAAATTTAATATTTTTTATATTTTTTATTTATATATATATTTTAATATTTTTCAGTTCGAATCGAAACAAACCAAACCAATTTTAATTGGTTCGGATATTGTTATTGACTTTTTTAAGTTTATAAATTTTTTTTTAAAATATTTTTAGATAGGAAAGGTAGCAAAGCTACCGTGTTCTTCGAAAAAGTTTAGGATCATAACACTCGAACCAACAATTAGATGAATTTGAAAATCCGAAACAACCAATTAATTAAATTGGTTTTTTTTATTTTTTGTGCACGACTCCGATTTGAACCAAACTCAGTGGTCATTAATTCGGTTATTTTGAAACCGAACCAATTACTATATTTTAATATTTATATATATTTTAATATTCAATATGTATATCACTTTATCAATTAACAACTTTTCTTCTACTGTTCCTGTAATAATAGAAGGAGTTGTCAACTGATGGATTATTTTGGATTATTTAAATTTATTTATTTATTAAACATATAATCTTTATAATATTTTTTAAAAAAATATTTTTTTACGGCTCCGAATTGAACCAAATCCAATGGTCATTAATTCAGTTATTTTTGAACCGAATCAATTACTATATTTAATATTTATATATATATATTAAAATTCAACATGTATATCACTTTATCAATTAACAATTTTTCTTCTACCATTCCTGTAACAGTAGAAAGAGTTGTCAACTAATCGATTATTTAGGATTATTTATATTTATTTATTTATTTTTTTAACATATATTCTTTATAATATTTTTTAAAATTTATGTTTTTCACGAATTTGTTTTTTACTAATTTGGTTTTTTTAAAATGTTTATTTTTATAATTTATTTTTTAAAAATACTTTTTGTTTTCTTATTAATTTCATTTTTCTATTTTTTTTGAATTTTTATTGTAATTATTATTTTCCTATTTTTCTAAAATGTTTTTTTATATACTTTCTAATTTTTTTTAATTTTTTTTTGAATTATTATTTTTTATAATTTACTTTTTTATTTTTCTAATATATGTATTGACATAAATAGAGGCAGAACTATTCATGTATTGTATATCATTCCCTTTGTTTTTTCTATTTTAAATAATAAATTTATATCTATACTAATTAATAAGGGGAAATGCTGATTTTAGTATAGCATAATGGTGCAAGCCATATGTCAAGTGATGATTTTTTTTTATTTCTAAAAATTATATATTTTTTGTTTTAAAATATTTGCAAACCGGTAAAGGTACAATGTTTTGGGAGTCAAACACGACAATCTCTGAATTGACATAAATAGAGGTAGAGCTATTCATATTTTCTAATCTATTTTTTTCTACATCCTTGCCTTTATTTTTTCTATTTTAAATAATAAATCTATATCTATACTAATTAATAAGGGGAATTGATGATTTTCTAATAAAGTGACACATGTCAGCACCACATGATTTAAGAGGATTGGTTGATCCTTAGTAATAATTAACGAGGAACACTTAACACATAATGTTACATTACATATTTTAATATCATTTTAAAATAAAAATAATATTCAATTCTTTGCACTCAAATTATTGATAAAATTGTTTTAAGGTTTTTGCTGATCACTTCTGTCTATAAATAAAAAGCCTTGGAGATGAATGAGTACCACCATTATGGGTGAGAAGGAAATATTGAAAGCAATGTGTGAAATAAGTCAAGAAAATGTTTGACATAGTGGACTTAGTTTCGGATAAAGGAAAAAAAAGTTTCGTACATAGAGACACAATTCAAGTTATTAATGATAATAATGTTATCAATAATAATAGTAATTGATGACCCCTGCATCGCACGGGTGCAATTACTATATTTTAATATTTATATATATTTTAATATTCAATATGTATATCACTTCATCAATTAACAATTTTTCTTCTATTGTTCATGTAACAATAGAATGAGTTGTCAACTGGTGGATTATTTTGGATTATTTAAATTTATTTATTTATTTTCTAAACATATATTCTTTATAATATTTTTTAAAATTTTATTTTTTTACGGCTCCGTATTGAACCAAACCCAATGATCATTAATTCGGTTATTTTTGAACCAAACCAATTACTATATTTTAATATTTATATATATTTTAGTATTCAATATGTATACCACTTTATCAATTAACAACTTTTCTTCTACCGTTCCTGTAACAGTAGAAGGAGTTATCAACAGTGGATTATTTAAATTTATTTATTTATTTTTTAAACATATATTCTTTATAATTTTTTAAAATTTTTTTTCCCGGAATTAGATTTTTTCTAATTTACTTATTTTAAAATGCTTATTTTTACATTGATTTATTTAAAATATTTTTGTTTTCTAATTAATTTTATTTTTCTAATTTTTTTAAATATTTTTTCTAATTATTATTTTCCTATTTTTTAAAATATATTTTATACACTTTTATAATTTTTTAAAATTTATTTCAATTTTTTTTTCTAATTTACTTTTTTATTTTTCTAATATCCGTATTGACATAAATAGAGGCTGATCTATTCATATTTTGTATTTTTTTCTATATCATTGCCTTTGTTTTTTCTATTTTAAATAATAAATCTATATCTATACTAATTAATACGGGAAAATACCGATTTTACTGTAGCACAATGGTGCAAGCCACATGTCAAGTGATGAAAATTTTTTATTATTATTTTTTATTTTCTAAAATTTATATATTTTTTGTTTTAAAATATTTACAAACCAGTAAAGATACAATGTTTTGGAAGTTAAACACGGCAATCTCTGAATTGACATAAATAGAGGTAGAGCTATTCATATTTTCTAATCTATTTTTTTCTACGTCCTTGCATTTGTTTTTTCTATTTTAAATAATAAACCTGTATCTATACTAATTAATAAAGGGAATTGATGATTTTCTAATAAAGTGACACGTGTCAGCACCACATGATTTAAGAGGATTAGATGATCATTAGTAATAATCAAAGAGGAACACTTGACACATAATGTTACATTACGTATTGTAATATCATTTTAAAATAAAAATAATATTCAATTCTTTGCACTTAAATTATAGATAAAATTGTTTCAAGGTTTTTGCTGATCACTTCTGTCTATAAATAAAAAGCCTTGGAGATGAATGAATACCAACATTATGGGTGAGAAGGAAATATTGAAAGCAATATATGAAATAAGTCAAAAAAATGTTTGACATAATGGACTTAGTTTGGGATAAAGGAAAAACAAAGTTTCATACATATAGAGACACAATTCAAGTTATTAATAATAATAATGCTATCAATAATATTAGTAGGAAAAATTTAGTTGATGTACCTTTGTCCCCGAGGTGCATCTCAGTTGGCGAGTTTGTTGGAACATTTGATGGTTGTGTGCGTGCGGGTTCAATCCCGGAAACCGCACCTTTCCCCTCTCCTATATTGTAAGGCATATATAAGCCTCCTGTGGAAAAATAAAATAAAATTGATGTGTCTTGAGATTTGGTTTAATTTTATTTGGCATATTTCTTGTTTTGAAAGCTCTATTTACAAAGAGAGATAAAAAAATGATAATTCAAATTTCGTAAAAAGTTTGTGTATTTTTTGAAACAAAATAAGTATTTAGTATAATTAAACCAAATCTCGCAGAAGGTCGGGGTAATTTTACTTTCTTAATATTGTTATTATTATTTTACTATCAAAATGAAGGTAAGATGTTGATCAAGGAACAGAGATTCGTAATGCGGAAGTAAGGTATGATTGTCTGTTAATGCATTGGAAAGAAAGTTAAGATGATTATGATTATTGATGATAGCTTTATGATCCACTCCAACTTTGGTGCAACACCTGATGTGGGTCTTTGATGCCATTATAATCATTATTTGTGGCTTCTTCAGTACCCGAAGGCCGAAGCATTTAACACTTAGAATTAAGAAACAAATAAGTACAAGACCCAATCCTTATAATAAACATATAAAACACATTAAGGTAGAATGGGATTTCCTAATATCATCATCAATCAATAGTTCATTATAAAAAGGAGGGCAGACATGAAAAAGGCTCCATAGCAGTAGGAGCCGAAGGTAAAGAACCAAGTCCCTACATAATGACTACAAAAATCTCTAATCTAATAAGCTTCTGATTCTCTTGTTTTATTTTAATACAAAAAAAGTTGATTGATTTGATTCATTTTATTTGTAACGGGTCTTTTATAGAGTGTAATTAAATATTTTAATCCCATGGTTTAAGTTGAGACAATCATAGATATATGGTTTAATTGCACTTTTGATCCCCTATTTTAGTGTTTGGGTGATTTTGGTCCTCCAGTTTTTTTTCGCTCGGTTTTAATCCCCAGATTTTAAAAATGTATAATTTTGGTCCACTTGTATATTAACAACCAATAGTTAATGGTGTACCTAACATGACTTATGATATTATAATCTGATTTATGCTTTCTAACAAGTAGTGTCATAAGTGAATGCTGATTTGGAATACTAATTATTGGATGTTAACTTAATGAATGGATCAAAATTGCACATTTTTAAAATGTGGGGACTAAAATCGAACGAAAATAAACTGGGGGACCAAAATCACCAAAACACTAAAATAAGGGACCAAAATTACAATTAAGCCTAGATATATCAAATACATTATATTTAAAGAAAGAATTTGATTTAAAACTGAATTAAAAACATACTTATTTTGTATATTATGTGAGTGGGTGCACATAGACATAGTAACTTAAGATGACAATTTGTTAGCAATTTCCCAAAGTTGAAAATAACTGATGAGGGCGACATGGAGTTTTTTTCCTTCCATGAAAATAAAGAGAAAAAACTGAAGGGCGAAGGCAACATGGCAGCAAAGAACATTAAAAAAAGACAACAAAAAAAAAATGAGAAAAATTTGAAACGGCTTGGGCCTACATCCTACATATGCATCTAGAATCCCTTGACTTTAAGGAACCTAACCCTCTTCACTTCAATCCCCAATTAAATATCCCTCATCTAAAATCTTAGTCACCAAGAAACTAATTGCATCACTCTCTTTTGTTTTTCCTTTTTTTGATCCCAAAAATTCGTGTCGTCGGTGAACACATCACCCTCAACCCTGCATCAAACAAACACAACCACACAAAACAAACACAAACACAAAAACACACACAATTTTCTCTCTCTCTTTTCCTTCCAGAAAATCAAAAACCTGAACCGCCCCAAGAAAAAAAAAAATGCTTGATCCAAGAACTAACCAACCCACAAATCCTTTTCAGTTATCTGATGGAACCAGACACAGAACTCACAGTTACCATGATGAAACATGGGAAGCCACGAACTCTAGTTTGTGGCCATCAAAACAACCTGAATTCAGAACAGAACCAAAGGATGTTGCTGATGAATCTGGTATCTGTTCACCTCCTTTGTGGAAAACGAGTCCTCCAACGAGTCCCCAACATGGTGGAAGAAACCACCATTTCACAAGCCTCTCCCCTTCTTCAAGAACACAAGCCATAGTAAAAGGCCAAAGGGAACTCATGGAGATGGTTAAGAACATGCCCGAGTCAAATTACGAACTTTCCTTGAAGGATCTCGTGGAACACCAAAGGGTCGATGCTAGAAGAGATCAGAAAAGTGTGGAAGAAAGGAGTTTCAGGAAAGAAGGTGGTGGTAGAAAGGTGGCACGTGTGAAGAGAAGTGGTGGTGGGAAGGTTGATCATCATGGTGGAGGGTTTTATTTGAAAATGGTGCTTCTTCCTTTTTCTTTGGGTTCTAAGGATAAGAAGATGAAGATGAAGAAGAATGAGGCTTTGGTGAATGGCGGTTCAAAAGTTTCACCTAAACCATCATCGGGTTTTGATAAGGAGTGGTGGAAGAAAAGCCCTTCAGCGTGTAGAGAAAGTGATAGTGGTGCATCGAGTATCAATAGTGGAAGCATGAAAAGCACTGGTAGTAGTAGTAGCAGCAGCACCAATAGCAACAGCAGGTATGTTTCAACAATTCAAACCAGTTTCAAAATAGAAACATGAGTTTTTTCTTGCTTTTTGTGGATGTTAAAATGATGGAAAATCAGCTACTTAATGGTATAATCTTCTTGAATTGTCTGAATTTAGCTGGAGGAAATTTATTTTTAGTGATGATCATGTAGGAATTAGTTGCAGAATGGATCAAAACCCTGAGCTGAATTGCTGATGGAGATTTAAACTCTGCATATCATTTCTAAATTCTATGGAAAAAATAAGCTGATTTGCTGTTTCATATCATTTAGCTAACCAGTACCCTCAAAAAATTGAACATAAAATTTTATTAAAATCTGTATGTTTAATATATTAAATTTTTTATGAGCATTTTTTTCGACAATATTTTTTTATTCTTTATGAACATTAATCAGCATATGCCAATGTTTAAAGCAGATTGGATAAAAAGCTCTGCAGTGTTGCATATGAAACAGATTAGTTTCTTATTTATATTTCTTCAAATCAGCTGAACCTTGTAGGTTTTTCCATTGTTTGTTTGGCACTAATCAGAAGTCAGAACATTGAATTATTTATACTTTATACTTCAAATTTATTTGTTTCTACTCTACATGGAATTATACGGTACCTAGCTAAGTTGATATATCGTTGATTATTAATTATTTTTAAATATTAATTATGCGATTAACATTCCATAAATATTTTACAACTTGTCCCATTTAATAAGGATTAAACTACATGACCTTATTTTTAAACCGAGAAAGTAAGAATATATTTATATCAGGATTCTAATCCCCTTCTTAGGATTCCAGGAAGAAAAAGTGACAACACGCACAGGCTGTCTGGTGTATTGCTCTAACATCGTGTCGTGCAGTACCTCATTATACAATTGTGAATGTGTCACGGTTAAAGGGGCGAAGGCACCAGTAATTTAAAGTGATATAAAGTCCTTTGTGCTTCTTTTTAAGTACTTTAAATCAAATCCCACGTTCGATTCGAGGGGATTTATAAGACGAAAAGCGAGGTTATGTCCAATTGTCCATGCTGTGTTGTTCAGGGTTCAATGTTCATGTTGATAGAGACAAAGTAAAAGGAGCTACAGTTTAGGTTTTAATAAGTAATATTTTTTTTATATTTTAAAATATTAAATACATTTTTTTTTAATAGTAAAAGATTCTGAATAATAGGAAAATTGTGTAACGAATTATGAACATTAACTATATTGTTTGTGATTGTAATAAGCAGATAGCCACTATGTTTATCCTCATCAGTTACTAATTAATTATTGTGTGTAATGCAGGCATGAGAAGAGTGGTGGTCGTTGCTGGTCTTTCATTCGCAAACCCAAAAGCCTAACACAAAAGTAAGGGATGCCTCCTCTGATGAACCACGGTACTATATGGTCGAATATTCATGTCATGAAAACGATGCCTCGAGACTTGATCATCATAAACCCCTCACAAACTCCTATGCAAGCCATTCAATAATACATTGGTTCCACTGTTCTGAATGATCTATATGAGTTTACATTGGAATCTAGGAAGAATTTGTGAGCATAGTATATAAAGTCTGTGGAAGTCTGATTACACTTGATGTAATTTTAGCTCACTGATGTTTAGACATGACGAGGGCAGCAAAACGAGTGTGTGTATATCTTCCTAGCTAGAGAAATTTTAACAAGTTTGTACTTTCCTTTATTCTTTTATGTTGTATGTAACAAGTTTATTTCCAAACATAGTATCAGTACTCAAATTTGATTGTGATGTATTTTCAATGTAAATACTTTTTTGCTTAATTATCAGAAAAAAATACGTTTTACAATTATTAAATCATTCTATGCAATATCTTTAAAAATATTTATAAACTCTAATAATTATTATTTTTAAAGTTACATATATATGATGATGTAATAGTTAGATATCAGAGTTATTAAAATCATATTATACAACTAAAATACACTTTTCACTAAATAGAAGATTATGATGACTTTTCTAAAACAACAATAGTCTTTCTTGAGAAATAGGTGAATATATACACCAAAAGAGCCTTATAGGAGAGACTATATTTTCTCTCTTAATTTTTTACTTCGAAAATCGGGATGATCAACTAATAGAAATGATCTCAATTTATATAGACTTCAGTGCTATTCTTTTTATTGATTTAGGAGAAGGTTTTTCTAATCCTTAGAATTTCTACGATAATCATTTTATCATGATTTTAAAATATTGACTTTTTCGAACCACAAAAATAGCTTTACATTTCTCGCAGTAATTTGTATTTAGTTGATAATATAATTTTGGTTAAAGTAATCTTTTAGTCCCTATACGTGATAATGATTTTCAATTTGGTCCCTATACGTAAAAAGTTATCAATCTGGTCCCTATACGTGGCACTGATTTTCAATTTGGTCATCACCGCTAATTGATCCTTATATAAAAGGGACCAGATTGCAAATTATTATCACATATAGGGACCAAATTGAAAATAATTGTCACATGTAGGGACCGATTTCAATTTTTTTTTGTTGTATTGGTCCCTACATGTGACAATAATTTGCAATTTGGTCCTCTTATATAGGGACCAATTAGCGGTGAGGACCAAATTGAAAGTCAGTGTCACTTGTAGGGACCAAACTGATAACTTTTTGCATATAGGGACCAAATTGAAAATCAGTGTCACGTATAGAGACCAAAAGATTACTTTAACCTATTTTTTATACTTAGAGTTTTAAATTATTACTATCAAATTTTTTTATAACTTTTTTTCTCTCCTCATTGAGAAGTTTTCTCTCCTCTGTGAGAAGTTTTCCTATATCTGATAAGAGTGTGAGTTGTGTGTGAGATATCTATCAATGGTGTGTTCTAGCTTTGCTTAGTTAACGTTAGAGGATGAGGAGGCGGATTTGGAGGTCCCGGTGGAAGAGTTTCGACGAGTACTGGATGGAGACCCAGCCATGTGCCTGGTTGGGAGATTCCTAACAATGAGGTCAATCAGGTTTCACATGATGAGGAAAAGGATGGCTGGCGTTTGGAAGCCAGGAAGGGGCGTAAACGTGAAGGAGGCAGAGGGAGGCATATTTCTGTTCCAGTTCTTCCATAAGGTGGATGTCCAACGGGTATTGAGGGGTGGACCGTGGTCTTTCGACGGACATTTGTTGATACTGGGAACGATGCAGGAGGGTCAGACACCCCAGGAAGTGAAACTTTTCAATGTGCCCTTCTGGGTTCAAGTTCATAAGATCCCTGTGGGGTTTATGACAGAAGCGGTGGGGAAGCACCTGGCAAACTTTCTGGGTGAATTCATAGAGTATGATGCAAAAAACAATTCAAATTTCCTCAAGTCCTATATGAGATTCCGAGTGCTCCTTGATGTGCACAAGCCACTGAAGAGAGTGAAGAAACCAGGAGGGGAGGCAAAGGAGGTTCAGTTCAAATATGAAAGGTTGGGGTCTTTTTGCTATCTGTGTGGATGCTAGGTCACATGGAGGATTTCTGTGAGAAATTATTTCTACTAGAAGATGATGATGGTAGCCGATTGTGGGGACCGGAGTTACGGGTTGAGCAGCGGAGGAACCAGGGGAATGATGGTGAGGGGTGGCTGAGGGAGGAAGGAGCTGAGAGTTGGGAAGCACCAAATCTGCAGAAAGTTTCGAAATTCAAATCAGCAGTTAACGCAGATGCGGATCCTAAGGAGGTGATTACTGGGGCAGTAAATGACGCAAAAATCAAGGAGAAAATTTTGGTTTCAGTTGTTGACATATTTAGAAACCCAAATATTCTCTTTCCTAAAATTAAGGATAAAGTTATTGGAGAGAGAGGAATGGATATGGAAATGAAAGAAGGCAATCATGAGGGCAATTATGAGGACAAACATGAGGAGAGTGAGTTGGAGTGGGATAAGAAAAGAAAGTTAACAGAGTTGGTGGGTGAAGGAGATTACGTACAGGGGGAGTCAAAGAACGTGGACTGCATGGAAATTGGTTCTGATAGTGTGATTCCAAAAAAAAATTTAGCGGCAAACCCTGGCATCCAGGGTTGCCGGGGACTATGAGTATACTAAGTTGGAACTGCCGAGGCCTGGGCAACCTGCGTGCAGTTTCTTCGCTGAGGGACCTCGTTCGGGACCACAAACGGAACGTTATTTTACTTTTTGAAACTTTATGTCACTCAAATAAAATAGAGGAAATTCGTATAAAGTTAGGATTTGATTTTTCTTTTGCTGTTGATAGGGAGGGACGTAGTGGAGGTATTACGATTATTTGGAAACAATCCTTTAAATGTCGCATTATCAATTACTCAATGAATTTTATTAATGTGGAGGTGTCTGATAATGACAGAGGTTTATGGAGGTTGACTGGGTTCTATGGCTATCCTGAGAGGACCAGAAGACGCGATTCCTGTAATTTATTAAGAAACTTAGCTACAATGTCATTGCTTCCTTGGTGCATTATTGGGGACTTCAATGACTTGTTAATGGCTGAGGACAAGAGGGGAAGAGTCGATCATCCGAACTGGCTAATAAATGGTTTCCGTGACACTGTTTGAGAGTGTAATCTAATTGATCTTCCTCTTAATGGGTATCAGTTTACTTGGGCAAACCGTCGTGATTCTGACAGTGCAGTGGAAGAACGTCTTGATAGAGCTTTGGCTTCTGAGGTGTGGTTGAATTTATTTCCGAATGCACAATTATCAAATCTTTCAGCTCCTGTCTCGGATCATTCACCACTCCTACTTTGTATTGATCAGCGCCCTGCTCAGAAGCACCAGAGAAAGTTTCGCTTTGAGAATCGTTGGCTTGAAGAATTCGAGGTGGGTGATGTGGTCCGGTCTAGCTGGGAGAATGGGATACATGATGATGTTATTTCTAAACTAAAGCAGTGAAGTAAGGACCTAGAGGTTTGGAGTAAGAAACTTAATGGGAATTTCCGCAAAGAAGCAAATCAGTGTAAAAGGCTTTTGGAGGCTGCTAGAATTTCTCATGATCCAGAGGATGCCTCGATTTATGAGAGACGGCGAGAAAGGCTTGCATCAATTTTGGCTCAAGAGGAGATCTATTGGAAGCAAAGAGCCAAGGCCTTTTGGCTTAGAGATGGAGATGCAAATACAAAATTTTTTCACTTGACTGCTACTGCCAGGAAAAGAAGGAAAATTATTGACAAGCTAAAAAATGATAACAATGAATGGGTAGGTGGTCAACCAAGTATTTGTGAGCTTGCAAAGGACTATTTTGGAAACTTGTTTCTAGAACAGCAGAGCATTTATTCTCCGGTTATCGAGGCAGTGTCTCCTATTGTCTCGATGGAAGATAATTAAGGGTTGAAACTTTCCTTCACTGGAGAGGAATTCAGAGCAGCTATTTTCTAGATGCACCCAAATAAATCTCCGGGGTCGGATGGTTTAAATCCTGCTTTTTACTAGCATTTTTGGGATATCTGTGGCAAGGATATTTTCACGGCTTGTTGCTACTGGTTGGAGACTGGTAACTTTCCATCAACTCTTAATGATACAAATATTGTTTTAATTCCTAAAGTTGATAGCCCTTATTTTATGAGAGACTTGAGACCTATATCCTTGTGTAATGTTCTATATAAAATAGTGGCAAAGTCTTAGCTAACGGGTTGAAAAAATTATTGCCAAAGTGTATCTCAGAAGAGTAGTCTGCTTTTGTAGAAGGAAGATTGATGAGTGTGATTTCACCTCATCTTTGTCTATCATTTTGCATGCATTTTTCATGTAGTTTAGGCATTTTTAATTAGATTTTAGGTTAATTTTCCTTTGGAACGGGTAAGGCGGTTTTCGTGTGTTGTTTTGCAGATATCAAGGGTAAAATGCTCAATATCAACCATGATGAAGTTTGGATGAAGATAGGGCTTTAAAACTGAAGAAAATGAGCCAAACAGAGCCCATCACGGCCATGATCGAGCAAAACTGAAAAAGAAGAAAGGCTGAAGTCAGAGTCTGTCACGGCCTGGCCGTGATAGCCATCACGGCCGTGACCCAAAACCACCACAAGTCAGAGCACATCACGGCCCAGCCGTGATTCAGAACACGGCCACAAAAGGAGCACTCGCGTCGCGATAAATATGTTCGCGTCGCGAACTAATGGATCTTCCAGAATTCGCAGAGGCAGAGACCGTCACGGCCGTGACGCGCATTACTTGGACCTGAAGAAATCGAAATAGATCAGATTTTGAGTTGGTTTGGGACTCTAACTTCCCAATTTCTATAAATATGGACCAGGCAGAGGCATAAAACATCAGACCTTTGGGGGCTACTACTCTAGGCATAGATTATAGATCTCTTCTCCTCTTCTCCTCTCTTCTCTTTTCTGATTTTCACTATGTTGTCAACCCAGCTTGTCATCTCCATGGCAAGACTGGAGTAGTAGTTTGTTTCTAGGGACTAGGGCTCTGCCCGAGGTTTGTAAATGATGTTGATTTGATGTAAAATCGTTGTTGATTTCGTTATTGTTTTAGATCTGAGTTCTAGTATGTTAATCACTCATAAATTTCAAGAACCGCTTATTTGCGTGGCGTAGACGTCCTAAGGAGGAACCTAGCGGTGAACTTAGGATTTCTAGGGTGTTTCACTCGTAAAGCCGTGGCCACTTGGTTTGTGAGATGTGGATGATCTAAGGAGGAACCTAGCGGTGAACTTAGGTTATTTGCATGACTTAGACATTATAAGGAGGAACCTAGCGGTGAACTTAGGTGTCGGACCTATAGAAGTCAGACTTGGGACTGAAATCACGAGAGTTAGAAGCCGTCCCTCGAGGAGCAACGAGTTGTCACGGAACGCAAAGGGTCCAATCTGGGATCGACTACCATGAGAGTAGGGGTCGGGTCAATTGGGCACGGCTTTTGTAACCCGAGAGGGAGCTTAAGCTATCAGAGGATAAACTCGCCTTCAAGGCAATTTCGGTAATCAACAAAGGTAAATCAGATTAGCAACATAAATAGCCTCAAAGGTAACCCAAATCCCTAGGAATCCGTTTAAATCGAAAACCCCAAAAACATTTATTTTCTGCTCATCTATCTCTTAATTTTAAATTCAGACCTTTTTCAAAACCCTCTTTAAAACTGTCCAGATATAATCGATTCGAAAACCGATTGCGATTCGAGAACACTGTCTCTGTGGGTTCGATATCTTTTATTACTTGACGGCAATCCGGTACACTTGCCGGAATCGCACGCGCGCGTCGACTTACGCGACATCAAGTTTTTGGCGCCGTTGCCGGGGACTGTGCCTTTTCGAATTTCAACTAGTTTTTAAATTGATTTTTCTGGACCTTTTCTTTTTGTTTGATTTTTATTTCTGAAATATATATAAAAAAAATCAAAATTTTCTTTTCCTTCTATTGTATCTATCTCTCTGTGTATTATATGCAAAGATCCCTAAGTCTTGGGAGCCTTAGTGAGATTGATCCGGAGATCGAGAGGACCTTCCACAGACGTAGAAGACAACAAAGAGAGGGAGAAAGGTTGAGTCCCGTTCCACTCATGGCGAATCAACCGGATACAAAGCCTTTGAAGGACTACGCAACCCCAAATGCGAGAGGCTTACGAACTGGGATTGCAAGGCCAGAGATTGAGGCGGAAAACTATACCATACCACCTATGCTAATCAACATGATTAGGCAACATCAATTCGGAGGATTGCCTTCGGAGGACCCGACCGATCATATAGAAACATTCTTAGAGTTCACCGACGCAATCAGGATTAATGGAGCCTCGGTCGATGTTGTGCGTTTGAGACTGTTCCCCTCATCTCTCACTGGAAAGGCGAAGGCCTGGCTTAAGCAAATTCCCGCTAACACTTTGACCACTTGGGACCAACTGGAGCAGGCGTTCTTGGAGAAATTCTTCCCTCCATCCAAGACGGCCTACATAAGAACCCAGATCACCGGCTTCTTCCAGAAAGACGGAGAATCATTATCAGAAGCTTGGGATCGTTACAAGGGACTGCTGGAGTCGTGCCCACATCACGGACTCGAGAGGTGGTTAATAGTGCACACCTTCTATAACGGATTGGATTACTCTTCGAAGGTGTCACTTGATTCTGCAGCCGGTGGAGCGTTTATGAATAGGCCTCTCACTGAGGCATTCAACATCATCGAGAATGTCGCCACCAACTACCACCAATGGGGATCCGAAAGAGGTAATAACCCGAACAAGATTTCGGGGGGTAAGTTTGAGGTAAATAGCACAGATCTTATTATGTCAAAGATAGACTCACTTAATAAACGTTTTGATCGGCTTGAAAGAGCTAATGTGAGTGCATTAGGTGCTACTAACCTTGTTTGTGAGATTTGTGGAATGCAGGGACATGACATGATGGAATGCCCTCGTGGCATCGCTCATGGATCCGGCACTTCGGGTGAGCAAGTGAACTCTTGTAACAAATTCTACGATACGAACCCGAAGCTGCCCAACTATGCTCCCCCAAATCCCTACAACCAAAGAAGGAACAACCCTTACCTCTCCTACGGCAACTACAGCAACACGCTCAACCATGAGTTCCAAGAGGGTCAAGGTAATAAGAGAGCAGCACCGGGGTATCCTCAGGTACAAAGATCTAAACTCGAGACTTTATTTGAAAGTTTTGTCGAAACTCAGACAAAACAGAATGAGGAGTTTAGACAACAAGGAAGGGCAGTGAGTGAGGCAATAAAGGATCTAGCATCTAAGGTAGACAACTTAGCAACTCATAACAAGATGCTAGAAACCCAGATTGCCCAACAAGCCATCACGTACTCGAGACCTAAGGGTACATTCCCGGGGCAACCCGAAGCAAATCCCAATGAGCATTGCAATGTCATACACTTGAGGGATGATAAGCTTGGGGTGGGGGTAGCTGAAATGGAGGTGGAACCGGAGGAGGACATGAGCGAAGATGAAGATCCAGAACCAAAGTACGTCCCTCCACCACCGTACCAACCCCCGATACCTTTCCCACAAAGGTTGGTAAGGAAACAGCAAGTAGATGTAGAGATTAAAATGCCTACTAAACTGAAAGACCCAGGTAGTTTCTCCATCGCTTGCTCGATTGAACAAGTGCAAATAAACCCAGCCTTATGTGACTTAGGGGCTAGCACGAGCTTGATGTCCCTCACTATCATGGAAAGGTTGGGAAGCAAAGAGTTGAGACCATTCAAATTCCCCTTACAAATTGCGGATGGCTCAACTAGGACTCCTCTAGGCATACTAGAGAATGTTCCTGTAAAGGTAGGGAAAATTCTCATCCCTACCGACTTCCTGGTATTGGACATGAAAGGGAATTCTAAATTCCCCATCATTTTAGGAAGGCCATTCTTGGCAACCGCTGGAGCAGTAATAGACGTAAGGAATGGCAAACTCTCTCTAAATGTAGAGGAAGGTAGGGTAAATTTTCAGTTGACTAACTCTTGTAACAACCCTCCTTTTGAGAGCCATGTGTGCAGAATTGATGTAAAGACTCCAGCGGTAGAGAAAGAACTTAACATGGAAGCAACTCCGAAGATATGCAAGGCTAATGATGCACCCAGCAGTGATGGAGTTGGAGTTGCTGTCCATGCAGAAACAAAACTTCCGCCAGGAGGAAGGAAGGCTAGGAAGCTCCGAGAGAAAAGAGCGAAACGGAAGCATTATCGGCCGTATGAGCATAAACGGCTTTTTGAAGGAGTTCCTTGGAAGAGAAGTGTGCCTGCACTTCTACGCCCAGCCGACCCCGGTTGATTTAAGGAAGTATGGTCAAGCTTAAGACCATAAATAAGCGCTTCTTGGGAGGCAACCCAAGTTTTCTTTCCCTTTTTCCTTTTGTTTTTGATTTAACCTCTTGAATAATTTGAGAAGATCAAGAGGCAAAAATATCATTAATAGGTTTGTCTAGTGTTTTCAGGTTGAGAAAGAGAAGAAGAGCATAAAAAAGATAAAGTCAGAGGCCATCACGCCCTGGCCGTGACAGTGGTCACGGCCGTGATGAATTAAGCAAGAGCACAGAAAGGATCACGGCCTAGCCGTGACAACTATCATGGGCGTGATGAGTAGGATGCCAAGGCCAGAGAGCATCACGGCCTAGCCGTGATGTAGATCACGGCCGTGATGAATTAAGCAAGAGCACAGAAAGGATCACGACCTAGCCGTGACAACCATCATGGGCGTGATGAGTAGGATGCCAAGGCCAGAGAGCATCACGACCTAGCCGTGATCCCGTGACAGGGCAACTCTTGAGGACCAGAAACGATCACGGCCTGCCCGTGAAGAGCCTCACGGCCGTGATAAAATTTCCACCCAAGTTTTGACTGGAATGTGAAGCCAACACCCGCTACCGACTCGGTAAGTTGTTCCATTTTTCTCCTCTTTCCGACTTGATTATTTACATTGGAGACAATGTAAGTAATCAAGCTTGGGGTAGGGGTATTTATTTTTGCATTTGCATTGTTGCATTCATATGGCATTCACATAGGCATAGATTGGTATGATCACATTCTCTAGATTGCCCCTCACTTAGAACATGCATCCAAATGTAAGAACTTGGTGCCAAATGAATTGAGATAGTGAATTTTGAACCCAATTTTTCATTATTCTTGTGATATGGCTAAAAATGAAATTTCTTGAGATAGTCATTTGATAGTTGATAATTAGCATGTGGTTCCTTAAACTTGTGTACCTCACTGATTTTTGAACTACTAAATGTAAGATTTTGAGCCAAAAGGGGGTATCTACTAAATCTACCCCATTTCTTGTGCTAGAGTGTTGTAATTCCTCTTGGACTGTATTTTCTAGAACTTGACTTGAAACCATTTCAAAACTTAAAAATTTCTGAAAACATTTTTGGAAATGATTGAGGCACTAGGTATTTTTCCGGCCTCCCGAGCTTTGAATGATAAATGCTACCCCTTAGTTGCCCAATTTTGAGCCTAAAGATAAAATACTTTTCTTGGTACCATGAATTAATTTGATAAATAATGCTTGGTATGACACCTTTTAAAGTATTACAAAAAGGGCAAAATGGTAGTTGGAAAAAGAATGGGATGAAAATATTTCTCTTGAGCTAAAAAGCTCCCCTTCTCTAAACAAATAAAAATGAAATAAACGAAAGAAAAAAAAAATGGAGAAGGGGATGACAAAGGAAGTGAGAAATGAAAAAAAAAAAAGAAAAAAAAATAGAAGGAAGAAAGGTGGAAAAGTAAACCAAAGCCCAAAAAGGGGTATTTTAGAAGGTGTCATGCTTTGTAATGTTTGATAATCTGTCTAGCCTTCTTGAAATTCCCTTTCCTTGATTTTCCCACCTAACAATAAATCCCATGGCCACATTACAACCAAAGGAAAAGACCTCTTGATTCTTAAGTGTTTTCATAAATAAAGTAGAGATTTGGTTAATAGTCAAGCCTATGGTAAAATACTTTCCTTGAGGAAATGGAGTGAATTGTCATAAACCCTAAAACACTTGAGTGAGGTGAGACGAGTGCCCAAATCAGTGAGAACATGAACTTGAAGAACCTAAGCTTCTAATTGGACTTGAACTTGATTATCTCTTGAGTGCTTATTAAACATGCCTATTACTTGGATTAGCTTCTAGGGTTTTAGGTTCACTATCCACGCTTTGATTGATTTATCTTATGGCCTGAGTAATTGCTTGAGGACAAGCAAAGTTTTAAGCTTGGGGTGATTTGATGAGTGTGATTTCACCTCATCTTTGTCTATCATTTTGCATGCATTTTTCATGTAGTTTAGGCATTTTTAATTAGATTTTAGGTTAATTTTCCTTTGGAACGGGTAAGGCGGTTTTCGTGTGTTGTTTTGCAGATATCAAGGGTAAAATGCTCAAGATCAACCATGATGAAGTTTGGATGAAGATAGGGCTTTAAAACTGAAGAAAATGAGCCAAACAGAGCCCATCACGGCCTAGCCGTGATGCCCATCACGGCCATGATCGAGCAAAACTGAAAAAGAAGAAAGGCTGAAGTCAGAGTCTGTCACGGCCTGGCCGTGATAGCCATCACGGTCGTGACCCAAAACCACCACAAGTCAGAGCACATCACGGCCCAGCCGTGATTCAAAACACGGCCACAAAAGGAGCACTCGCGTCGCGAGAAATATGTTCGCGTCGCGAACTAATGGATCTTCCAGAATTGGCAGAGGCAGAGACCGTCACGGCCTGGCCGTGATGGCCATCACGGCCGTGACGCGCATTACTTGGACCTGAAGAAACCGAAATAGATCAGATTTTGAGTTGGTTTGGGACTCTAACTTCCCAATTTCTATAAATATGGACCAGGCAGAGGCAGAAAACATCAGACCTTTGGGGGCTACTACTCTAGGCATAGATTATAGATCTCTTCTCCTCTTCTCCTCTCTTCTCTTTTCTGATTTTCACTATGTTGTCAACCCAGCTTGTCATCTCCATGGCAAGACTGGAGTAGTAGTTTGTTTCTAGGGACTAGGGCTCTGCCCGAGGTTTGTAAATGATGTTGATTTGATGTAAAATCGTTGTTGATTTCGTTATTGTTTTAGATCTGAGTTCTAGTATGTTAATCACTCATAAATTTCGGCAACCGCTTATTTGCGTGACGTAGACGTCCTAAGGAGGAACCTAGCGGTGAACTTAGGATTTCTAGGGTGTTTCACTCGTAAAGCCCGGCGGCCACTGGTTTGTGAGATGTGGATGATCTAAGGAGGAACCTAGCGGTGAACTTATGTTATTTGCATGACTTAGACATTATAAGGAGGAACCTAGCGGTGAACTTAGGTGTCGGACCTATAGAAGTCAGACTTGGGACTGAAATCACGAGAGTTAGAAGCCGTCCCTCGAGGAGCAACGAGTTGTCACGGAACGCAAAGGGTCCAATCTGGGATCGACTACCACGAGAGTAGGGGTCGGGTCAATTGGGCACGGCTTTTGTAACCCGAGAGGGAGCTTAAGCTATCAGAGGATAAACTTGCCTTCAAGGCAATTTCGGTAATCAACAAAGGTAAATCAGATTAGCAACATAAACAGCCTCAAAGGTAACCCAAATCCCTAGGAATCCGTTTAAATCGAAAACCCCAAAAACATTTATTTTCTGCTCATCTATCTCTTAATTTTAAATTCAGACCTTTTTCAAAACCCTCTTTAAAACTGTCCAGATATAATCGATTCAAAAACCGATTGCGATTCGAGAACACAGTCTCTGTGGGTTCGATATCTTTTATTACTTGACGGCAATCCGGTACACTTGCCGGAATCGCACGCGCGCGTCGACTTACGCGACATCAAGTTTTTGGCGCCGTTGCCGGGGACTGTGCCTTTTTGTTTGATTTTAAATTCAGGTGAATTCTTTGAGTTATATTTCTTGGTCAATGGTGTTATTGACTCAAATAAAAGGGTGAATTTTGTGATGATATATATTGTGGTGCATATGGAAGGCTAGGAACCAAAAATTGTGGAACAATGAGGATATGACTGGAACTCAAGTCATCAGCTGTTCAAAAGAGATGTTGTCCAGTTGAATTTTAGCTAGGAAAAGGAAACCCCCTTGGGTGGCTGTTGGTCCTGACATTACCCGAGCTAGATGGTCACCTCCTCCTTTTAGGTCTTTGAAATACCATGTTGACGCAGCTTTCTTTGAGTCCATAAATTTACCTGGGTTTGGCATGTGCATCCGTGATCATGAGGGCAAGTTTGTTCAAGCTAAAACAATGTGGGTAGAATCAAAGTTGGAAGTGAAGGTGGGGGAAGCAATGGGTCTCTTGTTTGCCATTAAATGGTGCATTGAGCTGGGTTTCACCAACGTCCACTTTGAAGTTGATAGTAAAGGGGTGGTGGATGAGTTATCTTTATCAAAGGAAAATATTATTGAGTTTGGTATCATTGTCAATTGTTGCAAGGGTCTTACTTCTTACTTTACAAACTTTTCAACAAAGTTTATTAGGAGGCAAGCAAACAAAGTAGCTCACTCTTTGGCTAGGGCGTCTTTGTTGTATGTTAGCTCCTGTTGTTTTTACATTGCTCATAGTTGTATTACCGACACTATTATGAATGAATTGCCATAATTTGGCTTTTATCAAAAAACGAAAAACTCTAAGTTTTAAGAAATAAGAACCGACTTTTATTAAGTAGCATCATTGAAGCACAATGGAGCATCCAATAAGAAACCATGACGCCAAAGAGATTGAAAAATATCTGAGTTAATATTTTAAGTTGAAATAAAAAAATATAAATAAAGATATATGATAACTTGTAGGATTTATTTGATGAACTTTTTAAAGTTACACCATCGAAGCGAATAGTTGTTTAAAGTAATATAAAGTAAAAAAAAAAAAGGTGATATGGCATGATGAGGTCTATAAAAAGAGGAGTTAAGCAATTCCAATAAGTTCAACCATTGGAGATGCTCTTATATAATGCATCAAAATTAAATTCTTAGTATTGTTATGTTGTATTATATCTGAAATGCCTAGACAACCCAATAGTGGTTGCTAGAAGTGGAAGTGGACTTCACCCTAATCAAACTTAACTATAAGGTTAATAGTTCAAATCCAGAGTCGTAATTTTGAGAAGGTTTTACCTAATTATCATATTCGATGCGAGGGTTAGTCTCACAATTATACCTATAAAAATAGCGGGTAAAAGACATAAAAATTAATGCCTAAGCACTTGATTTTCTTTTGATAGACATATGATATATGCCAAAGCTATATTGCATTTAGCATAATGTTGTGAATTTGGATGATTTGCTTTGTTTTTATTTTTTCGTTTTTAGAAATAATTACAAAACTGTGTTGATGTTTTATTTTATTTTTCAATTTTAAAGATAAACACTGAAAACTAGTGCCCTCATCCACCATTGTCGAGATGCCATTCGACTGTCGTCACTGGATGTCCATCGATCTCCATTACTGGTGATGCCAACCAACCATTGTTGCCATGATTGCATCTTCTAACTAGCATTGCTTGCAATGTCCTCGAATCACTGTGACCAACAACATCCGTTGACAGTATTCACTGATCGCAACCACCGGCTACCATCGTTGGCGGTGTCCACAGACCACTGTTATCGATGCCATCCTCTGACCACCATCGTTGATGGCGCCCTCCAAATCAACTCAGAATTGTAATTCTATACTTCATTCATATTCATCCCAAATATAAAAATGAAGATTCTTCATCAATTAAAATATCCAAATGAACCCTATATTTTGATACTTAGAATCAGTGACTTTATGTCTAAAAGAAAAGAAAAAAACTATCAGACGGAAAAAATAATAGTTATTTGAATGGAAAAAATGTGAGTTTTTTTTTTATTCCTAAAAGATATCACATAATAATCATATATATATTAAGCCTATCTTCTGTTCAAAAACAATATTAAGCCTATCAAAAAATAATAATCGTATATATTAAGGGCTACAGAAAAAGGAATTTCATTTGACGTGTAGGTTGATTAGTCATCCCACCTTACAGTTGGGGTTGATTAGTCCCGTTGACCTTACAGTCCAGTTTCAACTTCCAAACCCATGTTTCAGTTTCCACTTTCCATTTCTCATTTTCTCATTCTCATTAGATTAGAAGAACGAAAAACGCGCTTAAGAATACGTCTTTGGTTCATATTTTTATTATTTTTCACCCTACTGCACCAAAGTCAAAATAAGAGAGCTCAACAAATACTACACATAAAAAAAAAAAAAAATCTTGGCACGAGTGAATTTCAATATAATATAATAATTTGTAATTAATTAAAGTTTGATGATATAAAATATTTTTACATAGACCAAATCTACCAATTAAATCCTAAAAAAAAATATGTTTTATTACGACATAAAAAGAAGAAAATGTGGTAGATTCTTGTTTTATTTGACAGGAATAAAAAGAGAGAGGAAAAACATTACGGTATAAATTATAATAATAATTTAATAAAAATGATAATTGAATTGACGGATATAATAAAGGAGGGGGTGCTGACGAAGAAAAGAAAAGCAAAGGCGTGGTGTACAGAGGGAACCCCAACGAAAGTACAATTAGCAAAAGTGAGTTCCCACTTCCCAATCCAAAATTGTGTGTGATCTTCTTTTCTTACTCATATATCAGTTTGTAATTGTGTTATATATATATATATATATATATATATATATATATATATATATATATATATATATATATTTGCATCCTTGCATATTTGCATCTTCCAATTCCAAATCGCTTCTCAATTCCGATTCCCAATTCAATTCTGAGAGGTAAGGTCCTCCACCTATTCCTGTTGGGGTTTTAGGTTCTAATCTATTCATCTTTCGATCTCTGTAATCCTTTTTGGATTTCTGTTCTCAGCTCTCCTTCATCCTTAAGCTTGTTTGATTTGCCATTAATAATCATTATGATCTGCTTCTTTCTCCTTTTTATCTCCCTTCTTCATTTTCCACATTATAAAGGATTCAGAGTTTTACATTTTCTTTTTTATATATTACCCCTTTGTGTTCCTTTTTCCTCATGTTATCTTCTTTTCCAGGGATTTATTCACCATTGCTTGATTTTATTTTTACTTTTAATTTTTTAATTTTTATTATTTTTCGATAAACTAGTTGACTGAGTTACTCTGGTGTCAATTCATGCTGCTTATTTGGGTTAAATTGACATTAGGAAATTTGATATTTTCAAGTCTAGTTAGATTGCTAAACCACTATTCAGCTAGTATTTGGTGTTTTAAAAAGGGGTATCATATTGCTTTGTGATGTTTTGATTGGGTTGTCTTATTGATATCGTTGCATTTTGGGTTTGGTTTTGCAGAAAATTGAAAGTAAAGACTAAATCAGAATACACACTCACTTGAGCCAGATAGATATGGCTAACAACGCAGCTGCCTGTGCTGAGAGAGCAACTAGTGACATGCTCATTGGTCCTGACTGGGCAATTAACATTGAGTTGTGTGACATCATTAATATGAACCCTGGGTATTCTTTTCTTATTCTTTGTTTCTCAACTGGTGCTAACCCTATTGCTTGGACAGCATGCTTTATGAATATAACTATATAAGAATATTATTTCTCCCAATCACTTGAAACTAGTTTCCTAATTGGCCAGTGTTACACCGGAAGTACTTGTACTATGGTTTAGTAACTTCATTGGTGATCTGGGACACCAAGGAAGTTATGAATTTTAAGTTTTTTGTTTCTGAAAATAAAGACTACTCTGGTACTATATTTACCCCCCTTATATGTTGGTAGGAGTTGGGAGGGTAACATGTGTCTTGTAATCTTTCCTTAGTAAAAATTGTTGCGAAAGTGTATTTCAGCAGATCATTGAGCGTTTGGCAGGACCTACAGAGAGCTTATAAGAATAGCTTATGAAAATAAACTTATGCAAATAGTTTATGATCTTCCAATAAGCACTTTTAAACTTATTGTCAGAGTCAGAGAAGCTTATGAAAATAAGTTGTTTTTAGCTTATTTGAAAAAACTTATTGAATAAGTGATTAATTAAGCTGTTTACTCAAATGCACCCTTAGTAAGTTTATTGGTAACCTGACACTCCAAGGAAACTAGAATTTATAGTTTTTTGTTTCTGAAAATAAAGACTACTCTGGTACTTCATTTATCCCCTTATATGTTGGTAGGAGTTGGGAGGGTAACATGTGTCTTGCAATCTTTCCTTGCTAAGGAGAGTTCTGTGTTGTGAAGGTAGTTTGAACAATAAAACTGCTTGGCCCATCATATTTGACAAAGCTACCTTTAATGTGCATCTTTATCTGAAACTTGTTACCTCATTGTCTATTGTTTTCTTAATTTTTGACTTTCTATGTTATGGACTGTACAATTTGTCAATGAAATGGCAATCTGTATTGCTGTTGGCACTTTCCTTTACCAACTAGGGAGCACCATGTGTTCAGGGACTGCATTATATTTCTTGAAAAGGGGAGCAATGGGACTGCCCATGTCATTTTATTAATAGGTGATTCTTTTGTTGACATGAAATTGTGCCACATTATTACAGTCAGTAAAAAAGAGTCACTTGAATACAGATAGAGCCATTCAAAATTAGATGAGGGGCTTTACTTTATCAATTTGAACACAGTATGGTAAGATAACATTTTTCAGAAACAGGGAATCTAAAACCAAACTTTGATGAAAATAGGGGGACCAAAAGTGAATATGCCACCTTTGAATTTGAAATTGATCTTGCTTTTTTAGTTTTGGATATCAACTATGTAATTGATTTGATTTGATTGATCATTATTTTGATTTACATTGTTCCTGATAAGCTGTGTTAAAATAATAAAATTTGCAGGCAAGCAAAGGATGCATTAAAGATTCTTAAGAAGCGTTTGGGGAACAAAAATCCCAAAATACAACTTCTGACTCTTTTTGTCAGTATTTTTATATTCTTTTACTTTTGGATAATTATTGAATTTTTTTATGCTCTTGGTTATAATGGATTAAATTATGCGCTATTACTATATTTCTACTTAAAAGTAAATTATGTAACAATCCTCATAGTGACATTTTTCAGTCTGCTGTAGTTAAAAGATATTATTTTTATCCATATATTTGTGCAAGAGGTAACAAAAGCTGCGATTACCTGACATTGATACATTATATTGGAAATTTGGAATATTTGGTGTAGGTACTGGAGACCCTTAGTAAAAATTGTGGGGAAAGTGTATTTCAGCAGATCATTGAGCGGGATATCTTACATGAAATGGTTAAGATAGTTAAGAAGAAGGTATTTTTTTTATTTTTTGACGGGATTTTTCTTTTTATAGTCCACTGATGTATTTTGGAAGCAGAAAACTTTCTAATCCACTTCTATATTATTTTAATCTAATTGTACAGCCGGACTTAAGTGTGAGGGAAAAGATACTGATTTTAATTGATACGTGGCAAGAAGCTTTTGGGGGCCAACTGGAGTTTATCCCCAATACTATGCAGCATATAATGAATTAAAGGTGATTGCTTGTGCATGTAGATATTACTTTCTTCTGATCATTAATTTATATTTTGTAAACAATAATTCTACTGTAAACTGATTTGCATTGGCAATCTATTTTTGTACCTTTTACTATGATTAATGTTAATGGTTTCTTACTAGTCATAATACTGCCTCTGCTCTTCTGCAACATATTCTTGTAGTTGTTGTGTTAATCCAGGACCAATTAGCCTGTTTTCATTGAATCATCGTTACCTTTTTCCCCAGTATTTTTAATAAGATGGTTCTATTAGTGCTCAAACTTCATACAAATGTGTCCCTACATGCTCTACGTTTTGATAAACAAAACCCCACCCCCTCGGACACACACTCACATATAATGTATCAAAACTTGCTGTTCAAAAATACATATCATTAAGTTGTGGCTTTTTGGCTCAGAGCTAAAACATTGATATTTTGTTTCTCTGATGTATTATTTTTAATAATTGACAGGCTGCTGGAGTTGAATTTCCACCACGAGAACAGGATAGTGTACCATTCTTCACTCCTCCTCAAACCCAGCCAGTTGTTCATTCCGCTATTGAATATGATGATGTTGCTATTCAGGCTTCTCTTCAGTCAGATGCATCTGGCCTTAGGTGCTCTTTGAACTTCATCACATTCTTAATGTTCTAATCTTATGTTTGTTGTGTGGGGCTAAGAGCATTACAATACATGTCACATTGTTTAAGAAAATAGCAGGGTAGTTAGGGACCCCATCTATGAAACTCCATTATGCACAAAAGCATGACACATTCTACACATTCTTTACATGCTCATAATTGATAATGATGAATCCTGTAAATTGTTTTCTTTTTAATTTTTTCTTTCTTTCCATTTTACACTTTTCTGGAAAAGTTCCCTGCTTTCTGATGGCAGTTCCTGTAACTTGGATATATATTTTATGTTCGTTCATCAGTGGTAAGAAATCTGCCCAATCCCTATTGCAATGAATTTGGAACTCGGAAAACATAATGAAATGAATAAAAAATAAGAAATTTTTTGAGTAATCTAAAATTTGTCGCTCTGCTATCTTAGGTCACACTGTTAAAAATGATGCTGAGGCCAGCTGTTGTGCTGTCAATGACTGCTATACTGGATCGTGTTGAAAGTTTAAATTTTATTTACAATGATATCCTTTTTGGTTTGTGCCTTCGCACAATTTTTTTATCATGTGGCCATCACTGCCTCTGATACCTTTCTTGTTATTCTGTCATTTATATGTTGTGTTGATTAGAATGTATTCACTGTGAGTTGTTTAAGATGCCCTAGCATTAACATGGTAATCTATGTTTCTACTTTTTAATTATGTCTTTAGAATTTCATCCAACCTTGCCTACAATTATATGCCAATAACTAATTATTTTCTGGTTTTAAGTTTTCCTATACAGTAAAATCTAGAGGATATTTATGCTTTAAAAAAATTGAAATTTTTCATATTCTGTACAGGCCAACTTTTGTTGTATATTTGATTGATTATTTGTTGACATATCATTCCCTGCATACTTGTAGATTCTCCATTTCTATACTTAGCTTGTATAATCGGCAGCTGTAGAATGATATGATATCTCGGAGAATTGTTTTTTAATAATTAATGCAAGGAAGGATCTCCTCCAGAAGATTCACAATCTTAATTCTCAAGTCTTGTGATTTTTTTTTTTTTTTTGAGAGGCTTGAAATAGTATCCTTGGGCAATCTTTCTTGACACCCGAGATTATGTTTCTCCCACCCAGTTCCCCACACTGCCCTGGTGCAATTAGGGGTATTCCACTAGGTGCTGGCCCAATGTTTAAGATATGCAATTGGTGATAATTTACTTAGGGGACCTTCTCTTAAAGATTTACATGGGGATTATAGAGCTCTTTTGAGCTAATGTTCTCTTTTGTTTTCTTTGTTTTTTGTTTTTCCTAGTTTTTCTGGGAGTATTTTTGTTCCTTTTTTTTGTACTTCTGTTCTTTCTCTTAATAAAATTCTTTTATAAAAAAATTCATGAGTTTTTGCTTTATGCCTCTATACTCTAACTAAATTTGTTTATATTCAGTTTCCAAGAGATTCAAAATGCTCAAGGACTAGCTGATGTATTGATGGAAATGCTTAGTGCCTTGAATCCCAAAGATCCTGAGGTGATATTATTTTTCCTCTATTGTTCCTTTTCTGCTAGATTCATTCTGGAAACTCTGTTTTGTTTAATTTGTTTGTGAAAATATCTGTTTGAACTTTGAAGTTGCTGTATTTCTATATCCATGTTATTGTGTTCTGCTAACCTGAAACTGTATTTAGATGAGGTTTGAGAGTAGCTAATCTGGACATGTTTGGGACAGTGAAGTCCTGAACATGAATAGATTTGTGAAAACTTCCCTTGCTAGTGATATATTTTAAACTTAATGCATTTGCTTACTACAATATTAAAACTTTTGTTCTGCACAAAGCAGTCACAGCAAGTAGTCAATATTCATTTGTTTTCTAACATTCTGGGCAAATAAGACAGGGTGTGAAGGATGAAGTGATTGTTGACCTTGTTGACCAGTGCCGCTCTTACCAAAAGCGTGTCATGGTTCTTGTAAACAATACCACGTAAGGATGTTTTCTAAAGTGACTAAATATTTTTTCTTTGTGAAATTAAGAAGAATGATTTTAATGGTTACTTCTTTCAGGGATGAGCAGCTTTTAGGTCAGGGATTAGCACTAAATGACAGCCTTCAGCGAGTACTCCGTCGACATGATGATATTGCAAAAGGAACTGCTGATACAGGTGCAAGAGGAACAGAAACTTCAGTTCTGCCACTTGTAAATGTAAACCATGAGGAGGATGAGTCAGAAGATGATTTTGCTCAACTAGCCCATAGGTGAACCCTAAAAGTTCTTGCATTATATTAAATCCTGCTGATAGTTACTTTATCTTTCTTAGTGAGCACAGTTGCATTGGGGCATAAATAGGTGTTCTGATAAAGGTTGGCATTTTCAATTGAGATGTGATCAGTTGGTGAGCTGGGAGGTTTGTTGTCAGCTTCGTTGTCTTAAGAAGGGATGGGGATTTAGGCAATTTGGTGGCTAAGAACATTACTCTAGCAGCGAATAAATAGCTGTTCTGATAAAGATTGACATTTTTATACCCCGGTTAGAAAGAGTTTTTCTTTCACCACTTAGGGTATCCATTTCAAGGAAGCTGAAGGAGGTTGTGGAGAAAAAAAATTATAGAAAAGCAGGTGCAGAAAAAGGAAAATATATTTTAATTCGTGGGATAGAATCATGGGTTAAGAATCTATCAGGTTTGGGGTTCATGAGTGGAATATTTGGGGTTTGAAGGAGATGATGAAGGCTGATGGTGGACTTAAGTGGTTCATGGAAATTCAGGTGGAGGATGATGATGAAAGCTGACGGTGGACTAAGGTGGAGGCGCAGATTTGAGGATGAAGAAAGAGCAAAATATAATAACAAAATTTTGGGTAAAAAATAAATAACACTGGTATTCTGGTAGTGACCTATAATAGGTTAATTTAGTGGAGGATTGGTGAGGACCTTAGATGCATCTATTTTATGCATTGCCTTAATATATTTCTTCTTTTATAAATTAAAAGCTTTTCATTTGATACACTTTAATATTTGATATGTACTCTTTATTCCCCTGGTAGCCATAAAAGAAATCTTCTATTACCGTTCCCTTGTCTTTTTCACTTTATCTTCAGTTTCATAATTGTAATTAACATTTAAATACCATGATTCAGATCATCACGAGATGCTCATGCACAAAACCGGAAACCAGCCTATGACAAGGCAGAACTGTTGAGAATAAACCCAATTCTTCCCCCACCACCAGCATCAAAGAAGCCAGTCTACACTGACACTGGTATGGTTGACTATCTCAGTGGTGATGCATACAAAGCAGAAGAATCCCCTGAAAACGCAGAACCAACTTCATTTGCAGTCCCCCTTCATGCTACCCCTAATCCTACCCCGTCAACGATACCAACAGTGTCTTCCTCACCCCCTCCTCATGCCGTGAGTACCTCATTGCCAAATCTAATGAAACAGCCTGTGTATGATGAGCCATCTCCAATGAACAAATCTTCAGAACAACTGCCTCCAGCTCCCTGGGACACACAAGCTCCTGGCATCCTTCCACCCCCACCTTCAAAGCATAATCAAAGACAACAGTTTTTTGAGCAACAAGGTGTGTCTCATTCAAGTAGTGGATCCAGTTCCTCTTATGACAGCTTGGTGGGACAAACTCAGAGTCTGTCTCTGAATCCATCTACCCCAACCAAACAACAGAAGCCAGAAGATGCCCTTTTCAAAGATCTAGTTGATTTTGCAAAATCCAAAACTTCATCATCTTCGAAGCCCAATAGGTCATATTGAGGTATTGTGTTTGTATTGCTTATGCTTGCTGGTATAGCTTATGAATGTTGTTCATCAGGTTTTGCTTCAGATCACTGAGATTAACATTTTATGGTTGTGTTTAGGAACCTTAAGATATGACTTGTCCATGCGTGTATTTAGTTTAATCGATGCATTGTTGCATATATTCATGTATATGGTTCATATTGAATTAGTTGGCCCGTGTTTTCAATAAATAAAATATCGGATTCTTTTGCATCGGAGTTTCTTCAAATTTCCTATTTGATATAAAGGTTATTCCGTGAGGAATTTTCCACATTGGGATGATTCTTTTAAGGCTCCATGGTCTCCAGCTACTCAGACCCCAGATGATCAACAATTTAGAACTAGTTTTCATGCATAAGTGAGTACAATGTCACGTAGCCGTCCATGATCTATAAGAGGTACAACGATCGGCTTGAACCGACCGCTGAACCGGTCACCAGGCCGGTCCAAGCCATTCATCAGATCGGAGTTTTCTTTTTTGAAAAGGCAAGGCAAACAACATTAATAAGAGTATCAGCAGTACTCAACCAAATTACAAACAAATTGTAGAGTTCATCCTAACCAATACACATTCACTACCAGCCTAACAGAACACGCCAGTAGCAACATATGTTGTTGAACTAGCAAATTAAAACCAGATTCACAGCCTCTTGTCCTCTAATATGTGTCCAAGGCTGCTCCAAGTCCAACCACTTGTCAAAGAAGGACCTCCAGAATCAAGTGATCACCTGATCATAACTTTTTTTTGGGTACAAAGAACCACATCATAACTGAAACCGCCAAAATGATACACATCCAATTGACTATGGTAGACCTCAACACTCACATACCTTTGCTGCATTTGTTAGTTTGAAAATAAAAAACCATTATCTCACCCTGTACACTACTGCTATGTGACACAGGCAGCAACAATTCTTAGAACAGGTCTGCTAAACAGACACGAAAATTTTGACACCTGCTACAGTAGCGCTACTGTAGCACCTTTTTTTTTTTTTTTTTTTTTTTTAAATTTTGACTTTTTTAAAAAAATAAAAATTTTATTTATAAAAAAACTCATTCACCAGATAATGAACTGAATTCACCAGATATTTGTACATGATTCACCAGATATTTACACATACTTAACCAAAAAATTTATTTATAAAAAAAAACACATTCACCAAATAATGAACTGAATTCACCAGATATTTATACCTGATTCACCATATATTTGCACATACTTAACCAAAATTTATTTTTCAAAAAAACTCATTCACCAGATAATGAACTGAATTCACCATATATTTATACCTGATTCACCATATATTTGCACATACTTAACCAAAATTTATTTCTCAAAAAAACCCATTCACCAGATAATGAACCGAATTCACCAGATATTTGTACATGATTCACCAGATATTTGCACATACTTAACCAAAAAATTTATTTCTCAAAAAAACTCATTCACCAGATAATGAACTGAATTCACCAGATATTTGTACATGATTCACCAGATATTTACACATACTTAACCAAAAAATTTATTTCTAAAAAAACCTATTCACCAGATAATGAACTGAATTCACCAGATATTTATACCGGATTCACAAGATATTTGCACATACTTAATCAAAAAAATTATTTATCAAAAAAACCCATTCACCAGATAATTAACTGAATTCACCAGATATTTGTACCCCGTTCACCAGATATTGACACATACTTAATCAAAAAATTTATTTACAAAAAAAATTTAAATTAAAAAAAAAAAAACTGTCTACGATGCGTGCATTCTGATGCCGTCTTGATCTGCAAGACTTGTTCATGGGTGTCAGACAGTCGTTGTCTGCCAAACTGTGTCAGTTTAGCATTTTTCTTCTTAGAAGATCTCAAGGCAGGGAACACCAGGATTTTCTGATTTAACCGGTAATGACTAGTCAGTTGGCCACCGCATATTTGTCCACCTCATGGATTTTCTCCTTTCACGTTTGATTCAAATAAATTTTTACAATGTTGCTAGATGCAACCAAACACACTATAAGCAATTAGAAATAATATACAGGTGATGAATGGTACGTCTAATCTAATTTAGAAATACATGAAAATATGATAATAGCTTCATTTGATAAGTAATTAACAGCAATATTACATGTTTTCCTTGAGAAAATGATACACAAGACACACATAGGAGAGGTAGTAAAGTATGTAATATCATGTATATAATACGTCACGACTACTGGATTAATAAACAAAGATAAAGATGCGTACATAGTATTCATTTTTAAGATTCATAAACAAATTAAGAGGATGGCTAACTTCTGCTGACCAGGTAACGAAGGATGTTGTGGCTGAAGGTGTGCTTTATCTTCCCATACACGAGGATGAATATTTTCCTCTTGATGTGTCCTCTAGTGGGAGGGAATGACATCTTCCGATGCACCAAATCCATTCCTGTGTTCTTTACCATGAGAGTGAGATAGCCTAATGATGAGAGATCAGTGAGAGTGGATTTGATTTGCATGAGAAGTAGTAGTGAGTGATATATATGAATGCAAAATGTGGTGTATAAAGTTAGAGTAGGAACCTTCGTGGTTCTTGCCAACTTCTAACACGGTTTGCTATTAAATTCGGTAATTCCTATAAACAGCCAATAATAGCAACGTTCATGCAAGCTCAACCATCTTCGTGCTAACTTAATTTGTTGGTGTTTAGTTTATCCATGCATGAGACGTATAACTTGGACGTTGTTTATATCTTCAATAAAGTTAGAGTGAGTTGAGAGTAATGTTATGGTCACCAATGCTAAAGAATGGGGGAGCATCATGAATAATTGTTGGTTGAATGAATAGTCTAGGAAGTTTTGGTTGTGATTTTGTATGGACATATTGTTGAGAAATACGGCTTTTTTTTTTGTGTGTGAATACTCCAGGATTCGAATCCTTGACCATGTGAGTAAAGTTGGCTGGGGGACATAGTTTACTTTCACCATGACCAACTACTTTTAGGGCGTTGAGAAATATGACTAGATTTTATTGTAAGTTTAACTCTTCTACCAAAACTTAAAAGTACCTCAAATTAAAGGCACAAGTAAATTTTTAAAATATTCTTTACCAAAATGTATTTTCAGGTAGATGTGTCCAAGGCTTCTTCTGTGTAACTCGATTTGGGCTGAGCAGCTTGCTCACAGTCTCTCTCTTAGTCAAGTTAGTCATAATCAGTTCCTTCAACCTCTTCTGACAGAGGTTCTTGATATTCTCTACAAATTAATCTGATTGGAGGGTTTCAGTGTCTCATGTGTACCATGAGGCGAACCAGAATGCGGATTATCTATCCAATGCAGGTCATACGAGTTCTTTTTCTTGGTCGATAGGGCTCTGCTCTTGTTAGGGTATGATGCTTTAGGTTGCACGATTCCACATGTTGTTGCTTAGTTTGTTGAGGTTTCCCATTTTTTTCATAAAAAATAGGATTAGCACACGTAAAAAGCAATTCCAAATTCAGTTTTAGTATTTATGGCCTTATGTGACCCTTTCGTTTGCAAATTGGCAATTTCCTGAATGGACTGCCAATATTGCTAATAATTATTAGTATTAACCACCTAAGACCCGTTAATCAAATATTTGTACATTATTAACATGTATAAAATAATTTACAAAAATGATGTGCTTATTGAAGCATTGTAAAATATATTATGAGTTTGCTGAATGGAATAGACAAACCCATAATATTTCATGGGCTCTCTATTATCCCTCTACTCAAGTGCTGGGCACTTGGACAAGTCCCTGACAAGCAGTAGTATGGAAATCATAATAAGCAAAATGCCTTTGTTTATTGCACAAGAAATATGCCTTTGTGCAACTCTACATTTTCCTTTTGGGTCTTCCCAAAGATTTTGTAGTTTCTTTTCTGGGACTAGTTCATTCTTGCAAGCTGGATTTTACTTTGTTTAAACCACCTGAAATTCTGGGGTGTGGGAAGAATTGAGATATAACATACATAATCCAAGTTATTATAGATACATGTCAAAGAAGAAATGCAAAGAGAGCTTGGAAGATGGACTTTTTTCGCCACTTTTCAGGAGGACAATCTCTTCTTATCAACCCTTCTAACTGATCCACTTGTTTTCCCTTAAAACAGAAGAAACAGAGTCAGAAAACTAGTCGAGTCTAATTAGAACAACTAGTTTTTTAAAGTATAGTTTGCTTATGTTTAGAATCTAAGAAAACCTTTATGGTAGCAAAGAGACCATAATGAATCGAGCATTTTAAGCAAACAAGTAAAATTACTGATCGAAATCATTGCTCATTAAAAATCACCTAAAGTTACCTCCATAGCATCCTTGAGAGGTCCCCAACATTCCATTCTGTTGTATTTTTTTGAGCTAGAATGAAAATAAACCCGAACTACAGAATCAAGCAATTCTGGATGCTTACTGAAAAGTGCAGAATCTCCATATTGAATTGCTTTGAGTACCTGATGTGCTCAAGAGTCAAGACAAGATCCCAACCATGTGTCATACATTAAGGCATAATACCAATATAAATAATTAAACAAAAACAGCTTAGAGTATAGATATGATACTCCCTCCGGTCCTTATTATAAGAGGTAAATGACTACTTTTTTTTGGTCCAAAATATAAGAGACGTGCATGTATTTTGACAAATATTAAATGCTCATTTCCAATTTTACCCTTATTTAATACACTGTTTACAAGTTCCAAACAATACATTAATTATAGGATATTAGAATATTTATTAAGATTAGAAGGGATAACTTTGTAAATTTATACGAATATTAATTACAATAGCTTATTTCAATGCATTTCCTTGGTCTGTGTGTTTTAGGGTTTTGCCTCTTATAATAAGGATCGGAGGGAGTATTTAGGAAACAAAACTCCTCTAGTATTCACTACTTGTCTGCAATTGGAGCAGCAATTGGTGCTATACCAGATAGAAACACAAGTTAGACAACTTAAAATGTTTTAGTGGAAGTTCAGGAGACAACCTATTATTGAATTCACTCTATTTTATTTTATTTTTTCCAATTTCCTTTTATAAGCTTCTATATTCATTTCGATTAATGGCAAGTTTTGGCAAGGAATAGCTTAACCATTGAGGGTTTTTCACCTGTCTACACACACCCTGCACCAAATACTTGTATACAAGTTTTTAGGAGGTTGTCATGTAGAATGCCTCTTAGATCAGTCCTAGTTTTGAGATTCTTTCTGTATTGATGGGACGTTTTAAGGGGATGATATAAACTAAATGCAAACATACCAAAGGCATTTCCTTGGAGAATATGTGATATCTAAATTCAGCAGCCAGGTCCAGGAAGGGATTGGGACCACTGACAAAGCAATGAACATGTAGGCACATTTCATTTTTCACTTTCTTCCATTCAGCTACAACATCATCCTTCTCGTACCACCCTCTCAACTGCCACAGTCACAAAAGAAACGGCAGACACAAAATCTGCATTACTTTAGAGAACTAATGTTTTTGTTCAAAAATATGCATCAGGCGCTAATTTCCAATCTGAGCATGCGAAAATGTTAAGAACAAACCTGCTCTAGGTTGATCACATTGGACACAGTTAAAGTCAGATTGGCTGTGAGGTCACAGTGGGATAGAATGTAGGTTCTAGGAATAATACTAGCATACTTGTTTATCTGATCTTCCAATAGAACAACCTTCAATTTTGAAGCTTCAAATCTTGCTGGTGGAACCAAGAGCCTAACAGCCTAAATTTTAAAACAAAATAAACACTCTTATAGAAGGAATGTCAATGATACTCATGATACATAAATAATATTTCTTTTCTATATTGCTAAATGAAACAAAGAGGTCCAATGTTATAAACTCAAACTGAATTCCAGAAGGAAGGTATTCAGTGTTTTCTTCACTCCAGATAACAATTCTTGAATACTGTAAGCAACCATTTGGAAGGATATCCAATCGCAAGCAATTATCTTATGAAGCCTATTTGTTTTGTGAATGAAACAAGATAAGAAATTCTAATTCTGTACATTAGCTGGAAGGCAGAAGCCAGATCACACATTGAAGATGTTTATCCATAATTCAGTGATAACTGTAATCTGTAATGCAACAGAAGTAAATGTTGGAAATTTAAGTGTGAGTGATTAGTCCCGCATTGGATAGGAATGGGCAAAATGAAGGATATATATGAGAGGTGACCCATATACTCAATGCCTTAAGGTTTTGGGTGGCGATATGATGTCTTGCTCTCTTGGTGGTCGTGTCATTAGCCTATTGTTGCTCCAGGTGCTTACGGAAGGCATAATTCCTTGCACACATTTCACATATGAGTAATATAGGATTCAAATAAAAGATTTTTCAAGAAATGTGGACTCAGTGACTCACTCTTGCATCTAGGCTAAGAATTTCAAATTAGCTCAGTTTCTAATTATTATTAAGATGACCAAACACAACCCTAGGTTTTAGGAGTTGACTTCAAATTTGCATATTTATTTATGGTAACCTGAAGTACCAGCAGGGTTATAGCTAGAAGAAGTCAATGTTGTGCAAATAACATATTTTCAAACTTCTGAAAGAGGTACAAATCATCATAGGAGCTAAATTTTTTACAACAAAAAAGCGGGTTGAGTGAAGAAAAGGGATAAATCTACCATATCCAGAGTTGACCATATACAATTCAGGGAGAACTAAAAATCTAAAATCAATATCGCTGAATGCAAAAGCATGGACTTTAGAGGATAAAATTTTCTGCATTATTTGTACTACAGGTATTCTTGGAATAAGCAATTGATAGATAAGTCTATGCTAAAGGCTGTATATGCATATTACATCACATTATGAAGCATTAAAATGTGAAAGGTACATTACATGTTGAAATAGCCTTAATTAGAGATCAGAAGAAGAACCGAAAAGAGTACCCCTTTTGGCATGAGATACAAATGCTCCTGTGTGTTTGAAAACAAGTAAATTCATGACTTAAAAGCCTACACAACTAGCAAACAAGTAAACATTGATAACAAAATGACTACAATTTTCCTCACACTAGCCATCAGATCCAAAATGGCACCAGATAACATTGCATGCATAAAAATAGCAAAAATATCAAACTAAAAGAAAGAGAAGGGCACCTCAGAAACAAGGGTGTTGTAGGATGGTGAGGCATTGGTGATGGAGGAGAAGAGAAAGGGTCTGCTGCATCTAGTGGATGATGACTTTGACATGATGATGGGGTTGGTGGTTGTGAAGAATTCTCTGGTTGGTGAAAATGAGAAGGCATTGTAAGAAGCACAATGACATGCCATGGAAGAGGAAGATGCATAACACACTCCTCCTCTTCATGTTTCACAGGCCACCATTGTCTTCTCTTTTTTTTTCTTTTTTCTTCTGTTAAAGAGAGAGAAAACAATGATAAGAGGAAAGTGAAGTGATGTGTGTGTGTGGAGATTGGTGTTCTCGGTTCCAACATCATGTGGACTGTGATTCAGACCCCACACTCTAAAATCCCTGTCAATCATTTCCTTCCACACAATTTCTTTCTTTCTTTTATTGTAGAAAATAGAAAAATAGAAATCGAAGCTTATTATTATTTTGTTATCATATATTTTTAGAGAAAGGAGTTGAACGTTGTGCCACGTCATCAAACAGCTAAAATTTTCGATAACATGTAGTGGATAGTGTCATGACGTGGCTTTACTTGGGTCAACAGTTTGGTGTGCAGCGAATCCGGCACTGCTTATCATAGGAGCATATTGGAGGGCACCCACTATATATTTTGGATCATGATAGAAGATGGCCCAGTGATGATAATATCATCCACATAAACTAGGACATAGATGGAATTAGAACCCTTAGAGTAGACAAAGAGGGATGGGTCACATTTGCTAGTTGTAAACCCAAATCGAAGTAGAGCCATAGTGAGGCGTTCATACCAAACTCTAAGAGCTTGTTTAAGACCATAGAGTGCCTAGTGCAGCTTGCACACTAGAGATTTGTCACTGCTTTCAAAGCCCGGGGGCTGTACCATATACACCTCCTCACTAAGCACTCCATTAAGGAATGCATTATTCACATCTATTTGTTTAATGGCCCATTTTGAGTTATTGCCAATGATAGGATCAACCGGATGGTCACTGGTTTGACAACGGGGGAAAAGGTCTCATGGAAATCAAAGCCATGTTGTTGGTGAAAGCCTTTGGCAACCAACCTTGCCTTATACTTGTTGATAGAACCATCAGGGTTTTCCTTGACCCTAAAGACCCATTTACACCCAATTGCTTGCCTATTGGAGGGTAGGGGAACAAGGGACCAAGTGTTGTTTCTTAGTAAGGCCATATACTCATCTTTCATAGCGGCCAACCAGGGGGGACTGTTCAGGGCTTCTTTGACAGTCCGAGGTTCAACATGACTCAAAAAGATTCTAGGTGGAAGATGTCCAGTTTTGGACCGAGTCAATATGGGATGATCATTAACAGAAGGAGTAGGTGCAGGGGTAGGAACTGAAGGACTGGACTGAGATGATGAGATGGACAGACTAAGGGTTAGGAAGCTGGAAGAAATAGGAGCAGTTTGTAAGGGTTGAACAGAAGGTGAAACAACTCTAGAGGATGAAGAGGATGATTCAGAAGTGGAAGGAGAGGATGGGGAGGGGTTGACATTATGCTGGTCAGGTGAAGAAAGAGGACTATCAGGTGGTGATGAGGGAGGAATTGGGGAGAGAGGAGATGGAGGATACTGAGTTAAGGGCATACCATCAATGGGTGGATAAGAGGGAATGGGAATTGAAGAAGGGAAGGTAGAGGAAGAAGAAGATGGAGAGGTAGGTGAAGTAGGAAACAAATGAGGATAGGGAAAGGAGGTTTCATTGAATAAAACATCTTTGGAAATGTAGATGCGACCATTCGCATCAAGACATTTAATTCCTTTGTGCTGAGGAGATAACCCCAGATAAACACACTCAGAGGACCGAAATTGTAGCTTGTTCTTGTTGTAGGGTCTTAGAAAAGGAAATCATGCACACCCAAATATCTTTAGGATAGTATAATCAGGGTGTTTACCAAAGAGGGCATGGAAGAGTGAGGAGAAGGAAGACAGGGCTGTTGTGGGCAGCTTGTTAATGAGGTGGACAGCTTGTGTAAAGTTATGATCCCAGAATTTTAATGGGATAAAGGCATGAGACAGCAAGGTGAGGCCCATTTCCACTATTTGTCTATGCTTCCTTTCAACTGTCCCATTTTGATGGGAAGTGTGGGGGCAAGTCAGGCAATGAAGGATGCCTCAATCTGTCAGGAATTTGGTAAATGGGCGAAATTCACCACCCCAATCAGATTGTACTGCCTTGATGGAGGCAGAAAATTGAGTTGTAACCAAAGTGGAGAATTGTTTGAAGGCAGTTAAGGCATCGAATTTGTTTTTGAGGAAATAAATCCATGTAAATCTTGAATGTGCATCTACAAAGGAGATGTAATAGGTATAGTCTCCATATGATGGAAATGGGGGAGGTCCCCAAAGATCACAGTAAATTAGTTCAAAGGGTGTGGGGTGAATAGTAAGTGAAGGTGGTGCATGCAAATGATGTGATTTACCAAGACAACAAGCATTACAAAAATCAAATGATGTTTTATTCAATGTGAACGCCTAATTTTGTCCGGATGTTTGTTTTTAATAAATATTTTGAAAAAAAATAATAAACAAAAAAATGATAAAAATAAAACAAAAAAAAGTGTTTTTATTCTTGGCCCATTATAGAATTAGTGTATACCATTTTCATTTTATTGTTACAAATGACTTGTTGACCCATTATCCAAGCCCAACTAAAACATTTTGTTTTTTTTAATCTGATTTGTCATTAGAATAAATTAAAAAATAATAAAAAGTAAAAAATTTGAAAAAAAAAGAGCTAGCTTTCACTTTGCTCCTTCAAGTATGGATCAACTTTGTTTTATTTCCCCTTTCTTGTTTTCTTTTACTTTTTTACTAAAAAGGGAGGCACTATCCCTGCCCTTGCACCAGCCATACAGAGTGGTGGGAGTAAAGGCTGATTTGCTCCCCACTACTTGTACCTACACCAGCTGGCCTAACAAGAAGATTTGTCATCTTCTTCATTTTTTTGCTATAAATTAGGCATTCAACAATGGAAAAAGGGGAACTCGGATGAGCAGAAACAAAAAAACAGGAAAATATTCTTAGAGCTCTTTCCTCTATTCTTCTCCTTGTTTCACTTCATCTTCATCAAACTCCTTCTTTTCCTTATTTTGTTTCCTCTTCTTCCTTTTTTTTTTATTTTTAAAAACAAAAAAAAAGTAAAAAACAAAGGAAACAAAAAACCAAAAACAAACCAAATCACAAAAATAGCAGGAATGCACTTTCAGGAAGAAGAACCGTCCCCAGCTCCGCCTCGGTCCGCCGCCGCCGGCAATAGCAGGAACCACCACGATCTCACACTCCTCCACTTGCTCCGTCATCCCCGTTAATCGCATCGACCCGCTTCATGACAGATGCGGCCTCAATCTGACTCACGAATCGTCGCCGCTCCTCTGCCTCTAACCGTGCACCGCCGCCCGACGTAGATTAGCACCAGACGTCCCACCGTTGCTCAGTCGTTGCCGGTCCATTCTCCGCCCTCCACCGCACGTTGTCCAGGAGATCCACCGCCCAAACACCACTTCGAATAGCTCCTTTCGCGAACCAGGCCACCACTCGGCACCATCGCCACCGCCCAAAGCTCTCACACAGTCCACCACGCCCCTGCCACGAGACGCCGCCGTCACCGCTCAATTTCCGGAGCACCACCGTCTCGAACCATCATAGTGACTCCATCCTTGTCTGCTGCGTGTTGGCAAGCTTCTCCTCTTGATGGCTCTTCATTTTGCTTGAATTGTCATTATGTGGCTGCTAGGTTTTAGTGCTCATGGGTTTGTTATTGGGTCTAAATAATTTGTTTTTTTTCTTTCCTAAAATTGGGCTTGGAGTTGTAACCAAAATTGGGCTTGGAGTAGGTAGTATAATAACCCATTTTGCTTCTAAAGAGTTTTAAACAAAAAATAAAAAAAATCTTTTAAAAATATTTTCAATCATTGATTTAAATAAAATTATGCTACTAATATTTTGAAGTAAAAAAAAATCTCTTTTGAGTTCACGCAACAATCTACGACGTTGATGTATGGATTTTTTTTTCATCCTCAAGTGTTGTATGAATAGAAAGGGTTCATCGTATAGCTTTGCTATCTTTAACTCTGTGCAAGAGTGAACTCCCTTTTGTAAAAAATAATAAATGTTTTTCAATTTACACTTTTAACCAATTTTACCCAATTTAATTTTATAAAAATATCTTTTGAATTAACGCAACAATCTACGACGTTGATGTATGGACTTATTTATCCTCAAGTGTCGTATGAATTGTAAGGGTTTATCGTATAACATTGCTATCTTGGACTCTGTGCAAGGGTGAATTTATTTTAAAATAAAATCCATTTTTTTAACAAAAAAAAAAATCAAATCTTTATCAAAAGTTAAAATCAACCAACCTATCAAATATTTTCTATAAGAACTACGTGGCTTTGAGTTTCTCATCGCACCCGGGAATACGTAGGAGCAGAATCAATCATTCTGTCAAGCCAAAATTTAATTTTTCATTTTGTTGTGTTTATATATTTTTTATTTTAAAAGTGGGGTAAAATAAATATTTTCAAAAATTATTAAAATTATTTTGCACAATTGACTTGAGGTACCGTTTTTAAACAGGCGATGTAGGATGCTAACACCTTCCCTACTTGTAACCGTATCCCGGACTCAAATATCTCATTTTTTAAAAAAAATGACTAGTTTCCTTAAAATAAATGGTTTTTCCAATGTTTTTCCCAAATAAAATATTGGTGGCGGCTCCTCTGTTTTTACCATTTTTTTCGCGGCACCCGGACGGGACGGTCGCGACAGCTGGCGACTCCGTTAGGGACTTTTGTAGAGAGTCAGACCTAACATAGTTGGTTGTGCATTTTTTAATAGCTTTGAAAATATTAGTTTTACCTTTCTTTGTTTTATTTATTTCGTAAATAATTTTATCTGTTCTTATAAATGACTTTGTATGTTCTTATAACCCTAGGGTAGAAAACTCTTTTAAATGTTGGCTGTTCTTTTGCAGGTTTGGGGATGGTTTTTTTTTTTGGTTTTGTGCAAGTTTGCTTGCTCCCAGCACATACATAACCATCACATATTCACACGCTTTTGGTCTCTATACCCGAGTCTTGGAATGCCATAAGATTAGAAGGGGCTTCGGTGATGTTATTGTCACTGATTCTCCCGCTCGGATTGCTACCGGTACATGGACTACCATATTGTGACTTATTTGTCCCTGTGGTGAGGTTCATGGATTCGGATCCTTATCTTTTAGATGAGGGTAATCCGGGGACCATATGTTTAGGGGTCTAGATCTGTCCCGAAAGTCATGCATATAAAATGCCATTAGCAGCCTACCAAAATAGGGTCTTGACTTCAGAAGTCCCAACTTTAGGATATAACCTATGTAGGACAAAAGGGAGCGCATTCCATCTTTTTCTGCAACATGAATAATCACATTTATATCTCATGCATCATAACGATTTTCTGCATGCATCCCTTATGCACCTTAACATGTCATTCATTCGTGTATCATGTTACACTCGTTATTATATTGTATGCTCGTGCATGTAGTATTTTAAGCCATGCATCGTCAATATGTCATTTATTCATGCATCTTGGTACACTCTCATGCATAAGTAATTTTGCTTTCCAAATGTTATTAATAAAATAAAATTTCCCTTGCACTGATAATTTGGTGAGAGATAACACCTTTGATAACAAGAGATGGAAAAAGTTAGACACACTAGCAATGCTCCCGCCACCAAGAGCTTCGGGGTGATTTTAAACTCATTAGAGAATCTGAAAGAGTTAAGCCAATCTTTGCCTCAAGAACATCGAAGAAGCTTCGTCAAGAAGTATGGAGGGATCTTGGACCTAATTTTTATACCGGTTGAAGCTACTGCTTTGAGTGCTCTAAGTCAGTATTGGAACCCACATCTCAGATGTTTCGAGTTGCCAAACATGGACATTACACCCACCATGGAAGAATATCCTTGCCTGTTAAGGTTGTCAATGCAGAAAAATCTCGTCGTGTACTTTCACCTGGGGCAATACTTGACCACTGCAAACATAGCAGGGTTACTAGGGCTTCCTGAAATTGAAGTGAACTTGACCGGGCACTCAAACTCGCGAGAGTTAACCCGAAAGTTTCTTGAAAATCATTTGAGGAAACTAATGGGTTGACAAGACTGGGAAACCTTTGAGAGGGTATTGGCACTAGCAATATATGGGTTGGTTATGTTTCCATCAGCGCTAGACATGATAGATCAAGCAGCAATGGACTTGTTCTTCATAGTTGAAAGAAAGAAAAACCCCGTGCCGGCAATATTGACTGAAATGCTTTTGACTCTAGAATTTTGCCAGCGGCATCCAAAGGGGAAGCTCCGATGTTGTGCAAAGTTGCTCTATGTATGGGTCATGACTCACATGTACTCAAAAGGCCATATCAACCACCATTCAGATCCACTAAGAGGCTTCCATAACATCCCTACAAGACATCTTAATGAAGAGGAATGCAAGAGCGAGTTTGACAAAGTGGAAATAGACTCTTTTAAGTGGGTATGCCCATGGTACGAAAGTCAGCAGGGGCGAGATATCATTTATAGTTGTAGTGACTATCCTAATGTTCCATTGATGGGCCCAAGAGGGTGCATATCCTACACACCCGCCATAGCCCTACGACAACTTTGTTGGACGCAAATCGTGCCACGAGAAGAACAACTTGGCGGATGCTGTTTCGGATACGAGGATGGGGAGAATACTAAGTTGTTGGCAAAAGAAGTTAGAAATGCATGGAAAAATGTGAGGATGGCAGGGAGATCACAATTGGGCCGACCAATCCTAATCATTGTCTCAGAATATGAAGCATGGAGAAAATCAAGGAAAGGTCCCATCAACATTCCTGCAGAAAGCACGAAAGCTGAAGATTACTCCCCTTCGGTAACTCAAATGGCAGAACAACTGAAAGTCCTGGAAGCACAAATGAAGGAAATGGAACAACAAAAGGAAGATGCCGAGTTGAAAATAGTCATTGGTCAGAAGCGTTGTGAGAAGTTAACAAAGGAAAATGAACACTTAAAAGATTTGTGTGCAGATATCTCCGCAACCTCAAGAGTCCAGAAGAATACAGACAAGGTCTCGCCGAGCGTCATGACTAGGATCCAGAATCTTGAAAGTAAAGTATTGTCCTTGACAGCAGAGAGGCATCAACTAAGAAAAGAAAAGCGTCAGTTAGAAGAAGAAGTCATTCAGCAAGGAGATGTGAGAAAGTCATTAGAAGTGGAAGTTAATCGACAAAGGGAAGTCAATGGCAACTTACAAAAGCAAATTTGTGCACAAGACAGGATGACTGATGAATTGGTACAAAAGGTCCAAGAGCTGAATACCCTATTAGTCGAAATTAAGAAGCAGTGCGATTTAGGGTGGACCTCAGCAAAACACTATCATGATCAAGTGGTTCAAGCAATGAATGCCGTGAAGTGGTGGAGAGAAGAGGCGCGGGAGCGAGGGATAGATATTGACATATGGGAAAAAATATATATGAGCATGAATTTGGAGCTAAGCCATTGTATTCCGAATTTTGTCCAACGCTTTGAAAAGGCAGAAAAACAAATTCGTGCGGACCTTATGCTTCGTCTCCCAGCCGAGTTAGATGATTTCATGCAAATGTGTGGAGGGTTTGCTCGAGGGCTAAAAAGAAAGAGACCTAAGCTGTTGACTTTAGGATGAAAATGTTGTAACAATGTCGAGAATTATGATGTAGTCCCAATCTATGTATTACTTTGAGGAGATTTTAATGAAATATGTCCTTGCCTCCATGATTCTATGTATTGCTTTGAGGAGTTTTTAATGAAATTTGTTCTTTCCTCTATGATTCCTTCGCACTCCAACTCTTGCACTTGACTTGCGACGACACCTATCGTGGAGCATGGTCTTCCTTTAATATGTGGTCAACTACATCGTTGTCTTATAAGATTCTTCCTTCTGCGCAAAGGGTAGGACGAGATGTCTCAATTCAGAATTGCTAGTGTGTTTGAGACAACATATATTGTGGAGAGTTGTTTCTCCCCTAGATTTTTGTCAACTCCATTTCATCTTATGAGCACAATGCTCTGTGTGGGGTGGAGGGAGCATCTCTTGTCTGTTTTAAGGTGTTAACTCAAAAAATAATAATAAACTCCAAAGGTGATTTTCATAAAATCTTTTTGCATTTTCCAAAATTTTGTTCTCACTTTTGTTTTGATTAAAACAATGTGGCTTTTCTGAACAATTGCTCCAAGACACCCTTAGCGCACTCGGTCACAGACAAGAGCCGTGGCGGATGATCTAGAAGAAGTCCAAGAGATCAGGGATGAAGTCAGTCAAATCAAGGATCAGATGACTAAGATGATGGAGATCCTACAAGCGATGCAGAAATAAAAGAACACAGAGGAGAACCCTCCAGCCTCGAACAAAGGACATCCAGTCACACCTCTCATCCCGCCCGGTTTTACTCAGATTCCTATTCAAGGCTTCAACCAACCAGGGGCCATGATGCCTCTCACTATTTATCCAAGAAACCAAACCCACCTTTCATTTGACCCGAACAATCCCCCATACGGTTTGCCTCGCGGATTTGTGCCACCAACGGCCCCTAGCCCACAAGATGGCATTCAAAACTCCGAACATATCACTCTGACACAAACCCCCACCGATACTATCGAAATGCACAAACACAAACTGTCAACCCTACAGATGGTAACACCCTGACGGTGACACTTTCTGCCAATCCAAAAACCCCACAATACATCCTACATTATGGGCCCCAAGGGACTCAAATGATGCCAAACTTCGGATCCTCCTACATGCCATACTCCTTCCCTCAGAATATGTATGGTGAAACTCCAGTGAATCAGTTAGGAGGGAATTCCTAATCTAAAGAAAAGTTGGAAGTGCTAGAGGAAAGACTACGGGCCATTGAAGGAGTAAATAGTTATGGTCCGTGGGATGCTTTGGAACTTTGTCTGGTGCCAAATGTTGTAATTCCACCAAAATTTAAGGTACCCGATTTCGACAAATATCGGGGAACCACTTGTCCCAAAAACCATTTGACCATGTATGTAAGGAAGATGGCATCATACGCTCAAAGTGATAAGATCTTGATTCACTTCTTCCAAGACAGTTTAACTGGGGTGGCTTCAAATTGGTACACGTATCTCGAATGGGCCCACGTCCGATCCTTCAAAGATCTAGCAGATGCATTCCTGAAGCAATACAAGTACAATATTGACATGGCTCCGGATAGGATGCAACTCCAAAATATGGCAAAGAGAGACACATAGACTTTCAAAGAGTATGCACAACGATGGAGGGAACTGGCTGCTCAGGTAAAGCCTCCATTGGCCAAGAAAGAAATTGTGGCAATGTTCATTGATACACTTCAGTCGCCCTTCTATGATAGGATGATTGGGAGTGTGTCATCGAACTTTGCTGACATGGTCATCATCGGTGAGAGAATTGAAAGTGGAATGAGGAATGGCAAGACCGCTGAGACTTCAGTAATGAACGGCCCCAAGAGAGCCCCGTTTGTGAAAAAGAAAGAAGGAGAAGCACACGTAGTAACCTTTGAACAAAATAAACCAAACCAATATAGACCAAACCAAACACCTGCCTTCCAAGCCCAATACGCCTCATATCACCAAGCCAACCAGCCATACATCGCTGCCACCTCACAATTTCCAAATCCTCAACATATGGCTCCTTACCGGTCATCATACCCTTCTCAGCCTCAAACACACCCTACCATGCCACCTCAAATTGTTCAACCCCTAAGCCCAAACCCAAACACCAGCCAAACAAGACCACCGTATAACTTGGAAAGAAAGCCAGTACATTTCGACCCGATACCCATGACCTACACTGAGCTACTGCATTAGCTTATAAGCAAATCTGTGTTGACTCATATCCCAATGAAACCATTGGGCCCTCCTTATCCGAAGTGGTTTGACCCAAATGTTAAATGTGAATATCATGCAGGGGCAATAGGTCATTCCACTGAGAACTGCAGGGCTTTCAAATTTAAGGTACAAGATCTTATTGATGCTAAGTGGTTGAGCTTTCAGAAAGATGCTCCGAATGGGGCATAAGGTCCTATGCCAGATCATGGGGATTCGGGAATCAATGCCATAGATAGCTTCAGGGACCCTACTCTTAAGAGCCAAGTGACTGACGTCAGAACTCCCATGAGGGTTATTTTAAGAGAGATGCAAAAACATAGATTGGTGCAAACCTCAATTGTTGAAGAGAAGACCCTCGATGAAGAGATAAGGTGTGACTTCGACGGGAATATGGGGCATTCAATTGAAGACTGTGCATAATTTCAACAGGTTGTGCAGCAATTAATAGATATGAAGGTTATCCTAATTGGTTGTGAATCGACTGAGTGTGGCATTAACATGGTTGCTGAATCTACAATTTCCCCAACTCCAGTTAAGATAACTCCTTTTACTGTTGTGTTTAATCCTCAACCGATTCCTGAGCAAGTCGCTCCGAAGCCAGTGGTGATACACTATACCGAGAAGGAACCTATGCCGATTTCGAGTGGGCCAACACCAGTTGTCATCCGAGTCCCAGGTCCTTTCCCTTACAAGGACTCCAAAGCCGTACCATGGAAATATGATAGGCGGGTTCAACAAAGTCCTTCCAACGGGACCATTGTGGTTACAAACATTTCAGGAATTGGTGGAATGACTAGGAGTGGTCGCATTTATACTCCAGAGGTATTGCGAAGGGAGGGAACAGAAAAGGAATAAAAAGATCGCAAGGGGAAGGAGAAGGTGGAAGGAACGCCAGCTGAAAAGGATATCAAAGGGGGTGATGATAAAAAGGAGGTATCTGATGAAGAAGTCGGTGAATTCTTGAAGTTCATCAAGCAAAGCGAATACAGGATTGTGGATCAATTGAATCGAACTCCAGCTCAGATATCTCTTTTGTCTTTGTTGATGAATTATGAGTCATATAGGAGAGTACTGATGAAGGTGTTGAATCAAGCCCATGTCTCTCATGACATCACAGTTGACAAACTCGATAACATCATGGGTAACATCGTTGGTGATAATTATATCACTTTCACTGATGATGAAATTCCGGCTGAAGGAATAGGGCACAACAAGGCGTTACACATCTCTGTGAAGTGTCGAGATCATGTCATGGCTAGGGTTCTTATTGATAATGGTTCTTCTTTGAATGTAATGCCAAAGTAAACACTGGCAAAGTTACCTTTCGATGGAACTCATATGAAGCCACGCACAATGATTGTAAGAGCTTTCGATGGCACCCGAAGGGAAGTCGTGGGAGAAATTGAATTGCCCATTCAGATTGGCCCTTGCACCTTTGAAATACTCTTCCAAGTAATGGACATCACACCAACTTACAGTTGTCTCCTAGGACGACCATGGATCCATTCGTTTAGAGCTGTACCTTCCACATTGCACCAGAAAGTGAAGTTCATTGTCGATAGTAAGTTGATAATTGTTTCTGGAGAAGAGGATATGTTAGTGAGTAAGCTATCAACAACCCCTTACATTGAAGCTACCGAAGAATCTCTCGAGACCGCTTTCCAATCGCTTAAAATTGCCAATGCCACTTATGTTGGGGATGGTGCTCCACTCTTGAAACCTCAGTCATCTAAAGCATCCATTATGATGGCTAAGGTTATGCTCGAAGGAGGATACCGACCTGGAAGCGGTTTGGGGAAGAATAGCCAAGGTGTCACTGACATCCTCATGCTCATCGAGAACAAAGACAGGTTTGGGTTGGGATATAAACCCACCAAGGCCGACAAGATGAGGGTTATAGAAGAGAAGAAAAGAAAGAGGTTGGCTAGGCTGGAAAATCGTGAATATGAGGCTGAAAGGGTTCCCATCTGTGACATTCGACAGAGCTTCCGAAGTGTAAGGTTCGCATTCCTGGACCAAGCAGCAGCTGTTGAAGATGATTATCCCGTCGATCATGGTGTCAATCTGGTGTATCCATGCCCTCCAGATACAGAGCTCAACAATTGGGAGGTCATTGAGTTCCCCAGGACCATAGAGTTTTTTTCAAAGTAATTCTGTAATGCTTATCCTTTAGCTCTGCCCAAGGATTTAGGATTTTTGTTGTAATGGGCTTACTTGTTTCCGTTTCAGTATGACTTATCAATAAATGCATGCATTCAATATCTTTATGTTCTTATCCCTCTTGTTTTTAAACTTTCGCTTTTATTCATCGTTCCTCACCAATAAATGCATTTTCCCATCTTTAACCTTTATTCATTCATCTTTCCCTGATAACTACCAAAATGCATATCTAAAAGGGACTCTCTTGAAAATGACAGTGTTAATAACTCAGATACAATATTGACTATCCTATTGATCATGCTGATGAGGTTGTTGATGATGATGGGGAAGTTCCTCCTGAACTATTGAGGTTGGTAGAACAAGAATCCAGAGAAATTCGCCCCCATAAAGAGCCGAGTGAACTAATCAATTTGGGAACCGAAGATGATAAAAAAGAGGTCAAGATTGGCCTTTCCCTGAAAGAAAAGGAGCGAAGTAGGATTATCAAGTTGTTGATGGATTATAAAGATGTTTTCGCATGGTCGTACCAAGACATGCCAGGGTTAGACCCTCGTGTAGCAGAACACAAACTGCCATTAAAGCCGGAGTGTCCTCCAGTAAAGCAGAAGCTACGAAGGATGAAAGCGGAAATGTCCTTAAAGATCAAGGAGGAGGTCAAGAAGCAACTGGATGCAGGTTTCCTAGAAGTTGTAAAATACCCTCAATGGGTCGCTAATATTGTTCCTGTTCCCAAGAAAGATGGAAAGGTTCGAATGTGTGTTGACTATCGAGATCTAAACAGAGCTAGCCCCAAATATGACTTTCCTCTGCCTCACATTGATGTTCTTGTAGATAATACTGCCCAACATGCATTATTCTCTTTTATGGATGGATTCTCGGGATATAATCAGATCAAGATGGCACCAGAAGATATGGAGAAAACTACATTTGTCGCTTTACGGGGGACCTTTTTCTACAAGGTTTTGCCATTTGGCTTGAAAAATGCTGGGGCAACATATCAGCGGGCTATGGTGGCTTTGTTCCATGACACGATGCATAACGAGATAGAAGTTTATGTAGATGATATGATCGCCAAGTCCAGATCCGAAGACGACCATGCTGATAATCTGCAGAAACTTTTTGAGCGGTTAAGGAAGTTTAAGCTCTGACTGGATCCCGTCAAATGCACTTTTGGAGTGAAACCAGGTGAGCTTCTGGGGTTCATTGTTATTCAAAGAGGAATAGTGGTTGATCCTGAAAATGTTCGAGCAATCATTGATATTCCAGCACCTCGAACGGAGAAAGAAGTTCGTGGGTTTTTAGGAAGATTGAACTACATTGCCCGGTTCATCTCCCAACTGACCGCGACATGTGAACCAATATTTAAATTGCTACGTAAAAATCAGGCAGTAACATGGAATGAAGATTGTCAAAAAGCCTTTGAGAAGATCAAATAACACCTACAGGAGCCTCCAGTCTTGGTTCCCCCAGTTCCGGGAAGACCTCTAATAATGTATTTGACTGTGCTAGATGAATCAATGGGTTGTGTGCTAGGGCAACACGATGAGTCGGGAAGAAAAGAACATGCCATCTATTATCTAAGTAAGAAGTTCACCAGTTGTGAGGCCAACTACTCACTACTGGAACGCACTTGCTGTGTTTTGGCTTGGGCGGCTCGCCGCTTGAGACATTACATGTTGTGTTACACTACCTAGTTGGTGTCCAAAATGGATCCAATCAAGTATATCTTTGATAAGCCTGCTCTGACTGGAAGAATTACTCGCTGGCAAGTCCTGCTATCAGAATACGACATTGTCTATGTCACCCAAAAAGCAGTAAAAGGTAGCGCTCTCGCATAATATCTAGCCAATCAGCCAGTAGAAGATTATGGATCGATGCAATGCGATTTCCCATATGAAGATATAATGGCTTTGTTTGATCACGTACAATCACCAGAAAAAGAAAAATGGACTTTGTTATTTGATGGAGCTTATAATGCATTGGGGCATGGAATCGGGGCAATACTAATCTCACCGGAAAATGATTATTTCCCCATCACTGCAAGGCTTTGCTTTGATTGTACAAACAATATAGCCGAATATGAAGCTTGTGCGCTAGGGATTCTGGCAGCGATAGAATCAAAGGCAAGGATACTGGAGGTATATGGGGACTCTGCATTAGTCATCCACCAGCTAAGAGGGGAATGGGAAACCCGAGATGCCAAGGTAATCCCCTACCATGATTATATCAAAGGTTTGATTGAGCAGTTTGATGAAGTCACATTTCACCATATTCCCCGAGAAGATAACCAATTAGCTGACGCTCTGTCTACCTTGTCCTCGATGTTCAAAGTAAGTGACGAGAGGAACTTACCACTCATCAAAATGGAAAGTCGTGATCATCCTCCATATTGTCAAGTGATAGAGGAAGAGTCTGATCAAAAACCGTGGTACCATGACATCAAATGCTCCATCCAAAGAAGGGAATACCCTCCGGGGCATTTCAGAAAATGACAAAAGAACTCTAAGAAGACTTGCAATGGGTTTCTATTTAGATGGAGGTATTCTCTACAAAAGAAATCATGACATGGTGTTGTTGAGATGCGTGGACGCAAAAGAAGCTAAACGGATAATTGAGGAGGTCCATGAAGGATCTTTTGGAACACATGCGAGCGGGCATGCAATGGCAAGAAGAATCTTGAGGACTGACCAATACTGGTTGACAATGGAGGCAGATTGCTTTAATTATGCGAAGAGGTGCCATAAGTGTCAAATATATGCTGATAAGGTTCATGCGCCACCAACTCCCTTGAATGTCATGTCGGCACCCTGGCCATTCTCAATGTGGGGAATGGATGTGACCGGTCCAATCGAACCAAAAGCCTCGAATGGGCATCGCTTCATTCTTGTTGCCATTGATTATTTCACAAAGTGGGTTGAGGCTGCATCATTTGCCAATGTGACCAGGAATGTCGTGATCAAATTTGTAAAAATAGAATTAATTTGTCGTTATGGGTTGCCAAGTGAGATTATCACTGATAATGCGACTAACTTGAACAACAAGATGATGAAAGAGATGTGCGAAAACTTCAAGATAAAGCATTACAATTCCTCCTTATACCGCCCAAAGATGAACGGAGCAGTTGAGGTCGCTAATAAAATTATCAAGAAGATTGTCCAAAAGATGGTGGTGACATATAAGGATTGACACGAGATGTTATCTTTTGCTTTGCACGGCTATCGTACCTCTATTCGCACCTCGACAGGGGCAACTCCGTATTCTTTAGTTTATGGGATGGAAGCAGTACTCCTGATTGAAGTAGAGATACCCTCATTAAAGGTATTGAGAGAGGCAGAATTGGAAGAAGCCGAGTGGGTCCAAGATCGACTCGACCAATTGAACCTTATTGAAGAGAAGAGATTAGCAGCACTGTGTCACGGCCAATTGTACCAGAAAAGGTTGATGAGAGCTTACGAGAAGAAAGTACGCCCCGGCAGTTTCGGGAGGGTGATCTAGTTCTCAAAAAGATCCTACCAATCCAAAAGGATCATCGTGGGAAGTGGACCCCGAACTACGAAGGACCTTACGTTGTGAAAAAGGCCTTCTCGGGAGGAGCTTTAATTCTCACCAGGATGGATGGGGAAGATCTTCCACCCCCTGTAAACTCGGATGCAGTCAAAAAGTATTATGCTTGAACGCACTTCCCAAAAAATAAAAAATAAAAAATAATAAAGAAAGAATGAAAATAAAAATAAATGGAAAAGCTTTCTAGACTGAAAATCTGAAAAGACGGTCTAGGCAAAAGTTAAAGCAGCCTGATAGACTGAAAACCTGAAAAAGGCAGTCTAGGCAAAAGTTAGGGTTAAAAAGAAAAAAACATAACAATGGAAGTGTCGTCAAGCCGATGAATTGGGGCAATCAGTGGGCTAGATGCATGAAGACTGGGGCAGATAACATTCTCATATGTTGATTAGTGAGCAGTCGATATGGTATGAGAGTTACTAACACTAGTCATGGAAAGAGATGTCACTTGAGGAGATGTGATTCCACTCCACAACCTTTTTGCAATTCCATACTCCATTGTAATATCTGCTTTGTATACCTTTTCAGTCCAAATATAATGACATTGACTCCCAATTCTTTTTACCCTTATCACTTTCTCTTAACTTTTGTCAATTGTGTGTGTGCATTCATCATGATAAGTATATACTGAAATGTGAAACATGTATTGGTGTCTTCAAGATTCATTTAGAATTACCTTGAAAATCTCAAAAGTTCGTAAAGAATGAGATAATCTCCCGACAAAGGGCACAGTGGTCTACTGACAGAAGGCATGGGGACAATCATCGCAAAGGAAGCATACCCTTTCAAAAGTGCTTGACCTTATTCTCCACAAAGACAGGACTTGTTTTAGTTCATCTCAGGGCTTGTCTGTGATAAACACTTTAAGGGGTCGAGGGTGATAATAAAAACCACCTAAGCGATGAAAAAATAAAAATAGTAATGTGTTACGAGCTTTCCTTGTGTTGCATTGAAATCATTTGAGGTTTTCATCAAGCATATAGGGCATTTCTGGAATCATGCATTGCAATTGTTTATCTTTTGTAAGAACAAAACCCCATAAATTGCACAGACATCATAGGTTCTTATTTTCTATCAAGCTTCAGCGGATATCCGACTCCGCATGCTTTTTAGTTTCTGCCAAGCTTCAATGGATAACCGACTCCACAAGCTTTTTACCTTTTGTCAAGCTTCAGTGGATAACCTACTCCACAAGCTTTTTTACCTCTCCTTTCAAGTATGGATCAACTTTGTTTTATTTCCCCTTTCTTGTTTTCTTTTACTTTTTTACTAAAAAGGGAGGCACTATCCCTGCCCTTGCACCAGTCATACAGAGTGGTGGGAATAAAGGCTGATTTGCTCCTCACTACTTGTACCTACACTAGCTGGCCTAACAAGAAGATTTGTCATCTTCTTCATTTTTTTTTTTGCTATAAATTAGGCATTCAACAATGGAAAAAGGGGAATTCGGATGAGCAGAAACAAAAAAACAGGGAAATATTCTTAGAGCTCTTTCCTCTATTCTTCTCCTTGTTTTACTTCATCTTCATCAAACTCCTTCTTTTCCTTATTCTGTTTCCTCTTCTTCCTTTTTTTTCTTTTTAAAAACAAAAAAAAAAGCAAAAAACAAAGGAAACAAAAAACCAAAAACAAACCAGAACACAAAAATAGCAGGAATGCAACTTTCAGGAAGAAGAACCGTCCCCAGCTCCGCCTCAGTCCGTCGCCGCCGGCAATAGCAGGAACCACCACGATCACACTCCTCCACTTGCTCCACCATCCCCGTTAATCGCGTCGACCCGCTTCATGACAGATGTGGCCTCAATATGACTCACGAACCGCCGCCGCTCCTCTGCCTCTAATCGTGCACCGCTGTGCGACGTAGATTAACACCAGACGTCCCACCGTCGCTCAGTCGCTGCCGGTCCATTCTCCGCCCTCCATCGCACGTTGTCCAGGAGATCCACCGTCCAAACGCCACTTTGAACAGCTCCTTTCGCGAACCAGGCCACCACTCAGCACCATTGCCACCGCCTAAAGCTCTCACACAGTCCACCACGCCCCTGCCACGAGACGCCGCCGTCACCGCGCGATTTCCGGAGCACCACCGTCTCGAACCATCACAGTGACTCCATCCCTGTCTGCTGCGTGTTGGCAAGCTTCTCCTCTTGATGGCTTTTCATTTTGCTTGAATTGTCATTATGTGGCTGCTAGGTTTTAGTGCTCATGGGTTTGTTATTAGGCCTAAATAATTTGTTTTTTTTCTTTCCTAAAATTGGGCTTGGAGTTGTAACCAAAATTGGGCTTGGAGTAGGTAGTATAATAACCCATTTTTCTTCTAAAGAGTTTTAAACAAAAAATAAAAAAATCTTTTAAAAATATTTTCAATCATTGATTTAAATAAAATTATGCTACTAATATTTTGAAATAAAAAAAATCTCTTTTGAGTTCACGCAACAATCTACGACGTTGATGTATGGATTTTTTTTTCATCCTCAAGTGTCGTATGAATTGTAAGGATTCATCGTATAACTTTGCTATCTTTAACCCTGTGCAAGAGTGAACTCCCTTTTGTAAAAAATAATAAATTTTTTTCAATTTACACTTTTACCCAATTTTACCCAATTTAATTTTATAAAAATATCTTTTGAATTCACCAACAATCTACGACGTTGATATATGGACTTATTCATCCTCAAGTGTCATATGAATTGTAAGGGTTTATCATATAGCACTGCTATCTTGGACTCTATGCAAGGGTGAATTTATTTTAAAATAAAATCCCTTTTTTTAACAAAAAAATTAAAAAAATCCAATCTTTATCAAAAATTAAAATCAACCAACCAATCAAATATTTTCTATAAGAACTACGTGGCTTTGAGTTTCCCATCGCACCCGGGAATACGTAGGAGCAGAATCAATCATTCTGTCAAGCCAAAATTTAATTTTTCATTTTGTTGTGTTTATATATTTTTTATTTTAAAAGTGGGGTAAAATAAATATTTTCAAAAATTATTAAAATTATTTTGCACAATTGACTTGAGGTACCATTTTTAAATGGGTGATATAGGGTGCTAACACCTTCCCTACTCGTAACCGACTCCCGGACTAAAATATCTCCTTTTTTAAAAAATGACTAGTTTCCTTAAAATAAATGGTTTTTCCAATGTTTTTCCCAAATAAAATATTGGTGGCGGCTCCTCTGTTTTTACCATTTTTTTGCGACACCCGGACGGGACGGTCACGACATTCAATGATGGAATTTTACAGATGTTCGGTATAGTTTTTACAGCAAGACTATTGGCGTGACCTAAGCGTTGATGCCAAGTATTGAAAGTACTAGTTACATCAGAGGAAGACTTATCTAGATGCTCACTAGGAGCAGAAGAACCTAAAGCATGCTGAAAACATGAGGATGAAGGCTCTTTGAGAATGTTGATGTTGGAGAAGCTGTAGAGGCCATCTCCACCAAGAGAGCCTTCAAGGAGAACACAGTTAGAGCCCTGTGATTTGACATAGAAAGAAAATGGGTGAAACTCGAAATAGACATTATTATCACGGGCAAACTTAGAAACATAAACCAGATTTTTTGTAATGTTAGGAACAAGAAGTAAATTCTTTAGAGAAAAGACAATTTGAGGTTGGGATGTGGATGAAAACTTAGAAGAACCTATGGAGTTTATAGATAAACCTTGACCATTTCCTATGAGGACTTGTTGATTTCCTCCAAAAGGATTGCTTTGAGTCAAGTTGTTGGGGTTAACAGTAATGTGGTGTGAGACCCCTGAGTCTAGAAACCAAGTTTTTGGCTCAAAGGTCCTTTGAAACGGTTCCTGAGTATTAGGGACAAATTGTGGTGTTGCATAACAAGATGTGCACTTGGCTGCTGCTGAAACCAGGACTGTCTTTGAGGAGGAGCTTGAAATGAACCCTGACCATTGAAGGAATTTTGAGAATTCTGAAACCGAGTCTGAGATCGTTGGGACTGTGGAGATCTCAGAGAAGGTACAAAGTCTTGGTCAAAGCAATACCAACAACGATAGGCATCATGACCGTATCGCTCACACAACTGACAAGTAGGCCTTGAGCCTCTACGGCCACGGCCTCGACCACCACGACCTCGATTCTGGCCACCACGTCCATGATAGCCGCCCTGAAAACTAGAGGAGTTCTGACTGAAATCAGCACCTGAGGACGAATCTTGCACATTTGTGGCCTGAGCAACATTTGCCGTAACTGAAGGAGAAGGTAATTCCTGCCGGAATTTCTCAAATTGTGCATCTTGCATATGTAAGAGAGCCTCCATATCATCAATTGATGGAGGATCGCTCCTGGCGTAAATCATCACAACGAGGGTATTGTACTCCTCGGGAAGACCTTCGAGGATCGTGTCGATGTGATCCTGATCCGTAACGGGATCACTGATTGCCTGCAACGATTCAATTAGGGTACGAATCCTCAGTAGGTACTCAGAAATTGTTTGAGTAACTTTCTTGGTGTTCTTTAGCTCGGAACGAAATTGGTGCACCTTTGTGTGAAGATGTGCTTGAAAGTGTTTGTGGATTTTATCCCAAACCTGCCACGACTGCTTACAACCAATGAATCGGGGAAGAATCGATGGCGAAATTGAGTCGAGAAGCCATGTGAACAACATCTGGTCTTGGAAAACCCAAAGCTGATATGCATCTGATTCAATTCCTAGGACACGATTCGATTCGTTGGTGAATTGCGGAGGAATTTGAGGAGTCACCACATATCTATGGAGTTTGTGCGCAATGATGGCGGCTTCCACTTGTTGCCACCATAGAAGGTAGTTCTGATCGTCGAGATTTATGGAGAGGGTGAGATTGAAGATCGCTGGCGCAGTTGAAGACACAACAGCGCCGCCGAAGGAAGCGGTTACATTATCGGCCATGAGAGAGAGGATTCAGGCCCCAGAAAAAGGGCTCATGATACCATAAAGAAATGCAGTAACAGAGGGAAAAGAGAGTGAGAGAATTGAGATAGAAATCTAAAGAAATGGAATTGTATTTTCTTAATTCCGTTATAGAGAGTTGAAGCCTTTATATAGGCTTTAGACAGTGAGCTAATGATAGTGTGATTTCACATCATAATTCCTGTACATTTTTTCATGCATTTGTCATATAGTTTAGGCATATTTGATTGGATTTTAGTTAGTTTTTCCCTCGGAATGATTAAGGTGGTTTCTTGGTGTTGTTTTGCAGGAATTTAAAGAAAAATGCTCAATATTAGCCATGATGGAGCTTGGATGAAGATAGAGCTTGAAAAGTAAAGAAAATGACCCAGGCAGAGCCCATCACGGCCTGACCGTGATTACCCTCACGGTCGTGATCGAGCAATAATTGAGAGAAAAGAAGGCAAAAGTCAGAAGCTGTCATGGCCTAGCCATGATACCCATCACGGCCGTGACATGTAATGGAGCCAGACCCCCCTCTTGGCAGAATCTGTCACGGCTAAGCCGTGACGGCCATCACGACCGTGACATATCATTTGGTGAAGGCAGAAGCTATCACGGCCTGCCCGTGATGAGCATCACGACCGTGATACTCCAATATTTGAATGCGCGCTAAGGCAGAAAGCATCACGGCCTGGCCGTGATGGCTATCACGGTCGTGACGCGAATCCTGATCTATAAAGGAGGACGAGCAGAACAGAAGGAAAACAGTTATTGAAACCCTAAACACTCTCTCTGAACCAAGGGCAGTTGCACAAGGATTCTATGGAGACTCTCCTCCTTCTCATCTTTATTTCTTTTGTAATGGCTATGATCATGAGTAGCTAAACTCCCACTGTTGGGGTTAGGTGTAGCTATTTCTGAATTCTCATGTATCTGACTTGATCTTGTAGTACAGTTTTTGCTTCTTTATTGAGTGATTGATTTCTATGCTTAATGCTTGTTGTGGCTAGCACCCCCATACCTTGATTAGTGTTTTGATATGCAATTGGAAAATTCGTATTAGAACCAGAATTGAAATTAATCACCTAGTAAACCTTGTATCTAGGAATGGAACTAGGTTTATTAGCAATCGCGTAATCCCTAATCTTAATGCAATTTCATTAATCTAGGCCACCTAAGGAATTAGGGTCTATTAGTGGATTTAGGATCTTGTCATCCGAGGAATCGGGGCTTGAGTAATTTAGTGGATTGATTGTCATACTTGAAGTAGAAACTGTCTATTAGTCATGTCATTGCATGGGGATGAAGTTTAGTGAACCTAATCCCAACGTTGTTCTTATATTTGAAGAATCCTTTTTAGTGCCGTCCAAGTGTTCGACAGAAAGAACTGTTCTCTTATTTTGTTTGTTCTAGGTTTAAATCTTATTTGGGCTTGGTATTTACTATCGAGCTCCCTTCAATCCAAATACCCGCTTAGATAGTAATTGATTCGATACGTGCTAGTACTTGTCACAATCCTCGTGGGAACGATAAACGGTCTCACCACCGTATTACTTGTACGACTAGGTATACTTGCCTAGATCCGTCAACAAGTTTTTGGCGCTGTTGCCGGGGATTGTGTTTCAATATTAGCATACCCATTTCAGTTACTAATTTAAGCAAAAGCAAAAAAAAAAAAAAAAATCTGTGGTGAGCTGTTTGCTGTCATTTTTCTGTATTTTGGTTTGCTGTCATCTTTTTCTGGTATATTTGCTGTTTGTGTGCTGACTTTTACTGCTAACACTCTTGTTTGCTAGACTGTTTGTGTATGCGAGGTACTATCCCAGCTGACCAACTCCTCCATGATCCTGAGATTGAAAGAACAGCTAGGAAGAATTGAAGGCAAGCAAGAGAGCATCAACTGTCAAAACAACAAGAAGAAGAACAAGAGACTTCCACCTCTCAAGTTCCTCAAGAAAAACTCAGAATGGCAGACAATGGTGAAGGTGCTCCACCACGGTGGACACTTGGTGACTACGGCAATACAAATGTCAATCGGCATGTCACTAGCATAGTGAGGCCCCCAATTAACTGCAACAATTTTGAAATCAAGCCAGCTCTTTTGAATTTGGTTGCACAAAATCAGTTTGCCGGGTTGGAAAAGGAAGATCCTAATAGTCATATCTCCAACTTCATTGAGATATGTGATACGATGAAGCACAATGGTGCCTCTAAGGATGCAATCTGCCTAAGGGCGTTTCCCTTCTCCTTAAGAGATAGGGCCAAGGCTTGGCTCCAATCTCAACCAAGGGGGAGCATCACTACATGGAATGACTTAGAGGCAAAATTTCTGGCAAGGTTCTTCCCCACCTCAAGATTTGTCAAGACAAGGAGTGACATCATAAGCTTCGCTCAACAAGAAGGTGAGACTCTTCATGACACCTGGGAAAGGTTCAAGGAATTGCTCCGAAGATGTCCAAACCATGGGTTTGATGATCATACCCAAATGCAAACATTCTGTAATGGATTGAGGCCGTCAGCCAGGTATATGTTGGATGCCTCGGCTGGAGGTTCCATGAATACAAAGACAGCAGAGGAAGCACTGATTTTGATAGAAGCTATGACGTCAAATGACTATTTGATGCATCATGATCGGGGTCCCACATCAAGGAGGGGAGTGTTGGAGTTAGATTCACAATCTGCACTTTTGGCTCAGAATAAACTCATGACACAACAACTGGAGTCCATTACCAAGCAACTCGCTCAACTCCCGCAACAACTCCAAACTGTTCAAGGGACAACCATGCCACCTCAACAGGTAATGCGATGTGATTTTTGAGGAGGAGATCATGATAATGGAAGATGTGAGGCACCACCTAGTTCCCATGAGGAAGCTATTTATATGGGGAACTATGGGCGGCTAGGCAACTACCAATACTCCAACAACTACAACCAAGGATGGAGGAATCAATCGAGTTTTGGTTGGAAACAAGATGCCGGACAAGCAAGCAAGTCTCAACCCACACCACCGCCTCAAGACCGGACTTCTATCTTGGAGAACACCCTCAATCAGTTCATGCAGATGTCCATGTCAAACCAGAAAAACACTGATGCTTCTATAAAGAACTTGGAGGTTCAAGTTGGACAGATTGCAAAGCAACTAGCTGAGCAATCTAGCAGCAGTTTTTCAGGTAATACTCAAACTAATCCTAAAGAGCATTGCAAGGCTATTGTGTTGCGGAGTGGTAAAAGCCTTGAGGAAGAGAGTGGTGAGCCCTTGGTGAAAAATCAGAGAGTTGATGAAAAAACAGAGATGAATGCTGAAAAAACTGATTTGAATAAGGAAAAAGGCAAAGAGGTTGTAGTAGAGGAGGAAGAAAAAGACAATGAAAAAGACAAGAGGGAAAAATTAGTAGATGAAAATTCGATTTTGAGGAGAACTAAAAGTCAGATTTTGAAATATGGAGACAAGCCTCAAGTTATCCCCTCTTATGTGAAGTTTCCCTATCCTCATTTGAGCAAGAAAAAGGAGAAGGAAGAACAGTTTGCCAAGTTCCTTGACATCTTCAAGCGGTTACAGATCAACATACCCTTTGCTGAAGCACTAGAGCATATGCCAACCTATGCAAAGTTCATGAAGGAGTTGCTCACGAAGAAAAGAAAGTTCAAATAAGGTGAGACTGTTGCCTTGACAGAGGAGTGTAGTGCAATACTTCATAGGAAGCTACCTCCAAAGCTTAAAGATCCTGATAGTTTTACAATCCCTTGCACTATTGGGAGTGTTGCTATTGGAAAGGCCTTATATGACTTGGGAGCGAGTATCAACTTGATGCCGCTTTCAATTTTGAACAAGCTTGGAGGTGGTGAGGTGAAACCAACAAGGATGACATTGCAACTAGCTGATAGATCAATCAAGCGTCCTTATGGTATTCTGGAAGACGTCTTGGTTAAAGTAGAAAAGTTTATCTTCCCAGCGGATTTTGTGATATTAGACATGGAGGAGGATGCAGGAGTTCCACTTATATTGGGGAGACCCTTTCTTGCAATCGGACGTGCTTTGATAGACGTACAAAAGGGCCAGCTTCGACTCAGAGTGCAAGATGAAGAGGTTACTTTCAATGTGTTTGAAGCCATGCATCGCCCGAGTGATGAAGAGAATTGCTTCCACATGGATATTGTGGATATAGTGGCCAATGAAGTCCTTGCACAGTAGCACCATTCCTCTACTCTTGAGAAGGTAATTATGAACTCTATTGAAAATCTTGATGAAGAAGAAGAGAAGGAATTAGAAGACTGTTTGTGTGATTTGGAAGCCCAACCCAAGCAACTTGTTGTGAACACTAAGAAAGAAGAACTCAAGAAGGATGAAGTCCAAGAGAAGCTCGAGTTGGAGCTTAAACCTCTACCTCCCCACTTGAAGTATGTCTTTATTGGTGAGAATGATGAAGACCCTGTCATAGTGAGTAATGTACTGTCCAAATTGGAAGAGGAGAAACTTGTAAGGGTGCTTCGAGAGCATAAGACAGCTATCGGATGGTCCATATCAGATTTGAAAGGTATTAGCCCCACGTTTTGTATGCACAAGATCATGATGAAGGCTGAATTTAAACCGGTGGTCCAACCGCAGAGGAGGCTCAATCCCACAATGAAAGAAGTGGTGAAGAAGGAGGTGCTGAAACTCTTTGAAGCTGGAATGATCTATCCTATTTCCGATAGTGCTTGGGTGAGTCCGGTACAAGTAGTTCCAAAGAAAGGTGGCATGACCGTCATGCACAACGAGAAGAATGAGTTGATCCCAACTAGAACAATCACCAGTTGGCGGATGTGTATAGATTATCGGAAGCTTAATCAAGCTACTAGGAAGGATCACTTCCCACTTCCATTCATGGACTAGATGTTAGAGAGGTTGGCCGGGCAAGCTTACTACTGTTTCTTGGATGGTTATTCGGGTTATACCCAAATTGCGGTTAACCCGGAAGACCAAGAGAAAACTGCTTTCACATGCCCATTTGGAGTTTTTGCCTATCGGAAGATGCCTTTCGGTCTTTGTAATACGCCTGCGACATTTCAAAGGTGCATGCTTTCCATCTTTTCTGATATGGTAGAAAAATACATTGAGATTATCATGGATGATTTTTCTGTTTTCGGTTCCTCTTATGATAACTGTTTGTCTAACCTTGATGCTGTGTTAAAGAGGTGCATGGACACCAATTTAGTCTTAAATTGGGAGAAGTGTCATTTTATGGTGCAGGAAGGCATTGTGCTTGGGCACAAAATTTCAGCCAAGGGGATCGAAGTGGATAAATCCAAGATTGAAGTGATTGAGAAACTACCTCCACCAGTGAATGTCAAGGGTGTGAGGAGTTTTCTTGGGCATGCAGGCTTCTACCGACGGTTCATCAAGGAATTTTCAAAGATAGCCAAGCCGTTGTGTAGCCTTTTGAACAAGGACACTCCATTTCTGTTTGACACTACTTGTCTTAACTCTTTTCAAATTTTGAAAGACAAGTTGATCACTGCGCCCATTCTTGTTGCACCCAACTGGGAGTCACCGTTTGAATTAATGTGTGATGCCGGTGACTACGCAGTTGGGGCAGTTTTGGGGCAGCGAAGGGACAAGTTTTTCCATGCCATTCACTATGCTAGCAAGGTTCTCAATGAGAACCAAGTGAATTTTGCAACAACTGAAAAAGAGTTGCTAGCCATAGTGTTTGCATTGGAAAAATTTCGTTCCTACTTAATTGGGTCACAAGTCACTGTTTTTACTGATCATGCTGCAATTAAATATTTGTTGACTAAGTTAGATTTTAAACCAAGACTCATAAGGTGGATTCTATTGTTGCAGGAGTTTGATTTAGTCATCAAGGACAAAAAGGGTAGCGAGAATGTGGTGGCTGACCACTTTTCTCGGTTAGTGAATGAGGAGGTGGCTGCTAAAGAAAAGGACATTCGGGATGAGTTCCTGGATGAGGCTTTATTGCTGGTACATGAGAGACCATGGTTTGCCAACATGGCAAATTTCAAAGCAGCCAACATTGTTCCAGAGCACCTCACTTGGCAATAAAAGAAGAAGTTCTTCCGGGATGCCAACCATTTCATGTGGGATGATCAATTTCTATTCAAGGTTGGACCGGATGGCTTATGGAGGAGGTGCGTTAGTCAAGAGGAAGCAAGGAAAGTTTTGTGGCATTGTCATAACTCTCCATATGGAGGACATTGTAATGGGGATCGGACAGCTGCAAAGGTCCTCCAATCTGGGTTATTTTGGCCCTCAATCTTCAAGGACTCTTACAACCATGTGAAGAGTTGTGACAAGTGCCAAAGGACCGGGAACATTTCAAAGAGGGATGAGATGCCACTGCAGAATATATTGGAGGTTGAGGTATTTGACTACTGGGGCATAGACTTTATGGGTCGACTTCCACCTTCATTCTCTAATCAATATATCTTGGTGGCGGTGGACTATGTTTCCAAATGGGTGGAGGCCATTGCAACACCGCAGAATGATGCCCAGACAGTGATTAGATTCATCAAGAAGAACATCTTTGCCCGGTTCGGTGTCCCAAGGGTTCTTATAAGTGATGGGGGATCTCACTTTTGCAACTCACAACTGAGAAATGTGTTGACCAAGTATGATGTGAGGCATAAAGTGGCATCTCCCTATCATCCGCAAACAAATGGGTAAGCGGAGGTCTCCAACCGGGAGATCAAGAAAATTCTGGAAAAGACTGTGGCCGCTTCAAGAAGAGATTGGGCAAAGAAGCTGGACGATGCCTTGTGGGCCTACCGGACTGCACTGAAAACTTCTGTGGGGTTATCCCCGTTCCAGATGGTTTATGGGAAGGCATGTCATCTACCCATAGAGATGGAGCATCGAGCGTTTTGGGCACTAAAGTTCTTGAATTTTGATGCCACTCTGACGGGTGAAAAAAGGGTCAATCAGCTGCATGAATTAGAGGAGATGCGCCTTAATGCATATGAGAATGCAGCCATTTACAAGCAGAGAGTCAAGACCTACCATGACAAGAAGATCATGATGAAAACATTTCAGCTGGGACAACAAGTTTTATTATTCAATTCCCGGCTGAGATTGTTTCCGGGCAAGTTGAAGTCTAAGTGGTCGGGACCATTCATTGTCAAGGAAGTCTCACCTCATGGAGCTGTGGAAGTGGAGGATCCTACTTGAAAAAGGACCCTCAAGGTCAATGGCCAAAGACTTAAGGCCTATTTGGGTGGTGACATCGAGAGATTGATCTCAGCTGTGTGCCTTCATGATCCTTGAGGTCACCTACCCGTCAAGCTAGTGACGTTAAAGAAGCGCTTATTGGGAGGCAACCCAAGTTTTCTTTTCATTTTTACTTTTGTTTTTGATTTTGCCCTCTTGAATAATTTGAGAAGATCAAGAGGAAAATATCATAGATTAATAGGTTTGTTAAGTGTTTTCAGGGAAAGGAGGAAGGAGAAGCAAAAAGGGCAGAGACACCAAAGTCAGCAACCATCACGCCCAGGCCGTGACACTGGTCACGGCCGTGATGAGCCAGAATTGAAGATCAGAAAGGATCACGGCCAAGCCGTGATACCCATCACGGGCGTGATGGAAGAACCCTGAAGATCAGAGAGCATCACGGCCTAACCGTGATAGAGGTCACGACCGTGACAGGCTACCCCTATGGACCAGAATGCATCACGGCCGTGACCCAATTTTCATGCAAAACTTTCTGACCAGCATGTAAACCAGCACCCGCTGCCGCCTCGGTAAGTCGTTCCAATTTTTCTTTCCTCTCTCCAACTTGATTATTTACATTGGGGACAATGTAAGTTCTTAAGCTTGGGGTGATGGTATTTTTGCATTGTTCATGTTGCATTCATATAGTTTTGCATGATAGCTTTGCATGTTCACATGATTAGATTGCCCCTTGCCTAGATTTTGCATCCAATTGTGAGAACTAAGTGCCAAATAAATTGAGATAGGGAATTTTTGAACCCAATTTTTTTATTCTTGTGATAAGGCTGCAAATGAAAATGCTTGAGATGATCTGTGATAGTTGATAATTAGCATGTGGTGCCGTAGATTTGTGTTTCTCACTGATTTTTGAACTACAAAATGTGAGATTTTGAGCCAAAATGGGTACGCACTAAATTTACCCTATTCCTTTTGTTAGTGTTATTCCTCTTGGTTTATATTCTCTAGAACTTGACTTGAAACCATTTTGAAGCTTAAAAATTTTTTAAAACATTTTTGAAAATGATTGAGGCACTAGGTATTTTTCCGGCCTTCCGAGCTTTGAATGATTAAATGCTACCCCTTAGTTGCCCAATTTTGAGCCTACATGAATAAAATACTTTTCTTGGTACCTTGAAATATGTGGATGAATGATGCTTGATAAGGGATCTTCTAAAGTATTACAAAAGGGTAAAAAGGTAGTTGAAAAAGTTTGGGATGAGAAAATCAGAAAAATATTTCTCTTGAGCTGAAAATCTCCCCTTCTCCAAATAAAAGAAAAAGAAAAATCTATGGAGAAGGGGATGACAAAAGAAAGTGAGAAATGAAATAAAAAGAAAGAAAGTTGGAAAAAGGAATCAAAACCCAAAAAGGTATTTTAGAAGGTCATGCTTTGCAATGCTGGATTGTGTTTAGCCTTTTGAAATTTCCTTTTCTTGACTTCCCCACCTAACGATAAATCCCATGGCCCCGTTACAACCAAAGCAAAAGACCTCTTGATTCTTAATTGTTTTCATTAATAAACTAGAGATTTGGTTGATATTCAAGCCTATGGTAGAATTCATTCCTTAAGGAAAGTGGAGCGAATTGTCTTATTTCCCTAACACTTGAGTGAGGTGAGAAAGAGAGCCAAGCAAATGAACAAGCTTGGGGTGATCTTCAGGTGAGAAAGAGTGCCCTAATCAGTGAGAATATGAATCTAAGAAACCTAAGCCTCTAATTGGACTTGAACTGATTGTCTCTTGCTTAATTATTTGAGATGCCTGTTACTTGGATTACTTGCTACTCTGGTTCTTGGTTCACTATCCGTAATCTGATTGTCTATATCTTCTGGCATTAGTGATTGCTCGAGAACAAGCAATTGAATAAGCTTGGGGTGATTTGATAGTGTGATTTCACATCATAATTCCTGTACAATTTTGCATGCATTTGTCATATAGTTTAGGCATATTTGATTGGATTTTAGTTAGTTTTTCCCTTGGAACGGGTAAGGTGGTTTCTTGGTGTTGTTTTGCAGGAATTTAAAGAAAAATGCTCAAGATTAGCCATGATGGAGCTTGGATGAAGACAGAGCTTGAAAAGTGAAGAAAATGACCCAGGCAGAGGCCATCACGGCATGGCCGTGATTACCCCACGGCCGTGATCGAGCAATAATTGAGAGAAAAGAAGACAAAAGTCAGAAGCTGTCACGGCCTAGCCGTGATACCCATCACGGCCGTGACATGTAATGGAGCCAGACCCCCCTCTTGGCAGAATCTGTCACGGCCAAGCCGTCACGGCCATCACGACCGTGACAGATCATTTGGTGAAGGCAGAAGCTATCACGGCCTGCCCGTGATGAGCATCACGGCCGTGATACTCCAATATTTGAATGTGCGTCAAGGCAGAAAGCGTCACGGCCTGGCCGTGATGGCCATCACGACCATGACGCGAATCCTGATCTATAAAGGAGCACGAGCAGAACAGAAGGAAAACAGTTTTTGAAACCCTAAACACTCTCTCTGAACCAGGGGCAGTTGCACAAGGATTCTATAGAGACTCTCCTCCTTCTCATCTCTATTTCTTTTGTAATGGCTATGATCATGAGTAGCTAAACTCCTATTGTTGGGGTTAGGTGTAGCTCTTTCTGAATTCTCATGTATCTGACTTGATCTTGTAGTACAGTTTTTGCTTCTTTATTGAGTGATTGATTTCTATGCTTAATGCTTGTTGTGGCTAACACCCCCATGACTTGATTAGTGTTTTGATATGCAATTGGAAAATTCGTATTAGAACCAGAATTGAGATTAATCACCTAGTAAACCTTGTATCTAGGAATGGAACTAGGTTTATTAGCAATCGCGTAATCCCTAATCTTAATGCAATTTCATTAATCTAGGCCACCTAAGGAATTAGGGTCTATTAGTGGATTTAGGCTCTTGTCATCCGAGGAATCGGGGCTTGAGTAATTTAGTGGATTGATTGTCATACTTGAAGTAGAAACTGTCTATTAGTCATGTCATTGCATGGGGATGAAGTTTAGTGAACCTAATCCCAGCGTTGTTCTTATATTTGAAGAATCCTTTTTAGTGCCTTCCAAGTGTTCGACAGAAAGAACTGTTCTCTTATTTTGTTTTTTCTAGGTTTAAATCTTATTTGGGCTTGGTATTTACTATCGAGATCCCTTCAATCCAAATACCCGCTTAGATAGTAATTGATTCAGTACGTGCTAGTACTTGTCACAATCCTCGTGGGAACGATAAACGGTCTCACCACCGTATTACTTGTACGACTAAGTATACTTACCTAGATCCGTCAACAGTTAACAGCTGTCAGTTATCTAACCGACTGTCTAACTAACATAACTGAATACAGCTGACTCAACTGATTCGGTTCTAGGAATACAGCAAGCAGTTATCGTATACATTATATAATTATACTCTATTAGTGATTAATCAAATATTTACATGATTATGAAAAATAAGCTTCATATAACCCATTAATCATATAATGAACTGAATTAACCAAAAATTTACACATGATTAATCAAAGTGTCCACCTGAGTGTCAAACCCGGGTGTTCACCTATCATTACAAAAAAAAAGGGTATGAAAAAGGCTAAGTAACATGGACAATGTCATTTCGGGACAGGAAATAATGAGTTGGGCTTACTCTAATGGACCATTGGCCTTATTCATAAATAAGAATATAAGGCCTACCTTTTTAAAAAACCCAAAAAACATGTATCTTTAACAAATACAAAAAAGGATAAAAAATCCTCTCTTATATAATAGGTAGGATGTGAATCAACAAGTAAATCTTAATACATTACATTTATCTTATCATTATTTACAAGAATCAAAACAAACTCTTTTTTTTTTTTGGTAAGCAATCAAAACAAACTCTTAAGTCATAATATCCATGACCTAGAGTTTGTTTTGATTCTTTAAACATTTTCCTTCAAACTGACTTGAAAATATGTTTCTTTTTTTCTTTTTTACGAAATCAAAGTTCTTCTTGATAGTTCCTTGGTAAGAATGTTTGAAACTTGTTCTATTGGAGTGACATAGGGTATGTAGATTTGTCTATCTTTTAACGAAGTGTTTAACTGCTTACAAATATTTGGTTTTGTTACACGGAGGAGATTACAAACTACCCCGATTGCTAATGTGTTGTCAATATAACTATTAAATATATTTTTTATCAATTGTTATTAAAAAATATTTTATACAAAATGAGTGATGGACTACAACTTGAACATAAAAAATTTGTATTTTTAACTAATAAGATGTGACTCTTTCAACACTTTCCATCAAGCTGACATGTAAATATCTTTTATGGATAGATTGCTATGTATACCATCAAAGTTCTTCTCGAGCAGTCCCTTGATCAAAATATTTGCAACTTGCTCTGTTGTAGCAACATAGGGTATGCAGAGGCAGAGCTAGAAAATTAACATGAGGGGCCCAAGATAAAATACAAGTATCATGAAATATCAATAAAAAATAGATAAAATAGGTAGATTGGTCCTATAAATTTATTTTATTTTTCATATTGGTTTTATAAGTTTTTTATTTTTTAAATTGGTCCAATATGTTACGTTCCGTTTTCACGTTAGTCCTTTCCATCAATTTCAACCTTACAGAGTCAGATCAAAAGCCACGTGTCAGGCTAAGGTGATAGCCACGTCAGATCAAAACTGACAGTGTTAGTTCAAAATTGACTGAAAGGACTAACATGGAAATAGAACGTAACATGTAGAACCGATTTGAAAAATAAAAAACTTATAGGATCAATATGAAAAATAAAATAAACGTATAGGATCAATCTACCTATTTTACCTAAAAAATATTAAATAATATATACCAGTAATTTTTATGAAACAAATTTGATATACAATTACAACTTAATATCATATAAATTATTCAAACATATCTAAGGTGATTTATAGGATATTTTCAAATTTGTGGATACATTTTCCAGAATCATATAACAAAGTATCAATCTTAATTTTTCCTTATTCAATCTTAATAGGTTTAGAAGGAGGTGACGTAATAGGTTACTCAACAATTTCTTTAATATCACTATCTAAATGACTAAACTTCAAAAATAAAATTTATAAGAACATTGTTGTATTAAAAAACAAGACTAAATAATTCAAAACAAATTCATCCTTCAAAAATTGTATATCTTAGTCATATTTAGGAGAAAAAAATTGCTGCATAAAAATTTGTATGACATAATCAAGTTTCTTAGAAAAAGAAAAAACAGTATATATATGTGTGTGTGTGTGGTGGCTTCTACCATGAGGGAGGAAATAAGTCCCTCATGGCGATGAAGTAAAAATGAGCCCTTAGATTTATTGTTAAAATAATTGGATGGTCCAGATTGTTTACTTGAACCTGATAATATAGGTTTGCTTTATAATTGCTTAACAGTCCCTACTATTTAATTTAATAAAATTATAAATTGCAACTTAATCCTCACTGCAGACAAATCTCATGCACCCAAATACCCAATTCTTCTCTTCTTCAATCTCTGATACACAACGCAGTGCCACATTGTTTGCACTTGGGTGAAATATGTCTCTAGAATGAGCAGCATTGCCATACTTTTCACACCTAGGCTTGTTATGTCGGCGTTACGATTTTTGCGGTGTGTCCGTATGATTAGTGGCGACAGCTAGGGTTTATCTTCGTTGCTGAAGGAACATTCGCGGTGACATTGATGATGTTGATGTTGGTATTGGTGTTGGGTGGAGGTATTGTATTGATGGTGTTTTCACCATGATAATAACAACAAACTTCGTTCTTTTGAGAAACTGAAATTTGTGTTGTACCGCAATAGCAAGATGATGAAAACGGAAGTTGCGCAACCAGAGATTCAGCGAACCATGGTAGGGATGAGTGACTTTAACAATAGGTTATGTATAAATAAAAGACAGTACTATACACAGCTTTAGTGTTAGCCTAATGGTAAGCACTTTTGCTTTACAATAGCAGATTCTGTGTCTGAAACTCACTTCCTTCATTATCGTTTTATTAATTTATTCTGAAACACGTACTTATCACAAAAAATTAAAACTTGCCAGATATGAGGATCGAACTCATTACAAGGTAGAAGTCGTTGCTCAAGGGCTTGGCTGCCAACCGTTGTGCCACGGATTTATTTCTATTTAACGTTAAAACTTAGAGCATCATTTTTCCTATCATCTTCTACCTCGAGCCAGGTCTAAAAGACCGATTTTTCAAAAAACAGGTCCGTGATTTCATATCTTCTGACAATAAAGCTTCAATCTTTTTGGTCGATGAATCCGAATCTCTCTGATAACTAAAGGTTGCAACCCCCAAAATGACTAAAGTTGGGTCATAATAACCAGTTTTCCAGAAAATGAAGTTCCTCTCCACTGCGTCAGTGCCGCCTCATCGTAAAGCCGAACCTTGCTCTCTGTAACCAACCACCGTCCAGCCACTCTCCCTCTCTTTTGTGTTCCTTTTCCCTCTTTGTGATTTAATCCATGATTTCAGCTCCTCCAATGGTAAAGGTTCGACCTTTTTGGTCATGATTTTTTGGGTGTCTATTTTGTTCCCTTCACAACGGCGGCAGTGGCTAGTTTCGGAAGGAAGTCAGAGCTGAAGGAGAGAGTATGCAGAGGAAAATGGATAAGGACTTGCTGCAAATAATAAACTAAAAAGGACAACCTATATAAAATTTAAATTTATGAATATACCCCTGAAATAACCTACTACAATAGGTCATTTTTGCTCCCTCATGGTGAGGGACTTTCTCACTCCCTCATGTTAGAAGGCACCTATATATATATATAAAGCGACCCCCCCCCCCCAAAAAAATAAAAATAAATAAATCTGCCTCTGAGGATATGCTTATTTGTCTATTTTCTAACTTTTCTTTAACGAAGTGTATATTTACTTCCACATGCTTGTTTTGTCATGGAAAATAGGATTATGAGCTATGGAGATTGCTAATGTGTTGTCACAATATACTTTCATAGGTGTAGAGTTGTCAACTTGTCAACCTTTAATTCTTTTAATAGTCTTTTAATTCACTACTTCTAGTCATAACATTCTGTTTTTTACTTCATCGTGTTACAAGGTTCATGCCAGTGAATTTGCATTAACTAGACATAGTCCTCCTATCGACGTAACTCCCAACCCAATCTGCACTTGTGCAGGCTTCTATTTGTAAATGTTATGCTTCTTATAAATTATCCTTTTCTTGGTGACCCTTTCAAATATTTCAAAATTTTGTAAACAACTTCAAAGTATTCCAATCTTGGTGATTGCATGAATTGACTTATTGTGCTTGCTTTGAAATGTATATTCAAACAAGTATGAGATAAATAAATCGACATCGCAACTAGTCTTTGATATCTTTCTATGTCTACCACATCATCAATATTTGCATGTTGCATTTTGTGTAAGTTTCAATAGGATTTTCTCTTGTAGCAAGTGGAATACATACTCCATTTGGTTTATAAATATGCTTCTTTAGATATAATAACCTCTATTCCCAAAAAATATTTAAAATCGATAATTTCAAACATATTTGCTAGCTTCTTCAAGCTTATGAGTCCAACTTCATCATTACTAATCAATATATTGGATGAGTGTTTTATGCGTCACCGACAAGTGTATCAGGTCAAAACAAGTAATAAAAATTGGTAAGATATCGAGTATCGAACTTAGGATTAGGAATTGGGTAGCCAAATAACACTTCACAAATTCAACATCTGTTTGAACTTCACAAGTTGAGAATTGAAATTGGTAACCAAAATATGATAAAATCTAAGACTAACAACTAACAAAATCAAAATCAAGATCAAGATCAAGATCAAGATCAAGAACACAATCAATCACGAATATGATTAATTAGAGAAAAACTCTAAGGATTTGACTTCACCTATGATAACTAATTTGATTCAATTATGACAATATTTCCCTATTCCTAAACAACTCCTAATGTCAACCAAGAATCCTAATCCATTCTTATGACTCTCTCAAGCACACAAGAATACATCTTCTAATCCTTAATCAACTATATCTCTATGATGATTAATTATCAACGGTTCATTAAGTTATATGATTCCCTATATAGCTTGCATAAGACTCTTACAATATCTCTATTTGTTATCATCCTATGATTCTATTCCAACGCCCTAAAACATAATTCTCCTCTCGATTTAATTACGAGCATGCCAATTAATGGTCAATTAATTGAATTATAAAAATCAGAAATAGGAACAATATAGATGAATAGAAACAAAAGAAATTGCTAAATATCACCAAATCATAACACAGTTACATCAACTCCTTAGAAAAGAGGAGATAGTTCGTGATCCAAGTTCAAAATACAATCAAATCCATAAAAGAAAGGCACGTCATCTTAAAAATATATTGAGGGAGACTCAACCTTAGAAATTAAAAAAAGTGGAACCCTAATTCTGCACAGAAAAAAAATCACATTTATACAATTCTGATCGCGTCAAATTCGCAGGGCGAATGGGGTTTCGTAGGGAGAAACTTAAAATATGGCCCATCCTAAATCAAGACCATTCATGGAGCGAATTCTGTCTTCTAGCACTTCCAGCAATTTTTCTTCTTGCTTTCCCTCCTGGCTTCCAAGTTTCACTTTTCAACTTGACTCCAGCACGTAACATGCAACCAAGCAACAAAAATTACTACTTTATTCGACTCAACTTTCTAATTAAAAATCATCAAGTCAAATAATAGACTCAAGACACGACTCAACGATAATAAAGATAAATTTGGGCCAAATTGAGGTTAAACTCAACAAATATTCTTCAAAATCACTGCTTAACTAGCATAAAAACTAGATAAGCCAGCGAAATATCAGTGTTTATAGAATAAAGTATGATCAGATTCATACTGAGTATATACAACTCTTCATCACTGCCCTAATTAAACCTTTCAAACCATACTCTAGGAGACTATTTCGATCCATACAATGTTTTTTAACCTGCAAACGTTGTCTCCCCTTGTTAGGGGTGAAATTTTTGATTATTGACGGATGCATTTCGACAGGCTGACGAAGGAATCAGAGTAATGACTAATATTTTCTAAGTGTTGAAAATATTTAGTTGACAAGAAAATACTGGTCGATAGAAAGGATAAACTGGCAACCAAGCTTTTTGGCAAAGTATTAAGAAGAGTTGTCAAACGTACAAAGAAGTGTGAAAATGGCTAAGTCCTCAAAACTGACAAGACATTAGCAAGACAAGCTGTCAAGCAGCCAGACCGTCGAAGACAATCAAGTTGGTGTGGAGTGGTTCATGAAATTGAGCAGTTATCAGAGTTGTTTGACAAGTAGTTTAAATTTGATGTATAGAAAACTACCAAGATACGTGACAGTCATTAAGATAGGAAGTTAGTCATAGGTAGTAACTTTATTTGCCTATAAATACTAGTAAGCCAATGTAAATGGGGTTGGAAACTTGATACATCCTATACGTCTCGATCACACGACAGACTGACGGATTAACTCAAGTATTCCTTCCACCATTTTATCATCAATATAATTTTCAATTTCAATACAATATTGGTTCATTTCCTTCAAGTTCTTCATACACTTTCCAGTTTATTCATCATGTTCTTCATACTTTTTCTGTAACTTTTGTTACTTTTTTGCACTTCATACTTGTTTAATCAAGTTTTCCTTTACTCTAATATTATAAGTAGTTCATAGTTTTTGACATCTTTTGCTTAAATTAACATTTTCATTTGTTTTAATTCAATTTTTTTAGAAATTGTTCTTCATCAACTTTAATAGAAAACTACCTCTTCTATATTAATTTATTTGTAGTGTTCTTACATTTCAAATCTAAGTTTTACTTCCTGTCAAGTATTCATACTTAATTACTTAGTATTTCAGAAACTATTTCCATTATCTAGGTCGGTTACTTCATACACATCATACACATCTCGATCACACAGCAGATTGACGGATTACATTCAAGTATTCCTTCCATCCTTCTTATTTCAATATTATGACAAAATTCAATGCCATTTTCATCTCTGTTATTCAAGTTCTTCATTTATTCTCACTTATTTTCAGCAGTTCTTTTATGTTCTTCTTTTAAATTCATTCACTTTTTGTAAGTACTATTACTTAGATCCTACTTTACTTAACTTTTCTTTTAAACTTCTGTTCCTTTTATTAGTTACTCAGTGTAATTAGGAAGTTATTTTCTAATATAGAAACTACTTTCTTCTTTTAAACTTCAAACTTATCTTTTCAAATACAAGTAGTTTCATTGTCAAGTTTTATTATTGACAATAATCTGTACACCATTCTCAAACTTATATACTTGTCTTAGCACTAAATCTTTGCCAATATTTCCTAATTTGACTAAAATTGTCAAATTTGTACTTGGCAGACATTACTTTCAAAATAGCACATTTCTGACGAGATTACCGCATAACTCGTAGGTCCCACACTCGTTTGATCTTCAATTATTTGTCACGAATGAATTTTGGTTAAGAACCAAAAAACCATGTTAACACCCCTACATTTGTCTTCAAATCTCGGAGGAGAGTCGTAAACACCTCTTCTTCCAAATCTCCACTTGGAAATACATTATCCATGCGTACTCGATATAAAGGCTAGTTAAAGTTAACATTTTGGGATAATTGAACTCTTACTGAGTTATTTTTACTAGTAGGACAAACGTCTTTTATTAGTCAATTCCACTGATTTATGTAATATCCATTACTATTAGTCCTACCATGTACATTTCTTAACTTTAGTTAGGTTTGCATTTGATAATAAACACCAATTTTCAATCTATTATCTTCTTATCTCTTAGTAAGTTATAGTTATATCTCAAGTATCTGATTTTTTTTAAGAGTGTCCATCTCCTCCATCTTAGCAGTTTTCCAATTCAGATGGCTACGACTTCGATGTTTCTTGGAACATACAAGTTAGAAATTCTAGAGACAAAAGCTTTATGGTTACTTGATAGTTTTTTGGTCATAATACTTTTGGTCATGTTATTAATGACTATGCATTTCAGGGACATCATTCAGAAAGGTTTGACAGAAGGAAGACTAAAATTTTTAGACAAGAAACCAAACATGAAGGTTGACACAGAATCATTCGTCCCTGAAGTTAACAACACTGACCACCAAGTCCCTATGGGAATAGGCATGATCAATATAAGAGCTGGACAGAATATTCAGATGGACCTGACAGATTCATTTGATATCTATCCAAAGCCAGGGGAATCGCTTGTCGATTTCATGACACGCAAGAAATCTGGCAGCATATTTAAGGTTTGCCCAAGATGTGAAGAATTTTACGACGATGATGCTGCCAAGAAGGCCAGGGGGAAGAAAATGTCATCATATCACCCACAAGACAGAACTGAGTCTCGTGACGATAATAGTCAAGGCAGGTTCCCACACTCGAACAGTCATGCTAGGTCTAACAGTGTGCACAGAAGTGCTACGCATGTTGTCAATAGGCAGACAGGTAGTTGTCAGCAACATACGTATCAGACAAGACCTAGACAAAATAACACTGGAGGTTGGCTTGAAGAGCCAGTCAAAGAATCAGTGGGAAGTAACAAGTCTGTCGGTGGAGGGTTCAATTCCATCAAGACCAGGAAGCCCTGTAACACCCGGGTGCCGACGAGGGTGGGGAGTGATCGCCGGTTCAAGAAGGCGTGGACAAGGAGTGGCTCCTGGCAGGCTTCTAGGCGGAGGGACACATGAATGAACCGATTACACACCCGAATGAGAGGGATCCTGAGACTGTGTAGGTATGGGACTATACTGTTGAGGATAGCTGATATGACTTGATTGGTACTACCTATACCAACAAGATGCATCTTCTTTTCGGAAGCCCATCACTTAAGAACTCCACAGTTAAGCGTGCTTGACTTGGAGCGATTCTGGGACGAGTGACCTCCTGGGAAGTTTTCCCGGGAAGCGTGTGAGTGAGGACAAAGTACGCTGAAAAGACTCGTGTTGGTCTGTGGGGACGGTCATCAATCCATAGAGCAGCCAGAGATGTTACAAGCCCCGGTCCAATGTGATGGTGGATCGATGGGTAAGAAATTCTGCCATGGCCTGTTATCTTGAATTACGAAAGCAGAAATGGGTCAGAAGAAATAAGTTCAACGATCGCAATCCACCCTTCTGGAATGAGGATTATAGAAGGGGGCAATTAGCTCAGAACACTCAGCTGACAGGAGCTTGTTTGTCAGGACCGTCGAATCAGCTAGCCATATCTAAGAGCCGGAAGAGAAGATTACAAAGGCTCCGACAGGCTCAAAAGAAAAAGCTTACCAAGCAAGAGGACATCGTTATAAAGGAATTACCTTCACAAGATACTGGTTGCTTGGTGGCAGTGACTGACAATAAGGCTGACAAGAGTGGATATGTCAAAATGAAAAGTGTGATAGAGGCTCACCCAATAGATGTTGACATGAAGAAGCCTGTTATTCAAGTCAGGCTGAGTAAACCTGTGTCACAAGTCTACATAGAGAATAAGAAGGCCTTAGAGATATCATCACCACCAACAAAGTCCACATGCAAATGGCCTGTTGGTTTGGTAGACAAAGAAAAGGTTGCCGGACTCGGGAAGAAATTTGAAGCAAGGATGGAAGAACAACAGTTGGCCTGAGTGCGACCTAACCAAGGAAGATTTGTCTTTCGATGCTGTCGTCGAAGCACTGAATGATCCAAATGATGACATAAACATCAGTAAAGACATGGACATTGATAGCCAGAATGAAGATCTAGCTTATATCATCGAGGCACTGGATAACTGCGGTGCAGGAATAGCCCGACCTCTGTCAAATAGGTCAGGATTATATGATGAGAATGATTTAAAAAGAAATCATGGTAGAATGGTTGGTGGTGCATTCTTGGATGAGGATCTAGAGAATGAAGTCATACTGGAACCAGGGATGAAAATGAAGATAGGATTGATTTCATTTATCCAGGTAGAATATGAGGGATATCTCGAAGTTGATTTCTCTGACGATGATGTTGTTGTCAACAATGATAGAGATCCAGACGATTTTTGGATGTATGTTCAAGAGAACTTGGTTACCGTGTTTGACAACGTAGCCCAGTTAGAGAAGCCCACAGATGAGCAGAGAAACCATTTGAGGCCTTTGCATGTAAAGGCCATAATAGATGGAAGACCTACCAATAGGGTTTTAATTGACGGAGGAGCTGCTGTGAATCTGATGCCAAGAGCAATGTTCAAAGAGTTAGGGAAGAATCGGTTGGATTTATTCCCGACAGACATGGTCGTCACTGATTTCAGTGGCAAGACTTCTCCATCAGATGGTGTTGTCCTTTTAAATATTCAAGTTGGCACTGTCGAGAGAATGGCATTATTTGTCATAATTCCAGTTAAGTCAAGCTACAACTTATTACTTGGCAGGGATTGGATTCATGCTGTAGGAGCAATTCCGTCAACTGTGCATCAGAAAGTAATCTTGTGGAATGCACAAGATCAGGTGGAGATAGTTGAAGCAGATGACAGCACTTGTTATGCTCAGCAATTACATGTAGATTTCAAGGTATACTCACCAAATGTCAGACCTATAACTGCCAACGAAGTGGTCATTGACAAGGATGCATTGGAAGTGAGCCTTCTCAGTCAATTCGGTGTTAAGTTAAAGGAAGAGGCCAACAAATCTCGGTCAAACTTCGACGATGAGTCTTGAAATACAAATGAGGAGGTTGTCAGCTTATCTGGTCGACAAAGAAGTACACACTTCAGATAGTGTGTTAGCGGATTGTATCATTGACGACGGCCCTTTGGGTTTTGAAAAGGGAGCCGAAGTTGAGTAGAATGTAGAGGTGGAAGATCCCCTGGAAGAAATAAACTTAGGTACGGAATAAAAGAAAAGGCCTATCTTTGTGAGTGCTTTTCTGTCAGGGGATTACAAACAAAAATTTGTCATACTAATTGCGGAGTATAAAGATTGCTTCGCATGGGACTACGATGAAATGCCTGGTTTAAGCAGGGATCTTGTCGAACACCGGTTACCACTCAGGGAAGATTTCAAACCTGTCAAACAGGCGAGCAGGAGATTTGCTCAGAAGTGGTACATAAAATTAAAGAGGAAGTATAGAGACTACTGAAAGCAAAGTTCATTCGAACAACCAGGTATGTCGACTGGCTTTCTAATGTAGTTCCTGTCATTAAAAAGAATGGCAAAATGAGGGTATGTAAAGATTTTAGAAATCTCAATAGTGCTACCCTTAAAAATGAATATCCGATGCCAATAGCCGACATGCTTATCGATGCAACATCAGGAAATGAAATTCTAAGTTGTATGGACGGCTATGCAGGTTATAATCAAATCTTAATAGCCAAAGAAGACGTGTCAAAGACTGCCTTCAAATGTCCGGAGCAATTGAGACATATGAATGGATTGTCATGCCCTTCGGTCTAAAGAATGCAGGTGCCACTTATCAACGAGCAATGAATACCATCTTCCATAATGTGATTTGGAAATTTATAGAGGCATACATTGATGATGTGGTTGTCAAATCCAAGACTAAGAATGACCATTTAGAACACTTGAAGCAAGGGTTTGAAAGAATGAGAAGACACAACCTCAAAATGAACCCTGAAAAGTGCAGTTTCGGAGTGTTGGCTGCCATGTTCTTAGGATTTCTAGTTCGTAAAAAAGGGATTGAGGTGGACAAGAATAAAGCTAAAGCAGTCATGGAAACCGCAACATCTACAAATAAGAAGGAATTGCAGTCGTTCTTAGGAAAGGTCAAAATTCTGAGGAGATTTATATCAAATTTGTCGGGAAGAACAAGGGTATTTGCACCATTGGTCAAATTGAAAGCGGAACAAAGTTTTGTGTGGGAATCTTGTCACCAAGAGGATTTTGACCAGATCAAGCAATATCTAGTCAATCCACCGGTCATGATGCCAGCAGTGCCTCATCGTCCGTTGAAGTTGTACATATCAGCATCTGAAGATACTATAGGATGTCTCTTCGCCCAGGATGACGATGACAATGTCGAAAGGGTTGTGTATTATCTAAGCAGAGTCCTCAATGATGCTGAGAAAAGATATAGTGCTATAGAGAAATTATGTCTAGCATTGTATTTTTCATGTACTAAACTTAAATATTATATGATGCCTTGTAATGTGTTGGTTATTTCCAAAACTGATGTAATAAAGTATATGTTGTCAAAGCCAGTCCTTAATGGACGTATTGGTAAATGGACCATTGCTTTGTCAGAATATTCTTTACAATACGTGCCAGCAAAAGCTGTCAAAGGTCAGGCAGTTGCTGATTTCGTAGTAGAACATCCAGGATTTGATGTACCAGAAATAAATTTTGTCAGTTTACAGCCTTGGAAACTCTACTTTGATGGGTCAAGGCATCAAGGAGGTAGTGGAGTAGGTGTTTTAATTGTGACTCCACAAGGAACCCCCACCAAGTTCATGTTTGAACTTAAGTATCCACATTCTAACGATGAAGTTGAGTATGAAGCTTTAATTGTCGGATTAAAGATACTAGTAGAAATGAAAGCACAAAATGTGCAGATATTTGGGGATTCTCAGTTGGTTATTAAACAACTTACTCAATAATACAAATGTGTTAGTTATAACTTAACAAAATATTGTATCATAGCAAGTAAGTTGATGAGAAAATTCGATGACGTAATTGTCAAATATATCCCCAGAGAACTGAATCAAGAGGCCAATGAGTTAGCTCAAATAGCTTCAGGGTACAAGATATCTCAAAAGATTTTGTCAAGATTAATGGAGATTAGAGAATTATTATATCCACTGGAAGAAAGAGATGTCTTGGTCAATGATGTAATTCTGTCTAATGATTGGAGATTGCCAATAATTAAGTATTTGGAAAACCCAAGTCAGAATGAAGATAGAAAGATAAAATATAAAGCATTGAATTATACTATGCAGGGTGGACTATTACATAGAAGGTATGCCGACGGAACTTTACACAAGTGCCTGAGTGAGCAAGATGCTTATTTGGCTTTGTCAGATGTCTATGAAGGCATATATGGGGTCCACCAGGCAGGAGAGAAAATGAAGTGGGTTCTCCGACGGAGTTTGTATTATTGGCCAACTATGGTTAGGGACTGCATTTTGTTTGCCAAGTCTTGTGAGTAATGTCAGAAACATGGTTATATACAAAATGTCCCAGCTAGTGAGTTACATTCTTTTGTCAAACCTTGGCCATTCAGAGGATGAGCTTTAGATTTAATTGACCAAATACATCATTCTTCATCGAAAAGACATCAATTCATTTTAGTTGGAGTTGATTATTTTACCAAATAGGTAGAAGCAGTTTGCCTCAAAGCAGTCACCCAATAAATGTAATTGATTTTATTGAAAATCACATTGTTTATTGGTTTGGAATACCACAAACCTTGACAACTGATCAAGGGTTAGTTTTTACCGGAAAGAAAATCATAGAATATGCCAGCTCTAGATAGATAAAGATGCTTACATCTACTCCATACTATGCACAAGCTAATGGCCAAGTTGAGGCCGTAAATAAGATTATTATTAGTCTTATTAAAAAGCATGTGGGTCGACAACCTAAGAACCGACATAACACTCTTGATCAAATATTTTGGGCATATAGGAATTCACCTAGACAGTCGATAGGGACATCACCATATAGGTTTGTATACGGACATGATCCTTTATTACCCGTCGAAATCAATCTTCAATCAACTCGTATTCAGAGACAAGATGAGTTACATGTCGACCAATATTGGAGTGTAATGTTGGACGAATTGGATGAGTTAAGTGATGAGAGGTTGGTTGCATTGGAAAACTTGATTCGACAAAAAGAAAGAATTTCAAAGTTCTATGACGGTCGAGTTAAGTATAAATCATTTAATGTGGATGATTTAGTGTGGAAAGTCATTTTGCCCATGAACAAAGCTGTCGAGATTATGGTAAATGGTCACCAAAGTGGGAAGAACCATTTAAAATCTCCAAAGTCTTTTCTGGGAATGCTTATGCACCCGTCGATGTTAATATAGGCCTAAGAATTAAATCGATTAACGGCAAGTATTTGAAGAAATATAAATCAACGACGCTAGAAGTAAAGATTGATAGCAAGTGAAAGAAATGAACATTTTTATTCATTAACTTGGCAATACAATCATACATTGTCAAAAGTACAAATTGTCAATCTAAGATATTCATTGATTTGGCAAAAAACAAAAGTTGAAGGTTATAAGATGATTGGTTGACAAAAGAAAGTTGACAAAAGGAAAAATCTACATCTATTGAGTTTTGTCTGAAGTGATGGTAAAGGCCAACTGATCCCATGCATAGGAAAGATCAGTTCTGTCAGCAACAACAGCATCATATAGAGGTCGTAAAGTGCTAAGTTTGCTGACCACGGTCTCAACTTGTTTGCCAAGCTCCATAGACTCGTTGTCAATGGCCCTAACGTTTTCTTTACTCTTTTCCAAAGCCTTGTCAAACTTAGCACACTTCAAATCTGTCAGCTCAATCTCTGCCATCAACCTCTTCCGATATTCCAAGAGAGCTTCCTTGGTATGGGCTCCTGTCGAGATAAGTTCAAGCTCCTTCTGCTTGGTGGACTCGAGATCTTGGAACATAGCTAAAAGCTTGCCATAGCTTTTTCCTCCTCTTCAAAGGAAGGAATGAAAGAAGTCATCATGTCCAGCTTGCTAGAAAGCGCTCCCAAAATTGGTAGATTGAAAGGAAGTGGGTACGACTGGCCATGGGAAGATTGGCGTGAAGAGGGGTAATTTCCTTAATTAACCTCGACAACTCTTGTTGAATGCTAGCATCAAAGTAAAGAGTGTTGCAAGAGTTGTCAAGAACGACTTTTAGCTCATGTATAAGATTGACAACCCGAGAGTCACTGGAGTCATGCTGGGTCATTGAGGAGTTGGCAGAAAATGTGGATCCCTTTCGACTGACTTCCGCCAGCATGTTGATCCAAGTGTTGAAGTGAAGGACTGACTTGGGTTCAGGAGATTTCTCAGTATGGATTTTGACTGGAGGTCGAGGTAAAGAGATAGGAACTGATTAAGCCAACAATGCCTCTATCTCGATATCCTCACCTAGAATCTCGATCATAGTGACAGCTTCAACTGGTTTCTCGACACTAGGAGTTGAGGTTGGAGTAATTAATGCGTGCTGCTGAGGACTGGGGGGCACTTCCTGGTTAGACTCAGGGATTGGGGCATTTTCTGCCAGAACCTCAGCCTCAGTAGCCATGCTTTCCAAATTTTCGTAGAGGAACCAAAGGGAGAAGAAAGTCACAATGTTGATGTGATTGCAATTTAATAAGAGTAAGGAGTTTTTGGTTCAAGTTCCAAGAAACGTATAAAGTTATGATTATCTCTATTAAGTAGGGATATGATTAAATTGATAAGATTTAATCTTGTTTGAATTAAATCTAGAATTTCGAAGGTTTGTTGGGAATTTGAAAATTCAAATTTTGCTATTCTTTCGGGCAAGGCCATCGAAAAGCAAAACTTGGGGGTCATCTGTTAGGGGTGAAATTTCTGATTATTGATAGATGCATTTCGACAGGCTGACGAAGGAATCAGAGTAATGACTAATATTTTCTAAGTGTTGAAAATATCTAGTTGACAAGAAAATACTGGTCGACAGAAAGGATAAATTGGCAACCAAGCTTTTTGGTAAAGTATTAAGAAGAGTTGTCAAACGTACAGAGAAGTGTGAAAATGGCTAAGTCCTTAAAACTGACAAGGCATTAGCAAGACAAGCTGTCAAACAGCCAGACCGTCGAAGACAATCAAGTTGACCCGGATCGATTCAAGAAATTGAGCAATTATCAGAGTTGTTCGACAAGCAGTTTAAATTTGAAGTATAGAAAACTGCCAAGATACATGGCAGTCATTAAGATATGAAGTTAGTAATGGGTAGTTACCTTATTTGCCTATAAATACTAGTAAGCACAATGTAGATAGGGTTGGAAACTTGAAACATCATACACGTCTCGATCACACGGCAGACTAACGGATTAACTCAAGTATTCCTTCCACCCTTTTATCATCAATACAATGTTCAATTTCAATACAATATTGGTTCATTTCCTTCAAGTTCTTCATACACTTTCCAGTTTATTTATCATGTTCTTCATACTCTTTCTGTAACTTTCGTTACTTTTTTGCACTTCATATTGTTTAATCAAGTTTTCCTTTACTATAATATTATAAGTAGTTCCTAGTTTTTGACATTGTCGCGACCGTCCCGTCCGGGTACCGTGAAAAGAAGGTAAAAATAGAGGAGTTGCCATCAATATTTTATTTGGGAAAAACATTGGAAAAATCATTTATTTTAAGGAAACTGGTCTTAAAAAAAAGATAAAGATATGAGTCTGGGAGTCGGTTATGAGTAGGGAAGGTGTTAGCATCCTACATCGCCCGTTTAAAAACTGTACCTCAAGTTAATTGTGCAAAATAATTTTGATAACCTTTGAAAATATTTATTTTACGCCACTTTTAAATAAAAAATATATAAACACAACAAAAGGAAAAATTAAATTTTTTCTTGACAGAATGATTGATTCCGCTCCTACGCATTCCCGGGTGCGATGGAAAACTCAAAACCACGTAGTTCTTATAGAAAAGATTTGATTGGTTGGTTGATTTTAATTTTTGAAAAGAGGATTAAGGGTTAACAAGACGTTGCATCTCAGTTTACCCCGTTTAAAAGAAGTTAATTTATTTTTATTTTTAGAGGCTTAGGATCATCAAGTTGTCACAACTCAGATGTCCTAAAAAGATAAGGATTAACAAGATGTCGTATCTCAGATAACCCTTTTTGTTTTAAAATAAATTAAATTTATTTTTATTTTAAAAGGATTTAGGAACACCAAGTTGTCATAACTCAGGTGTCCTAAAAATACAATGATTAACAAGACGTCGCGTCTCAGCTAATCCTTTTGTTTTAAATTAACATATGTGCAAACATGTATTATTTAAGCAACTAATAACTTTTATTATTATTTTTTATTTGAAAAAAACATTTTCATGAAACAAAGAATAGATAAAATAACAAGATCAAGTTGGGCCACTAAACTCTTAATGAACCCAAATGAAATATCAGAAGCCCATCACAAAATTAAACAAAAGCAAAAATAAAAAATTTAAAAAATAATTAAAGGAAAACAGAATGAAAGAAATAAAAGAAGTAAAAAGGAATCTTCTAGCTTCTTTACCGACGATAACAGAAGGAGAAGAGTTTACTGAATGTGTGAAGGGGAAGCGACGCGACAGCGGCGTGAGGTGGCAAGGAAGGACGTCATGGCGGTGGTGAGGCGTGACGGAGCTGGGTGCGAACGACGTCTGGACGGTGTGTTTGGGTACAGCATTGGGGTTAACGTGGCAGAGAAGGACGATGCGGCGGTTTGTGACGGTGGTTCGGTACAGAGAGTGGTGTGACATTCGTCAGAGCAAAGTGACGCTGGTCTGACTGGCACGGTGCCTTAGTCGCTCTGTGTTCTGAGATGCCGGCAGGTATGTGGTTAATGGCGGTGACGTTAGGCCCCTGGTTAGAGGCGGTGATGACGACGGCTTGGTGGTAGTGACGACAGCTTGGTTTTGTTGTGACGGAGCATGGTGATGAGTGGCTAAAAGAGGCGGAGATGGACGACGACGGTGACACAATTAGCGAAGATGGACGGTGGGGGTGGTGGAGCAAATGGAGGAACTTGGAACAAGAACTAGATATCTTTTTTATGTATTTGTATTTTGTATTTTTTCTCTTTTGATTTTTTTGACTTGGGGTTGGATGAAGATGAACTTTTGTGAGTTTTTGAGGTTGAAGGGAGCTTCTGTTAGTGGTATGGCTTCTGTTCTGCCTTTCTTATGTTTACGCCTCTTCCCCATTTTCTCTGTGAAATGGAACGCGTGTATATATAGGATGAGGAAAAAAACGAAATATGTCATTTGCTCCGAAGGGGAGGACGAAAACTGCAGAGAGTGGTGCAATGGTGTGGTGCTCCCACTGCTCTGCTGGGTTGTTGCTGCAGCGCAGGGGTTGTCCCCCTATTTTGGAAAAAAGCATAAAATAACAAAAGAAGGGAAAGAAAACAAAAGCTGGTTTATACCTGAAGTGGAAGAGGACAAAGCAAGGTTAGGAGAATAGTACAAGCAGTAAAAAAAACCATACGTTCCTATTCTTAATTTTATTTATCATTTTCAATTTTTGTTTAACATTTTTATATTATTATTTATTGTTTATCATTTATTGTTTTTTTTTTTTGCATTTGGGTTTGGATGACAATACTTAATGGGCTCAACAAGACACTTACAAGAATAAAATAAAAATGGGCTCGTCTAATCATATAATGGGCTAAGAACAAAAACATTGTTTCTTTTTCTGCAAAGTTTTTTTTAAAACAATAATTAAAAACATCCGGACAAAATTATGTGTTCATAGACATCTTTTGCTTAAATTAGCATTTTCATTCGTTTCAATTCAATTTTCCAGAAAATTGTTCTTCATCAACTTTAGTAAATAACTACATTTTCTATATTAATTTATTTGTAGCGTTCTTACTTTTCAAATCTAAGTTTTACTTCCTGTCAAATATTCATACTTAATTACTTAGTATTTCAGAAACTATTTCCATTATCTAGGTCAGTTACTTGATACACATCCTACACATCTCGATCATACAACAGATTGACGGATTACATTCAAGTATTCCTTCCATCCTTCCTACTTCAATATTATGGCAAAATTCAATGCCATTTTCATCTCTTTTATTCAAGTTCTTCATTTATTCTCACTTATTTCCAGCAATTCTTTTATGTTCTTCTTTTAAATTCATTCACATTTTACAAGTAATATTACTTAGATCCCACTTTACTTAACTTTTCTTTTAAACTTCTGCTCCTTTTATTAGTTACTCAGTGTAATTAGGAAGTTATTTTCTAATATAGAAACTACTTTCTTCTTTTAAACTTCAAACTTATCTTTTCAAATACAAGTAGTTTCATTATTGACAATAATCTGTACACCATTCTCAAACTTATATACTTGTCTTAACACTAAGTCTTTTCCAGTAATTCCTAATTTGACTAAAATTGTCAAATTTGTATTTGGCAGACATTACTTTCAAAATAGCACATTTCTAATGAGATTACCACATAACTCGTAAGTCTTACACTCGTTTGATTTTCAATTATTTGTCACGAAGAAATTTTGGTCAAGAACCAAAAAACAACGTTAACACCCCTGCATTTGTCTTCAAATCTTGGAGGAGAGTCGTAAACACCTCTTCTTCCAAATCTCCACTTGAAAATACATTATCCATGCCTACTCGATATAAATGCTAGTTAAATTTAACATTTTGGGATAAGTGAACTTATACTGAGTTATTTTTACTAGTAGGACAATCGTCTTTTATTAGTCAATTCCACTGATTTATGTAATATCCATTACTATTAGTCCTGCCATGTACATTTCTTAACTTCGTTAGGTTTGCATTTGATAATAAACACTAATTTGCAATCTATTATCTTCTTATCTCTTAGTAAGTTATAGCTATTTCTCAAGTATTTGATTTTTTTCAAGAGTATCCATCTCCTCCATCTTAGCAGTTTTCCAATTCAGATGGCTACCACTTCGATGTTTCTTAGAATATACAAGTTAGAAATTCTAGAGACAAAAGCTTTATCGTTACTTGATAGTTTTTTTTGTTGTTGTAGAGATATGAAAATGGGCTGGAACCTGTGAGCCAACCCGACTCACTGGTATGTTGGGTTGGACAAAAATTGACCCATTTTTAATCTCGAGTCATTTTGACTCGACTCACCTAACCCACGGGTGGGTGGGTTCAAGTCGGGTTGGCTCACGAGTTGCATCATTTTTTGTTTTACTTTTTTTTTTAATCAAAACTCAATCACGCATGTCATTATCCAAGATAATAGAATAGTATATAAGTATAGTCCTTAGATAATCCGCTTAAAAAAAAACGTCCTTGGACAATCAAATAAATCCATGACACATAATTTGAAAAAGGATCACACATGTCATCTTCTACGCATTATCATAATGACACCTTGGCCGATAAATAGAATAGTTCTTGGATAATCTATAAGACGGTAGTTTATGATTATTTAGAAGATCCAATTTTGAACATTGATATATAATCTAAATGAACCTCGTTTAAGATATTGGTATTTTAATTATTAATTTTTAAATTTTATGATTTTTTTTTTATTTTTTATAAATAAAAGTGAGCCAACCTGTATAACCCGCCAATTCGTGATGGGTCCGTGGCTATTTTCTGCCTCATCAAAAAATAAGCCGAGTTGGGTTGATCCACTTTTTGCCCAACATGCCATTTTGACAACCGTAGTTTTTTGGTAGGCCATATGTTTTGAAATGAAAAGAAGACTTCAATGTCATAACTGCTTTCTGAACACATATAGGAATGTCAATATTCCAAACAAAACTGGAAAGATTTATGTTACCTAAAGCATTTTAATAGTTCAATATGTAGAAAGATTTATGTCTTGGAATGGGTGATAGGTTTTATGTTTCTGATATGTTAAAAAAAATTTAAAAAAAATGTATTGCTAGTATTCTTTTTTATTCAAGTATGCCTAATTGGCTATTTAAAAAGAAAATGAAAGTGGCATGTGTTGTTGCAATTCCCACGAAGTCAAAAAAAAGAAAACACAAAGATTTAATTATATTCAATAGTTATTTTATTTTAAAAGCTATATTTGCCAACTCATTCCGGAGGTGAGTGTAGTTTCATTCACCACTTTTGAGAAGAGATAAATGTAACAGTAAGTAATTAACATTCTTTGAGATCCATGTGATTTCTAAAACAAAAAAAAAGTGTGAAATATAATTAAGGTAAATTTATGTCACTAATATACGTGGTGATTTTCGTTTGTAAAATATTATTTTAAACACCCTCACAGATCGAATCCACCCGTGGAGTATGAAGGACAGGTATTACATTTTTCTAGTAAAGTGTCTTCTCTTTTTCTTTAAATTTTCTTTTTTATTCGTTAGTCCCGGTTCTATCTGGGATTCCAGTGTCGGCCTATACAAGATAGCTTCCGCTCGTTCCTCTTCAAAGATTGACCTTTCCCCAAAAATACCACATTCTTTCACTCACCCCTTCCCCTGTTATCTCTGTGTGTGTTGTATGAATCAAGTAATAATCAAATAAAAAGAGAAACTTTGAGGAATACCTACCAATTACCAACATGCCATCCATTCTCAAACATCAAATGAGCTATATTGAGTAGGGTCTTACCTTGACCTGAGCACCAAGGTAACACTTCTGTTACTTGTTTTGCATTTTGCTTCCATTTCTTGCAGAGTAGGATTTCAGAACCTTTGATGATCTTACTTTTCTGAAGATTACGCCAAAAATGCTCAAGTATCTATTTCTGGGGAAAATAACTTTAAAGCTGAATGCTTTACCTGTTTTTCTCTTTAACTGTAATCTGCATTTCCCTTAATTGGGAACCCCATCTCAGTTTTCACTTTTCCTGTTCTGGGGTTTTGGTATTTTCATTTTTTTTAATGGTAACCACTTTCAACCGTAAGGTGTGCTCTTTGTGTTGTGCAATTATTTGACTTGGCACTAGATTTTGTTCAGTTTTAGCTCAGACATTGGCACCCTTTTGTGAAATGTTCCTTTCAGTGGTTGTAATGTTGGGAGAAAGTTTCGGTTTTTTCTTTTCTATGTTTTAACATTCTAATCAAAGTTGATCCTTTTCTACTGACCCTTGAAACTGAGATATTTTTCTTTCAAAGAAAAAACAAGGAATTATTTAAGATTACTACCCTCCTATAAAACTTGAGCGTTTTTTGTTGTTGTTAGTATCGAGTAACTATTTGTCAATCTCTCTCTTTCTCAATTATGTTCTTCAGTTTCCTTGTTTGAAACTTCGAATTGCTTCTTCCTTGGCATATTGCCCACCTTTTTTTTCACCCCTTTTTTGTTTGCATGTTGGAGAGGCAGATGCTGTTGATCTATGTTTTTTTCTCCCTTCCCGCAACCTTCAGATTTTGAAATTCTCCCGGATTAGACTTTTGAGTTTTATTGGTGAAATTTATTTGAATGATATGGCAAGACTATAACATGATTTTCCTTTCAATTTATGTAAACTATATATTCTGACAAATTGTTTTACTTTTACAAGAACAAAAATAGCAGAATGCATCAGCCAAGTTATAGGATTTTTTCCCCAGTGGATTTGTTAATACTTTGCTCCCTTTTTTAGGTGCATTTATCTTGTAATAGCAATATTTAAAAGCATGGTTCTGGGGAAGAATTCCCGAGGTGAAGGGAGGAAGTCATCAAACTACTGTTCAACGGTCTCTGTAGCTGTGTTTGTTGCATTTTGTTTAGTTGGTATATGGATTGTAATGTCATCCATTGTTCCAATTCAGAATTCAGTTTTTCAGGTATCTGACCCCATTAATGAGGGGAAGCATATAGCTAATGAAAGTGGTTCCAGGCAATTTGAAGATAGTTTAGGTGATTTACCAGAAGAATCAACAAGGGGAGATAGCCTGACCAATAAATCTCAGAGTGAAAGCAATCCAGAAAACCAGGATGACCATAAAGGGAAAGAAAATGTCTCTGATAATACAGCTGAAGAAAACCAGCAAGAAATTGTTAGGGACGGCTCAGGTGAAAATCATAATTTGGAGAAAGGTTCTGGGAATACAATTGAGGAGAATTATCAAATGAGGCAAGTCAAGCCAAGCCCCGAGGAGAAAGAATCTGATAGAAACTTAAATTCAGAATCTGTAGAAACAGAAACACAAGGTGGTCAAATTATTGATGATAAATTCAGGGGATCGGTGGAGACTTTGGATGAAAGGGATTCTGACAAGAGCATAAATGATAACAAATTAGGGACAGATAAGAGTATAGGTGAAGTCACACAACAAAATGGAATGGATGGTGAGACTGAGGAGGAGAAAATCAATAAAAATATGCTTTCAGATACAAAACAAAGTAATGGAGAGAGTAACATGGAAAGCCATGAAAACAGTCAAGTTTCAAAAGAAGTTTCTATTACTGGTAGCATGTCTGAAACTTTGACTGAAGCTGGCACTGAAAGTGGAAATTGGTCAACTCAAGCTGTAGAGTCGCAGCATGAGAAGGAATCACAGAAGTCTTCGATTTCTATTGATGGCAACAAATATGAATGGAAACTTTGTAAGACAACTGCAGGATCAGAATACATTCCTTGCCTTGACAATGTTCAAGCAATTAGAAGGCTTCCAAGTATAAGGCACTATGAACATAGAGAGAGGCACTGTCCTGATGAAGCTACCACTTGTCTTGTTCCTCTTCCCGAGGGCTATAGAACCCCAATTAAGTGGCCCCAAAGCAGGGACATGGTATGTAACACATAAACTGGATGAAAGTCACATGTTAATGTTGAAATTCGATACCTGACCAAAAAAATATTGAAATTAAATATTTTGGTGCTTATTGCAGATATGGTATAAGAATGCTCCTCACACAAAGCTTGTAGAATCTAAGGGGCATCAAAACTGGGTCAAAGTTACTGGTGAATACCTTACTTTTCCTGGTGGTGGTACTCAGTTTAAACAGGGTGCTCTTCATTACATTGAATTCATTCAGAAAGTAAGGCTTTCTCAAATTTCCGTGTTGCAATAGGGCCATCGTCTTGCTAACATGTTATTTTACATAACCAATTGATCTAGTTTTTTATATTTGTTTCTTATTGAAAAACCTAGAAACAGATTCTTAGTTATAGGAACACAAAAACCTCTTATTTATGTTATGTACCATGCATATAATCTATCCACATGTTTTTTTTTCAGGAACATACAGTGTATTTTTCTTGTCTTTGCTAAAAACTGTTCTTTCTTTTTTCTTTTTGGAATTACAATGTAGTATTTACATAATAATTTCTACAGAAATGACTGAATTTTTGAGAGAGAGGGAGAAAAAAAAAGAAAGAGAAGGGGCTTTGATCATGAGATAATGCCATTACTAGGTATGTTTTTGTAATTCCTTATTGTAGGACCACTTCAAGCATTGTAAAATGTGAAGTGCAATAAAGCTATCCTATTCCTAGTACAAATGGTTGTTGTTTTCCATTTCCTTTATTTGGCGTATTTACACTCCTAATTAAGGGCTCATGCGTTTCTTGTATATTTTGTTCATCTCAAGACTTAGTAATAGCTGTTCTACATTTGAACTGACCTACTTCTCATTGGTCATGCTATTTTTCAAGTTAGCACCTACTTCATTATGCATTTCTTATCCTGCTTTGTCTTCACATCACACTGTAGGCTTCTTTAGTTTACAAGCCTTTTCAAGTGTAAGGTCTAAATTATGGAGTGAATTGTCTCTCTGATTTGTGCTTTCAATTTGATTTTAATAAGTCAGCATAGCACTTCCTTCTTTTTGATAAAAATGTTTCCAAATTCCATTACATTTAAATGCAGCGAGTTTAACAAACTTGTGAATACATTGTCCTGAAAATTAATCAATGTCTCAGCCATCCTTTTTTATTTGGTAAGCAATGTCTTAGCCATCCTGTTCTCATTTGATTCATATATCTAGTCCCCCCTAAATTCGGTGCTTGTGTAATGATGCAGTCTCTCCCTAATATTGCATGGGGGAAGAGAAGTCGTGTGATATTGGATGTTGGGTGTGGGGTGGCAAGCTTTGGAGGCTATCTGTTTGAAAAAGATGTTCTTACCATGTCATTTGCTCCTAAAGATGTCCATGAGGCACAAGTGCAATTTGCACTTGAACGGGGAATTCCTGCCACATTAGGTGTCATGGGAACCAAAAGATTACCCTTCCCTGGTTCTATCTTTGATCTTGTCCACTGTGCACGGTGTAGAGTCCCTTGGCACATAGAAGGTGTGATAAACATTTTGATAAAAAGAATTTTTTTCTCAAATGTTTATTTTTCCACTTATACTTGACTCTTCTAGTAATACTCTACTGGTTGTACTATGCAGGTGGTAAGCTACTCTTAGAGCTTAATCGTGTCTTGCGACCCGGAGGTTACTTTGTCTGGTCTGCTACTCCAGTGTATCAAAAGGATCCAGAAAATGCTGGGATTTGGAAAGGTAAAAAATCCATTAAATCCAAGTCCATGTTACTCTAAGAGATGAACTTATGGGTTGATTTTATAGAAAACCATTTTGTTGCAGATATGAGTAAAATTACAAAGTCAATGTGCTGGGATCTGGTAGTAATTGGAAAGGATAAATTGAATGGAGTGGCAGCAGCAGTATATAGAAAACCAACTGACAATGAATGCTATAACAGAAGACCGAAAAATGAACCACCAACGTGCAATGAATCTGATGATCCGAATAAAGCCTGGTATGTTTTTTTCTTTTTTGCTATAGACAAATTAAAATTGCTTTCTCAAATTAGAAGGAATTGAGTTCATTTTTTTGAAAATTTTCTAATAAGAATGCACAGAAGTCTAAAAAATTACAGTAACCTTACAATAATCCAAAAGAACTGGAGTCTTTCTACAAAAAACACATGAAACTAGTAAGTGATTATTGTTGATATATAGTTGAAGTCTTTTTCTGCCTTGTCAAACTTTTATAAGCATTCTTTTGTTTGTTGATAAATGATTTTTTTCTTAGAAGTTTTGCAGCAGTAATTTGTTGGTATCTGGAGAATACAATTAATCAATATATCAAACTATCAATCACCTAACACTAGATTTGAAAGATTGTATTGTTATATCCTAATCCCCAACAAGGTTACGTATAAAGTTGTAAAATGCCCTATAATGGTGATTGTGTGATTGTGTGTAACTTGATAAAAAGAATAAGATTCTTAATGCTAAAGTAAATTGAAGCATTATTTTTTCAAACCCTCTCTTCCGCGCTTGAATTCCTAGAACTACTTATTTATTCTTGTTTGATTGAAAAACTACATGGGATTAAATATCTCTCTAAATTAATTGCTCATATTGATGAATAATTGAGAAAATAAGAAGGCTGGTGAAAACCTTTATATTCGGGGATTATTTCATTTCTGTCTGAAATTGCCTTTTATGCATGCTTACTAACCCAAGGGTGTTGATAGTACTTAGTCAAAGATGATTCCTTTTTGATGAAGTTGCTCCACTAATTTTTATGACATGTTCCAACATTCATATCTTCAGGAATATATCACTACTGGATTGTATGCACAAAGTCCCTGTAGGGGCATCAGAGCGTGGATCAGTCTGGCCTGAGCAATGGCCACTGAGGTTGGAGAAACCACCTTACTGGTTAGACTCTCAGGCTGGTGTTTATGGAAGAGCTGCTCCATTGGAATTCACTGCTGATTTCAAGCATTGGAAAAATGTTCTATCCCACTCATATTTGAATGGAATGGGTATCAATTGGTCTTCAGTAAGAAATGTCATGGACATGAGAGCTGTTTATGGAGGGTAAGATATTCGTCGTTCTTATGTGTTTTCTGGTTCACATGTAACCTAGAATTCTCTAAAAGTCCTCTCTTCTAAATGCTAATTACTTTCGGCTTTCACTTTTTGTATACAATGAGGTCTGGTGGAAAAACAATATTGTTTATGGGGTATCCCTTTCTTTTCTCCCCTAAAAATGTTTCCCCTAAAAGTAGGAGGAAAATGAGTAGATATTCTACTCTTGTACCCAATAATTTAATGTTATGTCTGAAGGAGTGATTATCAGATTTTGAATTCTCTTACTGTTTCTCTCTTTTCCTCCCCTACTTATCTTATATTGTCCTTCTAACCCTTTTGAAAATGATAGTTTTGAATAATTTCTTCTATAAATCCTTTAAGTAATGTAAGCATTAACTTGTGTACTAACTAGTAGCTTATAGTCTTTATAGAAAATATTTAACCTGGTTTTTATTATTTCTGCATTTCCTTGTGTCTTCAGGTTTGCTGCAGCGCTCAAAAACTTGAGAATGTGGGTAATGAATGTGGTTCCAATTGACTCTCCAGATACACTGCCATTAATCTATGAGCGTGGATTATTCGGCATTTATCATGATTGGTGTGAATCATTCAGTACCTACCCTAGATCCTATGATCTTCTCCATGCTGATTCTTTATTCTCAAACCTTAAGGAAAGGTATGTATGTTCAATAATTTTTAAAAGTTGTCAAACAAAGAAATCTCCTTATCCTTCTGATTTAGCTGATGATATTTTTCTGGATTCAGGTGCAACATGGTGGCAGTGATTGCAGAAGTTGATAGGATCCTGAGACCAGAAGGGTATTTGATCATAAAAGACAATGTTGAAACTATAGGTGAGATAGAGAGCATAGCTAAATCTCTACACTGGGATATTCTGTTTGCCTATTCCAAAGGTAGGGAGGGATTACTTTGTGTTCAGAAGACATTCTGGCGTCCAACAAAGGTGGAACCCATTTTGTCTGCCATTGTCTGATTAGGTTGCTTCACTGCCTCAATTTCAAAGGCTGGCACACTCCTTGTTTTGGCTGAATAGGTATTTCTGTATTCTTTTTTCTTCTATTGTTGTATTATTGAAGAATGTCACCTGTACTACTCTATGTAATATATTTATTTAATTTTTTCAATGTAAATCTGTATTTATAATTCTTCTAGCATCCCTAATAATTTCATTTTTTTATTTTATAGATTCATATATTCATTCCCTGTCACTTGAGCTTAGTAGCTCTTGTGATGAGGGTAGGGTGCAGTTGGAGTATAGCTCACAGGTTTCATATCTAGTGAGATCTGTAGTTTATTATGAGGTGATAAGAGTGAATTTGGACCATTAAATTATATATTGCGATGATCAAGATTAAAAGTTAATCAATTTGTGATAATATTAGAGAATAAAAATAGATATGAAATATCAACTATAATCATATGATAGAAATTATGAATATGCATATGTTAAATAATGTGCGTGTAAATATATAAATGTATTTTTAATGTAATATTTATGCAAATCAATTATTTTTTATTTCTTAAAATTAATATTATATTTATAATAGAAAAAATGTTTTGGCTACTTGGAGTATGCAGTTACATTCTTCATTGTAAAGGTATCGGCTTCTAAAAATTGAGGAAGTGGAAGCAAAGAAACAAATAACAGAACTAGGAGCTATGAAGCTACTAGTAGTCACTACTTGAACCACTTAAGTCTCTAACATAGCACCTGCATTTTTCAATGCGTTTGTTGAAGATTTAAAATGTATACCTCTTGAACAAGTATGTGGCCTTCGAGTTTTAACTAATCAAAGGGATGCCTTAACACTGAACTTTTAATTTGCACATTTCTCTGACACCAATGATGCCATTATGTTCCCATAGTTAATATACTCCATTGTCGGGAAAACAGGACGCTTTTCTTTTTGTGGACCATTATTCCAATGTTGTGTCCTCAACCTTTTCCTTACAAAAAATGACTTGTGATTTAATAGGTCTTATATGAAATTCGTTCACTTGTATCATACTATCATATAACACTTGTTTAAAATATGGTGGAATGGAATGAAATGTGAGAAATACAATAGGACACTGACCAATTCATTCTTTAAAATGAAATGGAATCTATGAATGAATATTTGAATTCGATTCCCTTCCTTCCAACATCTCTATTTCCCTCCTTTTTAATTTAGGATATGGAATGAAATAAACTTACTATATTCACTTAAGTACACTCCATTCTATCATAAAATATCAAAATAATGTTACCTTAAATTTGTTCCATTCCTTCCCATTACATTTCTCGTCATTAAATATATCTCATCGGGTGACAAAAAAATTCGTCACTGCTAGCATTCAGTCTAACTAATACGAAAATAGTGAGAAACTCTTCTGCATAGCCCATATAACAGCCAGTCACATTGCTAATTATACACTGAGCGCAAGTCTGACAACAAAGATATGTTAACAAAGGCAGAGAATTAATTATTGAGTAATAATATTCATATACCTTTTCTTACACATTTTTATACTTATTTGATAATCATTAATTATCTATCTATTGTTATTTATTTCTAAAGCAAAAAACTTTTAATCAAAGGTTATAAAATAAGTGTAAAAAGGGGTGCTGGCAAAAAAAGTGCAAGAGGCAAAGACCATCATTTCTCTTAAATATTAGCATCCAACTAATAAGGGTCCAGAGTGATTTTAAGTCTATTACTCAAATGTCTCACACATGCACACTATATTAGACTATGAGAGCAACAACATGGATTCCTTTACGGCTTAGAATTATCAAATACCTCATTGTCTGCCATTTATGCATCCTTTCCCAACAACACAAGTTGGCAACCCCCCTACATCACTGAACATGTATGCTGCCATAAGCCCTTTAAGGCTGCTCCTTTTTAAGCTAAAGGTGGGCTCTGTGCATTTCCTAAGTAGGAGTTATAGCAGAAATAATCATGATGTTAGGCTCTTGGAGGCACCAGTTTTTGCTCTTCACTCTGCTTGCTTTTGTTGTTCTATCAAAAGGATCAAGATTGCCTAAGGAATACTGGGAACAGATGCTTCCCAAGAAGTTGCCTTCTCCTTCCTCTTCTCCCTCCAAAGGCACAAATTCCGTGGTTACCACATCTTCCACAACCTTGAAAATTGATAGTCTTCCTTCATCAGATGGAAAGGTTTAATGTTAAGGAGAATGCTAACCAGTGGTTAAGGAGGCAAAAGTGGTACTAGTAATGTTTCATTCGAAATAGTGTTTTCAACATCTTAAAAAGTGATGTATTGATTTTACCAATAAAAATTTACCACTTCTTGATTCCTTTGCTAGTGCCGGACACTGGTTAGCATGACCCTAATGTCAATTCAAACTCTAGTTCTATAGCTCTCCCTTAACTGTAAAGAATGCAGTCATAAGTCATGACAAAGTGCTGAATTTTGTAAAAGAATCCCTCAGATGTGTCTGAAATGCTGCCTTATAAACAGAATCACACTCTTGTAGATTTATTGATCTGGGTCTGAAGATAGTTTCTTGTAAAGACATTTGCGTAACAACTCCTTATTGAACAGATAACAATAATTTAGCATGAATGGATATGTTGGGAGGACTACTAACTTGTAAAATCTCGAGCAGCATTTCAACTCTATATTCCATGTTACTGTATTTTGTTTCATGTAACACCCTCTTATCAATTATATTTTCCTCAAATAGTATCTTATTGCCTCTTAATTTTCTTGTTAAGTAGGTATTATGAAAGGAATGATACAACTTTTCTTTTCATACTGTTTGTTCGTGAAAATGCCCCTGTAAGAAAACCAGAAAACAGCCAAAGACAGTATGCAGTATATGCAGAAAATAGAAAACAATTCAAGAACATAAAAGATTGATGATAAAGGAAAGAACACACCAAGGATTTGATGACGGAGTTCGGCCAAATCGATGCCTACGTCTCCGGGACTAAGCACAAGCTTAAGTCCAGTCTATTCAAGAGTCAATCCAATTACAAGATGGAAGAAGATCTTCCTTTCAGCTCTTCCTCTGATCTCACTGATCCCTTAGCCCCAATTACACCCAAGTTCTCCTAGTAAAACTAGCTTTCTCTCACTTGACACTTTGTAACTCTGTGTAGCTAAGACTTGATTGTGTTGATCACACTCTTTTTGGCAGAGGGGGATGCTTTATATATAGCAATACAAGGAAGGGAAAGGTTTAACAGAAATAACAGAATATTATGCAGTAACAGAAATAACAGAATCTGTTACTACATAATAACCAATTTTGATATGCCATAGAATCAACAATCTCCACCTTGGCATATCTCTACGTTTGACTCTTAACAAGACTAGAATTAAGAAGTGCTATCCTTGCCCAAATTTGATCAGCAGTCTCCAATCTTCAACAAGTTCAGGCAATGCCTAAACTTGTTCAAAGAAACAACGTTTGTGATGAAATCTGCAGGATTTTCAGCAGTGTGAATTTTCCTGATCTGCACCATACCATCTGAAATGATGTCTCTGATCCAGTATAACCTGATGTCTATATGTTTTGTCCTTTCATGATAAGTGTGATTCTTACATAAGTGAATTGCACTTTGATTATCACAAAAGACATTGATACTTTCTTGTGTAATTCCAAGTTCATTGATCAGTCCTTTCATCCATAAAGCTTCCTTAACTGCCTCAGTAATACCTACGTATTCTGCCTCTGTGGTGGACAATGCCACTATGTGCTGTAGAGAGGCTTTCCAGCTGATAGTGTTTCCAAATAAGGTGAAAACATAACTTGTCAGTGATCTCCTTTTGTCACGATCTCCAGCAAAGTCTGTGTCCACAAACCCTTGTGCTCCACCTGAGTTCTGATCATCTTTACAATACCTTAAACCAGTATTTATTGATCCCTTGATGTATATGAGAATGTGTTTAACAGCAAGCCAGTGTTGATTTCCAGGATTTCCCATAAACCTGCTAACCAAACTAAGTGCATAGGCTAAGTCCGGACGAGTGCAAACCATGGCATACATGAGACTGCCTACTGCACTTGCATAAGGTACCTTCTCCACCTCTTCCAACTCTGCAGGAGTTTCACGACTGTCTTCAAGAGATATCTTGAAATGAGAAGCAATAGGAATGCCTGCTGATTTTGCATCTGACATGTAGAATCTGTTCAAAACTTTCTCAAGATAATCCTTCTGTGTGATGGTGAGAACTCCAGTGTTTTCATGCCTTGAAATTTCCATTACAAGTATCCTCCTAGCTGGCCCCAAGTCTTTCATTTCAAATTCAGTTTGAAGCATCTTCTTAAGTCTTTGTATCTCTGCCATGCTTTTTCTTGCCAACAGCATGTCATCAACATATAGGAGAAGATAGATGTAGTCATTACATTCTAGTTTCTTGTAATAAACACAGCTATCAAAATTACTTCTCTTATATTTGATACTAAGAATAAAGCTGTCAAACCTTTTGTACCATTGCCTTGGTGATTGTTTTAGACCATACAAAGATTTTTGAAGATGACATACCCAACCCCCTTTGCCTTTGACCTCAAAGCCTTCTGGTTGCTTCATGAAGATGTCTTCCTCAAGTTCTCCATGTAAAAATGCTGTTTTTACATCCATTTGTTCAAGGTACAAGCCAAAGTGTGCTACCATTGCAAGAAGTATTCTTATTGAGCAATGTTTTACAACTGGTGCAAATATATCATTGAAATCTACTCCTTCTCTTTGAGCGAACCCTTTAGCTACTAGTCTAGCTTTATAGCTTGGAGCCTTGGTTTCAACAATTCCTGCCTTTCTTTTAAAGATCCATTTGCAGCCCACCAGTCTAGCTCCATTTGGTTTTTCCACTAATTTCCAAGTCTGATTTTTGTGCAGAGATTTCATCTCCTCCTCCATTGCAAGCTGCCATTTATGCTGATCTTTACTATCCATGGCTTCCTTGTATGAACTTTGTTCTTCATTAGTGACTGCCTCAGCTGCATTGAAAGCATATGCTATCATATCAGCATATCCAAACCTTTCAGGTGGTTTGATTGTTCTTCTAACCCTGTCTCTAACTAGAGAATAGCCCTGCTCAGCAATTTTGTCATTACAAGTTTCAGTATGATCTTCTACTTCTTGATCCAGATGATCTTGTTCCTTGTTGACCAGCTCCTCCCTGTCTTTTCCTTCAAGCTCCACCTCAATTTGAGGTTCTTCATGCTTTCCTGTATTTTCAATGACTTCTGTAGATGGTTTGGCCTTAAACATTTCAGCTTCATGAAAGGTTACATCTCTACTGATGATGCATTTCTTATCATCAATGGACCAGATTCTAAAGCCCTTTACTCCATCAGGATATCCCATAAACAAGCCCTTCTTTGCTCTTGGTTGAAGCTTACCTTCATTCACATGATAGTAAGCTGGACAACCAAAGATTCTGAGATTTCCATAATCTGCTGGACTGCCTTTCCATGCCTCTTGAGGAGTTTTGAATTCAAGAGCTGAGGATGGACTCCTATTGATGAGGTAACAAGCAGTATGGACAGCCTCTCCCCAAAATTACTCTTGTAGGTTTGCATTTGAAAGCATGCACCTCACCCTTTCAAGAAGAGTCCTATTCACCCTCTCTGCAAGACCATTTTTATGAGGTGTCTTTCTGACAGTGTGATTTCTGTATATTCCGTGTTCTTTGCAGAAATTGTTAAATGCATCTCCACAAAATTCCAAACCATTGTCAGTTCTTAAAGCCTTTATCTTCCTATCACATTGATTTTCTACTCGGGTTTTCCAATGCACAAAGGTTTTAAATGCTTCATCTTTACCTTTTAAAAGATAAATCCATACCTTTCTACTAAAATCATCAATAAAGGTGATGAAGTATCTGTTACCTCCATGAGTTGGAGTTCTTGATGCCCCCCACAAGTCAGAATGAATGTAGTCAAGTCTACCCTCTGTCTTGTGAGTTCCAGTGTTGAACCTGATTCTGGTTTGCTTGCCAAATACACAATGTTCACAGAATTCAAGAGCTTCTAATTTGTCTCCACATAGAAGTCCTTGCTTTTCAAGTTCCTGCAGGCCCCTTTCACTGATATGCCCTAACCTTTGATGCCAAATTACTCCTTTGTTGATGGTTGAATCTGATGCCACTGATGAAACACCAGTGATTGCATTTCCCTTTAACACATATAGACCATTCTTCCTGTCTCCTTTCATGATCACCCGAGCTCCTTTGAGTACCTTTAGAATAGAATTTTCAGCCTTGAAACTGAAACTAGCTTCTTCCAATGTTCCCAAAGAAATTAAATTTCTTTTGAGATCAGGAACATATCTAACTTTTCTCAAAATCTTCTCAGTACCATCTGTGAGTTTAAGTCTAATGGATCCAATGCCAACAACTTTACATGTTGCATTGTTTCCCGTTACAACTTGTCCTCCAGCAAATGACTGGTAATCAAGAAACCATTGTTTTCTTGGACACATGTGAAAGGAGCACCCTGAGTCCATGACCCATTCAGATTCACCTTGATAGTTGGCAGCTACGAGAACATCAGCACTTTCATAGCCATCAGAAGCTACTGAAGCATCTCCCTTTTCTTCCTTGTTTCTCTTTTTCTTGGACCCTCTTTCTGGATAGTTTTTCTTGAAGTGCCCTTCTTTGTGACACAAGAAGCACTTCCATTTTCCCTTTGATTTTGATCTTGATCGATCCTTTCCCTTGCTTTCTTTCTTGTCATGCCTTTCCCTTGCTGTAAGGTTTTCTCCCACATCACCATCTTTATTTTCTGACTTCTTGGACAACTCCTTCGAGATCAAGGCTGCTTGAACTTCTTCTAGTGACAATGACTCTCTTCCATAAACAAGAGTATCCGCAAGATTATCATAGGCACTGATCAATGAACGAATTAGAAGCAAGGCTTGGTCTTCATCTTCTATTTTTACTTCAATGTTTTCAAGATCCAGTATCAGCCTGTTGAACTCATCCATATGATCTTCAATGGATGTTCCAGGTTGCATCCTGAGTATGTAGAGCTTCTGCTTGAGGTAGAGGCGATTTGCCAATGACTTTGTCATGTAGAGATTCTCGAGCTTTAACCAGACAGCAGCAACGGATTTTTCCTTTGAAACTTCACGAAGAACCTTGTCACCCAAACACAATATTATTGCACTGTGAGCCTTGTTCAAGAGTTCTTTCTTCTCTTTTTTAGTCATTGTGTTGGGTAACTTCCTCTCCCCTTCTAAAGCCTCCTCTAACCCTTGATGAACAAGGAGAGCTCTCATCTTCAATCTCCACGGAGCGAAGTCATTCTTGCCATTGAATTTCTCAATGTCATATTTTGCCATCGTCATTTAATTCTCCTTCTAGCTCTAGATACCAGTTGTTCGTGAAAATGCCCCTGTAAGAAAACCAGAAAACAGCCAAAGACAGTATGCAGTATATGCAGAAAATAGAAAACAATTGAAGAACATAAAAGATTTATGATAAAGGAAAGAACACACCAAGGATTTGATGACGGAGTTCGGCCAAATCGATGCCTACGTCTCCGGGACTAAGCACAAGCTTAAGTCCAGTCTATTCAAGAGTCGATCCAATTACAAGATGGAAGAAGATCTTCCTTTCAGCTCTTCCTCTGATCTCACTGATCCCTTAGCCCCAATGACACCCAAGTTCTCCTAGTAAAACTAGCTTTCTCTCACTTGACACTTTGTAACTCTGTGTAGCTAAGACTTGATTGTGTTGATCACACTCTTTTTGGCAGAGGGGGATGCTTTATATATAGCAATACAAGGAAGGGAAAGGTTTAACAGAAATAACAAAATATTATGCAGTAACAGAAATAACAGAATCTGTTACTGCATAATAACCAATTTTGATATGCCATAGAATCAACACTGTTCAATTCTTACAGAGAAATTTTAGGTAGGCACTAGGCACCAATGCCAAAGACAGATAAATCAACAGTTCACATGATAAGGCCATTCTTCAGAGAAAGGTGCATTTTTAATATGTTCACGTAACCTTATACATGTCAACTATTGATTTGAATGTGTATGGTATGCCATGATGTGCCTACCTATGAATTTTTTCTTCTCATGTTCCTCTGAAACTACAAACAGCATTTTGCTTGTTCTATTTATATTAATAGAATCATAGTTTTTTCTGAGGTGGCGATGTTACAGACTTACAGTTCCATCATTCTTTGCTCATGATCTGTTACTAGTACTTTAAAGCTGAGTTCTGATCTCATTTACCTAAATTACTGGAAATTGAAAATACTTTTAGATCTGCTGCATTGTTAAGAGATTAGTAAAGTCCCGTTATAGATGCTTTTATCTTTATCTTATTCTTTTGCTAAAGGGGTGTGTCACAAGTCACAACAATAATTCATCTTTGGCTTAGCATTTCTGGATATGATATTAATTACAACATATTTATACAATTGGCACAATCGCCACTCCCTTTCAAGCAGCCGACAGGAAGATATTCTTAGGCAAACCCCTGGTTGGGATATCTTTATTATTTATTTTATGCCTGTGAAAAGACACAACATAAGTACCGTTCGAGCAAGAACAATAATTCGAGCAGAGTCTCGAAGACTGGAAACTTAATATTCGATGTTGCTTGCCTTCAACCTTGAGCCTTATGCTATTTATAGATCTAGCCTACAACGGCAGCTCGGCTTTTTCATCACCATGATTCCATCTCGAATTACCTCCTATTTACTCAAATGTCACGTCATTTGATCTGTATCCCGAATTATTTTCTCCCTTGTCTTTGGCCGCGATCCTCTCCTAGCTATTAGCACATGTTTTGGTTGTTGTCCACATGTCTATTTGAATTGAGAGTCTTTGCCTCATGGTGGATTCGAGCAGTTTGGGCCAAATTGAGGCTCAGGTCGGATCCGAGCAACTTTTGGGTCGAGTACAGAGGCCCAAGTTGAATTCGAGCAGTTTTTGGCCCCGATGTCAGTAGAAGTTCCCCAAGTTCCAAGTCACATGTGACGACAGAGCTTCAAAGAACTCGTTGGACTGAATGGTGTATGGGTCGACTTTTGGCCCGGACGTAAATAGAAGTCCCCTGAGCCCTAAGTCACATGTGACGAAGGAGCTTCAAAGAACTTGTTAGATCCGAATGGCGTATGGGCCGACATGAAGGCCGGGACATCAACAAGTACCTAAAAGTGGTTGATCGTAACAAAGGTGGATCGTGTTCCTAGATGAATTTTACATACAAGGTCAGGGGTTCGAATCCTGGAATTGTTACTTTGGGGAAGGCATTGCCTAACCACGGTCCAGGCCCGAGATTTAGTCTCGTTGCTTTGCCTCCAAGGGTGTCAAAGACAAAAAAAAAGGCACATCATATATATATATTTTTATCATCGTCTTCAAAATGAAAATAACTAAATATTAACTTATGGCTGGTGATATCTACTTACATCGATGAACAACTTTGTATTAACGTTATACTTTCATCAATCTATCCACCCAAAAAAAAAAAAAAAATCATCTAGTGGTGGGATTAAGTGAAATAAAAGTTCAACTTTTTGACCGAAGGCAAACTGCACGGAGAAGGCGACATTGTGTCTGAACCTCTAGGAAAAGCAAAGCATCCGAACAAAATTTAATTGTTGGTTGACTTCAAAGTTTATTGTGAGTGTAATAATAACAGAAGAGAAACTCTTAAATTTAATTTTTATTGAATAAACCACAAAGTACATAAAATACTTATAGAAATTATAGAAGAGTGAAAGAAATCTTATACATTTTATAACTCTTGCAAAATTAGCAATCATACATTTTCACTAATTCATTAAATAAACTCATTGAATTATAACCATGTAACTCCAATGAAATAATACTTTCTAGTGACACATAACTTATCCCATTATTTTTCATAGCTATTATATCATATTTTAATTATTCAACATATGGTTTGGAGGATAGCATCCACTTGGTGAAGTTTGGCAGAGTAGCTTCGTCTGCTCTGTAGTGCTTTTGTGTGAATTGAAGCAAATCAGACCATGTAAAATCGGGGTACTTTTTCGTCCCATCCTTGAAAACAATTTCCTTGGGGGGTCTCACCACCTTGTCTTCTTTGGGGCATAGAAAGAATGCCATGGACCTCCTTTCCTTGTACTGGTTAACCACTGCTCTATGCAGACAGCTCTTGTATCTCCCATTTGATAACGCCTGCTCAACCAACAAATAAACTTAAGATCCATGCACAATTACATTATTCCAATTGTCTTTTGTTACATAAATGTTTAGGGTGGGGGAGACTTTCCACCAACCTCTCCGTACAAATTTACCATGTCATTTCATAACTTATCAATGAAGAGGATCTTGGATTCAAATAGGAGCCCGGTAGTTATGTAAGCATAGCAGAAGATGGTTTTAAATCTGCGTCTGAAATCGTAATAGAGATCATGACATATCGATTTTGGTAGTCTTTGAAATCACATCATAACTGCAAATATAATCGTATCGACCAAATTTTTCCACAATAATGAAAAAGGTAACTTACGTTGCCTCTCCCTTCTGGCAATTTAAGGAACTACACAACAATCTTTTCATTTTGAAGTCCTTCAGCTTGTTATAATTATAGATCTTCGTGTGAGGGGGAAACAAAAATAGGTATGGTGGGCAGCTGTTCAGAGGCTTATATATAAGATATTTGGACTGTGACTTGAGAGTTTTGAGTTGGAGGGTATATCCTTTCTCGGCTCTGTATTATAAGGGTATATCCTTTTGCGGGTCTGTATTGGTCTTATAGGGCCTGCATTTTTATTTTTTATTTTTTGGTTTTCATTGTAGGAGATCTTTGAATAATTGATTCTGTTTCTTGTTAGGAGTAATATCATTTATATATAGCTTTTTTTTTGGTTTCATTGTATATAAGTTGAGCATCCCTCTTGCTCAAAATCAATATACTTTTGCTTATAAAAAAAAAAAAAAGAGTGGTTCTTAGACTATTTGACTATATACATGCATGAAGAAACTCACCAAGGCCTTTATCTGATTTGTCACTGTGTTATATATAATGTTTCCAATAGATTTGTCACTTTATTTGATTTGTCACTATCTTAACCACTTTCTAGTTTTTGGCCCTTCCTATAGTATGAAAGCCAGTATCTTTGTGTCGCTCTTCTGACCACGGCCTTAGTAATTTAATTTAAATTTAGTTTCAATACCTTATACTTAATAGGCTCTCATTTTATTTCCCAATCTAGACTTTTCGGCTAAATTATAAAAGATAAAAACAGAAGACGTTGCTTACCAGTTCTCCTATACATCCCTCGTTTTATGAGCACTACAAAGGGAGGGAGATGGTGCAATCGAGGCCTCAAGGATAGCGCTATATATTTATGAAATATGAAAATTATTTTTTTAAGCAAAAAATATATTGAAAGAATACAAAAGCTACTCTAAGCCAAATACAAGAGGAAACCGGACAAACTGTAACTACCAGTGAACCAAAAACAGTATTAGTATTACAGACACCTATTATCAAAAGATGCATCATAAACATAGAGAAGGAAAACCCCAAAACAGAACCCTATAATGAATCAAGATAAAATGATGATATTGGAATCTATATATGTGCATATGAATATATATGGTGCTTAATTGATCTCACTATATAGTGTGATAATAAAAGATAACTTGAGTGGACACACACATGTACAATATTAACCAAAGTTCAGGTAGAACATAACATGTACACAGATAAAAGTATTTAAGATGTATATGGGAATCCTTTGGCACCTTCAAACCATACTTTCAATATATATTAATATAAAACACTCCTCTCACTCAAATACTTAAAAACTTTATCCTTTCAATTCTTATATAATTATATGAGTTTGTGAGAGAAAGATTAACATTTGTGCAATAATCTAAACAGATTCTTGCAGCATATACCGAATAATTATAATTTGAGTAGTGATCATAGTAGATGGTGGTTGACATTTTATAGTTACAATGACAGGCACAATTGAAGTAAGAGAGTGTTGTGGGTACTGCATGTATGCAATATTGAGGGCCTACGTACCGTGAAGGTATCACCAATGTTAACTACAAGGGCGTGAGGATGAGGTCGAACTGTCTGCCACTTGTTGTCTGCAAATACATCAAGCCCTCCAACTTCATCTTGGTGAAGTATGGTTATCGATGTTGGGTCACAGTGCGGTCCAGTCCCGAGTGCAAGGCTCGGTTGCTGGCAACATGGGTAATAGTTGCATCTCATGATGGAGCACCCTTCTTCAAACAACTCTCTATAATGCATCCGATCCACTCCTAAGCTTATTGCCAATAGCTCCGTCAGCTTCAGCCCCAACTCCTTCATAGCTTTGCAATACTTCTGGAATGTCACTCTGTGGAATTCACAATAATTATAAGCTATAAGCTATTCTAAACTTAAAATAAGTTCAATTCAAAAACATACTTGGTGAGAATCACCTCTTGTCTTTTAAGGGGCGTTTGGTTCCGAAGTTGCTTTACAATTCTACAAATTTTAAGGTGGAAATGTTTTGTTCTCATGTCTGGTACGAGATTAAAAAGATATTTTCATCCATGCCTCATTTCAATTCCAGAAATATTTATTGATCCCCAAATCATTTCCAAGATGAAGGTGTATTGTAATGATTTACATGCGGTGAGAGAATAATTATAAAGCTAATCATTGTCCTTTTTTTTTTGTTTAACTCACCCTAATTAGTCATTAGGATTGAGTGAAGCGCCAAATATCATATACGACCCATTATGGAACTAATATCCAAGTCGGTCGTACGGTTAGTAAAACCTAACAAAAAATTGTTGTATATCCAAGAATCGAACCCGAACATATTTATTAGGAGGTAATATATTTAGATTTCTAATCAAAACCCGCTTCTTTTAAAATTCTTTAATAAGTGTGCTATTAGAAAACTTGTTAGTAGGACCCATGATTATATGTGGTGTTTCTCTTACCCACATTTATCATCAAAATTTTAGGAATGATAAAACCTAATCAAACATATATTTGATAAATTAAATTTTCAAAAAACGTTTTGCTAACTAGAATCCTCCTGATTAAGAAATCAAAAGAAGTAAATATACTTTGGAGAACTAGATATAACACATACATAATTTTCAATATAAATTTACCATTTTACAAGAATATCAAATTTTAGAGGATCTATCTAACCAGGATCCTAAGAACATAAAAACTCTATAAAAAACAAGATTTTCTTAAAATGCTAAATATTTACCTTCATAAAATATTAAATACATCATTTATTATAAAAGTTTTTTTTTTGATTTATTAATTGATACCTAAGAGCACTAGTTAACCTTCTCTATCTTTCAAATGTCATTTCCAAAAGATTCATAAAAGAATCATGTTATTTGCACAATAAATTTCAACAACTTTTCGGACAATTTAACTTTTTTTGTAATGGATGATATACTGTGCGTTATAAAGTTGTTGGAGGACTTGTCGGAGGGATCTTTTGTTTAAATAACATTTTCGTTCATAGAAATTAAAAAAATAAATTTAACTTTCGAATTAAACACCTTTTAAATACATGAAAAGACAAGCCTGAAAACTAACAATAAATTGGATAGAGATGTATGTCCCAAAATGATATTTCATTTTCTATTTTATCTACTTAGATTATATCATATTATTTAAAAAATATATACATATAATAAATAATATAATATATTTGTTAATTGACTCAATATAAATGAAAAAGGATACAAATGAGACATTATTTTAAAACGGTGATCTCCATCTCAATAAATTATATATGAAAGCAAGTTAAAGCACATAACATCAGCTTATTAATTAGTCTTACCCAGCTTGCTCAAAATCTTCCCCTAAGATGGAGTTAAAGTAGTTTGTGACAACAGGCTCTGAGGTGTTGTCATGGTAGGGGAAAGAGAGGGTTTCCTTCCATGGCAGTTTGGATGAGAACCTGTCAGCATGTGCACCAGAATAGCCCCACAAGGAACCAGGTGTCTTAGAAACACCCATTTTCCTTTGAATTGGGAGCTTAAAGAAAATGTCCATTTGATCATAAGCTTCATTAATGAGGCATGGATCAACACCATGTTTGATCACTTGGAAGAAACCATGGTTCAAACAAGCTCCTTGTATGAGCTTAGAAGCATGTTGTGTGGCCTCATTGTCCCCTTTAAGGAACCCATCAAGGTCAACCACTGGCGCTTGGAGCTCCTCATGGGCGTCCACTAGGTACTCCTTTGGCCAAACGAAATTGGTGGGCACTTTGTGACGCTTCATCTGGCAAAGTTCTTTCTGATTCAGTGTTGACAACAGGAGACCCGAATCCATCTCAAGTTAACTATATGGTTTTGATAATTAATCAATTATGGAACGAATGCGCTAATTAACACACACAAATGATTAAGTAGTGAGCTTAGACTTGGAGTAGCACATAGGGTGGTACATATATATAGCGTCTATTTATAGATAGATTTGAGGTATGGAAAGGAAAATGATTTGTAAACATAAAAAATAGACATCATATGATTTCCTTTTATTTCTTTCTGTATTTTTGGGATGTGTGTATACAAGAAAATAAAAAAATAAATGAAAGATATAGATAAATATATATGATATAACATACGATATCCATATTTTGTGTTCAAATAGAATAGCTTGAATGGAAATAACGTTTATTTATAGATAGATTTGAGATTTTTGGAACAATCACTAATTAGCCAGAAACAGACAAAAAAGCCTTTGAGTGGAATCAATTCTTTTTAAGTAAAACAAAAAATAATTTAGGTGGGGTAAAGCGGATTAAGATCGGTGTGGCGTTGCACGTTTTCGGTTGAGGATTGAGAAATTAGAAATTGACAAAATTTAGGTCAGTTTCAAATATGCTTTAGATGTTATTTTTCAATAGAAATAAGACATGTATAACAGTTTATCGATAAAATTATAATATATATATATATAATAACTGTTGCATACGGTATATTCTCATAAGAAAACAACACTTAAAATATTTATGAAACTGCACTTAAATTTATTTATTGGTTGAGAAACTGCACCTAATTATGGAAGAAAGATATTAATTTATAGAAGTTGGAATCTTGGACCGAGTCACACTGGAATGGTCCTTAATCATCTTTGTCAAACATCTTGATCACATTTTATTGGTCTAATTTGGCAAAATCGTAACCTTATAAAAGGATGATCTTGTTCTGGTTTTGTATGAAAACAAAATGATAATCGGGTAAGTTTACCAAATTATAAATGTAAAAATCTGAAATGTGAATTTCTAAATGAGTGAAAATGAAGAAAGGGACAGTTGGTATAAGAAAAGGAAAGTTAAACCGGGAGAGTGAGTAACGAGGTGAATACTAACAAAGTTTTTTTTTAAGCTAATAGTATATTGATGAAGAGTGCTAGGGTACGCTAACCCAAATAATGTAAATGAAATCAGATGGACGGCGGATGTGTAAGGAATGTCAGCTAAACAAGGAGACAAGATGAGAATGTAAGTGAGCAGGGACTTGAGAGTATCAAATTTACTCAGAAAGGGGTAGCAAAATCGTTTAGGTTAAATGAGGTACAACCCAAACCAGGTGGTGTACAAGGACAACTGGACCATTAACCAATTGGGCCTCAGGGAAAAAATGGACTGCAATCTAAAATTACATAATCAACAGATGGGCTGTGCACAAAGAGTCAATGCTTCTTTGGTTGTTTCAAACTCTATTGAGTCCGCAAGCGCAGAAGAGGAATTTGTTGGGATATGAAATAAGGGTCGCATGTTTAATACCGAGGATGAGTGTTTTGCCTTGGTCGTCTCAGTAAAGGACATAAGGAAGATCAAAAGAAATAACATGTGGAAGTCTACGCAAGATGTAGTGGGGCAACGAGAGTTAATGGTAAAAGGGAAGGGGTCCGAGGCGTAGGTCGGTGACTTGTAAAGGGGAGACTAACGAGTTACCGGGGTGTCTCTTAAAGGGCTTACGGGTTGTGGGAAGATCACTCCAATTATAGAAGACAAGGTATTGCTATTACCGATTCGGCAATATTGAACTGTAATAACATAATTTATGCTCAGAACACTAGGTCTCCTGAAGAAAAATTGTGAGATTTAGGAGTAGAATTGGGTGTTACTTATAAGGGGAAGTGGAAACAATTTTGAGTAGGTTTAAAGAAATGGAGGAGTGGGGCAAATGAGGGAATATAGATCAGGGTGAGAAAAGTGGTTTATGATGAAGATAGTGTCCATTAATATTAGGGTTCTTGAGTGCGGTCATGAAAAAAAACTCGTACTCTTGTTTCTGTAGAAAAATTAGAGTTTATAGCGATCCAGGAAACTAAGTTAGAAGTGGTAGGTAGACTGGTTTGTCAAAATATTTGGGGGAATAAGGAGTTTAATTGGAGTTATTCTCCATCAATAGGTTGATCGGGTGGGATTTTGAGCGTTTGGGACTCATAGAGTCTAACATGTTTAGTTTCCTTTTATGGTTATGGTTATGGTTTTGTGGGGTCATGTTTTGAAAATGGGGAACTGCAGGTATGGTGTTTTGTGATTAACATATACTCATAGTGTGACTTGAATGGAAAAAGGAAGCTATGGAACGATTTAAGGAAAGCTAAGGCAAATTTTGGAAACGGTTTGTGGTGCTTGGTGAGGGATTGAACGTGGTTTCAAAGTGAAGAGAGAGGATATGTGTTGGGAATAATAATGGGTCTCAAGAAGTGGGAGAGTTCAGGAATTTTATAAATGAAATGGAATTAATAGACCCATCGCTGCTTGGTAGAAAATTTACATGGTAGCGGTCAGATGGTTCGACAATGAGTCGTCTTGATAGGTTTCTTTTGTCAGAAGACTGGATGATAACTTGGGGTGTGACGACCCAATGGGCTTTGAATAGAGATGTTTCGGATCACTTCCCTTAATATTAAAAATGGGGCACAAGAGTGGGGGCCAAAACCTTTTAGGTTTAATAATTGTTGGAGGGATCACCTGTAACACCCTTTTCGGGTGCTACATCGTAAGTAACATTTTCGGGTGCTACATCGTAAGTAACATTTTTCTTTTCTTTTCTTTTTTGTTAGTCATAAATATAACTACTTTGATTAAATGAATGGACAATAAAATTTTCCATTATCACAATTAGGATTATATGTTCAAAAATCATTTACATGATACCCAACCCGACTCATAAACATAAATCATAACCATACACAGATACAGTAAAAAGATATGGAGACGCGGCTCCTAAAATATAAGATACTTGGAGTCGCAGCTCCATAGACAGTTACATTAACTCCCAAACATAACCAGCTGGCCAAACTAAAATAGAAAAGACAATCATTTCTCATACATCGTGAGAAAGACAAACCCAACTGACGAGATCTGGTGAAAACTCTATTTGAGTCCACTACCGACGTCGTCACAAAAGACACTACTAGAGCTACTACAATAGTAACTCTCGAACTAAGCCATTTCCTCTTCCAAGAGAAAAACTTGATCTACGAACTATCGATAGTCTGGAAGACGTCCATTAGAAACTCTAACCTATCGTCCGCATGCTCGAACCTCGACCTCTACGATGCATCAGCCAAGCGACATCTTGACGTCTCAATTTTCTCAAAAGAATACAGAATGCACATAGCCAGCCGACATGGGCAATATAAAAATAAGGAGGTGAGATTTCCATTTATCTTACACATAAGGCAGACATGTAGTGGTATGACTCTCAGGTACGTACAATTAACAATTATCAATCATATCTACACTCATAACAAAACAATAATGTTTCACAGAAACATGACCACAACACCACATTTTCCTAGATAGAAGACATCTAAGACTTGAGGAATGACCTCTGAATTCCTATACCATGGTTTTACGAACAGTCGGAGAGAGTGGTTCGGAGGATTGTTTCAGAGGTACCAACCTTGGGTAATAAAGAACACGTCAATAGTAAAGGGCATGCCCTTCATAGGCTTTTTCGGGAACATCCTACACTACCAGAAAACACGTAGCTTCTATTCAAGTATGTCGGTGTATTGACAGATCACTACGCCACAGAGGAGCAACCCACTGGGCCTATGTGAGTATTTCATAACCTCGACATCCACAAGCATCAACCAGATCAGCGCTACGGAATTCACACCCGTATTAAAGTGTTAGCTCAATCTCCAAGGCACAACGACCTTACAGAACATAGTTTCACTATGTGTTTAGGTAAAATTTGCCGGAAATGCGTTCTCCTTGTTTATTCATCAGATGACATCTTGATTCCATCAGAATTCTCTCAACGTGCTTTCTTAGATGCTAGATGTTCTCAACATCGAACTGAAGTAACATTTCATCTTTGTATAAAGATATCTTAAAACACTTTTCTTAAAAGTCTTAACGTATTATGAGATTGGAACACAAGTCCAATTATTTATTTCTCTGTACTTTTCTAATTGAGTCTTTTTCTTTGGCTTCCAAGAAAACAAATCATTCCGAGTCCATTAAATTTTATGGGATATGGATAATGAATTATCCATACTTTATGACTTAAGGTCTTGATCCACCCTACGTCATAAATTATTATGTTCGTGTTTTCACTAAGTCGTTCATGACTTAGGTTTTTGTTCTTTACCGTAAATACTTGTCTTTGAAGACTAAAACCCTTTTGATCTTAAAACCAAAACCTTTATATAAAGATACATAGGTATCAGTTTCTCAAAACATTTTCTCGAAAATCCTTAAAAACGTTTAACGACATTTTCACCGCTTTTTACTGAATTTAGGCCCAAAACCCATATTTTTGAAAACATGGTTCTTCACCTCAAATGTATTACTCTCCTAGGTTATATTACTCATATGAAAATGTTGAAACACTGATTTTACATCTAAATCTCCATTTATACAAAATTTCTAAGAATTTGTATTAATGTAGCATATTTTCTAGTATTGTACAAGTGTTTGTTGCAGCTTATAAGAAGAATCACCTCCAAAATCCAGCAAATTAAACAAGAGAAAGGTGTTTACTATGATCCCTCACCATAGGATGATGAAGCACTAAAGATGCCCTTAACCAAACAACTTAAGTAATGTGCTTCAATCTTTACTAAAATATGTATTTTAAATAGAAAATAGATTCCCTACAATCAATCTTTGACGTATTCACGCTTTAGTGCACCACTCAATCAATTACTTAAGTGTTTGAGAAGTTTAAGATTAATCCAAACGGTGCATTAATGTATAAATATGTGAATGTGTCAAAACCAAAATGTAGGGAATCTAGGTCCATTTTAAATATTTACTCTTCAAATTGAGAATGAAAATTATTTGATTTTCGTACAAGTGCTTAAACAAAGCTGCTATTATACAAGACAATGAACTTAATCAAGAAGGTTTGCCCACAAATCCATGGAGGCTTTGCAATATTCATCAAGTTGAAGAAATGAAATGCTTGATAAAACTTATTCCAATATAGGCTTCCGGTATCTTGTGTTTCATACCCAGTGCACAACAAGTAATCTTCTACATTTAATGATATATTCAAATGTACTTCATATGCATATTTGATACTGATGACAACATTCATAATTTACATTCAGATTTAGAACACACAAATACACAATGCATGTCTATTAAGTGTTGTTTTGTAAATAAATGTTGTAGTCTAGTTTCTACATGAACTTATATTCTTATAATTGCTGAAAGCCAGGGGATTTAACCACAATTACTACCAACCCCCGCACATAGCAATATTAAAAGGTGATTGGGAATCTGCAAAGGCTTTCCCTTGATCACAACCCAAGTGCATTGACAGGGTCACTACTGCTCTCAAATTTAGGGGCTTTATATGACAAGCAACATAACCCTCTCAATAGGGTAACAAATTAAATCCTTTAACTTAGAAAAACTAAAATAAATTACAGGGTTTAACATATCAAAAACATATTCCTCTTAGTATTTATTCTAAGTTTAGTTTGAAACAAACAATAGCATAGGGTTCAAAGGACACTGAAAGTATCATAGGGTTCAAAGGGAAACTGAACAGTAGCATAGGGCTCTAACCTGAGGTGTGTGGCCGGTAGGACTAGGTGATGCTGCTGCTGCAAATGGTGGTTCTGTGGAGGTCCTGTACGGTGACCGGTCGGACTTGGTAATAAGAGAGGGAAAATAGATAAAGAGGGAAAGAGAGAAATAGGAGAAGAAGAAGAGAGGTATTGATCGGAGATGGGGGCGAAGGAGGTGGGAACGGCGCGCCGTGCTGATGAAGCAGTAAGAAGACGAAGACGGACGTACTAATTCAGAAAAAGGGTTTAATTTCAAAATTTCCCACGGCTTGGCCCGTGGGAAACAGCGCCACCGTTTGCGATGGTTAGGCCCGTGGGAAACAGTGCTGCCATTGTTGTTTCAGACGGCTACGACCGTGGGAAATCCACAAACCATTTGTTTCGGCCCAGCCCGTGGGAAATACAATAAATTTCCCAGGTCTTGGTCCGTGGGAAACAGCGAAATATTTTACTGTGGGCCCATCAGGTGGGAAAACAATCGGGAACATTTGGCGCTTTGATTTCCCGGGGATTAACCCGTTGGAAATCCACCGAGAGGTTTCCAAGGTCTTTAATTGTGGGAAATGACAAAATTTCCTTGGGATTTTTTTCCGGGTGAAAATCCCGGGAAATAGCTTATATTCTTGTAATGCGAACATCGTTAATTTTGTAAATCGAGTAAATCATTTTTCAACGATTTTACACTCTAATAGTTCAAAACTCATTTTGGAGTTTTAGAACAATTTAATAGGTATGAAAAACAGTTTCTAATTGTTCAATTACATAAATTTTCGAAAATTACAGTTTAGTCCCTAAACTTTCATTAATTACAAAAAGGTCCTTATTCACTTAAAACATTGTAACTTTTTATTTATAACTTCAAATCACACCAAACCAACTTCTATTGAAATATTTTTCAGTTGCCCTCAATGTTCCATAAATTACATTTCTGCCCCCAAATATTTTACAATAATTGGAAAAAGGTCCTTGTTACAAAAAAACTTATAACTTTTTATGTATTAATCCAATTAACACCAAACCAATTTCTATGATTTTGTCTCATCAAGGACTACAATCTTAACACACAAGAATATGAATTTCAGTGCAGCCACTGAAATTCTTAGAAATTGCATTTTAGTCCCTAAGGACTCATAAATTCATATCTTTCAATATACACATCCAAATCAATCCAAACCAATTTCTATACTCTTATATATTCATTAAATCCTCATAAAAATTATTCAAACAATTTAATTCCATATGTAACCCATTTAACCAGTCAAGACCGAATGGCCAAAGGATGATCATGTTAGGCAATTTTTCATATTAAATCAAATAAACAACCATTAAGTATCCAATTAGAAATCATTAACACCAATATCAACATATATCACAATCAAGCATCACCCAAATCCTCCAAGAGGATCACACACATATGCAACTCAATATACCAATTTCATACTTAGAAATTACAAGACCATATATACACTAATTAAACCATCAACATATCTACTTTAAGGTAGGATAGTGGTAATCTCCCCATACCACTTGTAGATCACTTGAAGCTCAAGTAATAGAAGGATATTGTTCACCTAAAGCCTCAAGGTTTGAACCAACAAAACCTAGACATGAACAACCAACAAGAAATCAAGTTCTGATTGAAGAAAATCATCCTAACCCATTATGGTATAGGTTCGGCCAAGTTAGCAAGAAATAGCTAGGGATCTCTAAATTTTTCAAGGTCTTGGATGATGAAAATAGAAGTCATATGGAGATCATAGAAATTGATCTCACATTAAAATGATTTTCTGGAAATATTTGAAAATCTAGATCTAAGAATTTGAACTTGAAGAAAACTTGAGATTGGAAGAAATTTTGTGAAGTGATATGAAGGTATGATCAAGGATCATAAGACTATACCTTTAGAATTTGAAGAAACCAACAAGAACTTAGAGTTCCTTTGAAAATAAAGATGAAGAACTTAAGAATTTTTGTGTAGGAAATATGAATAAATGAGCAAGCTAAGTGAATGAATGACCAAGAGTGATTTTAGAGAGTGTGGATACGCACACATGAGGAAGTGAGGAGAATTTATCATGAATTTACCTTCTAAGTCATGGTTGAATTAACCAAACATAGGTTAGGTTAACTTAGGGGTAATTTGGTCATTTCACTTAAAGTCATCATGATAAATGAGTGGTAATGGTGAGTAGGAGTATGTGGTTGATTTGTGACCACGTGTGAGGAAGAAGATGTTTTGTTGTAAATCATGGTTGGCTAACCTTAGTTGGAGTTAACTAGACATAGGTTAGGTTAAAGATCATAATATCTAGATATTTCTTTGTTGTCATGATGGCTAGGGTTAGTCACCACTATGACTCACCATGGTGACTCATTCCTCTTGATTCATCATGGATGACTCATCGTTCTATTTTCCAATGTATCTCTACGCAACCGTATTCGATTTTGTTGTTTACCCGATTAGGATTTTTGAGAAAAAGATGATGAAATGAAAGTAAAATGAAACGAGTTTGATTTAATGGAGGGGCTGCACGAAATTGAGTAGTTTTAGAGGGTATTTAGGTCCAAATTCACTTAGGGACACTCTTGAAATTTCACTTAAAGATCAAAGACATTTTGGTCTTTTCACTAGAATAAATATCATGATATTTTGGTGTCATCATTTTGCTTCATAAATGATAGGTGAGTCACCCATGTGACTCACCACCCTAGGTGGCAAGATGTCCCATCATCCGATGTCGGGTTTTGTCTCTGCACGTCCCTTATTGACTCCATCGATTACCTGTTTGTTGATGATGCGCCCGAATAAAGTATAATAACTTATTTATTTTGAAAATTTTCAAAATAACCAATATCGTTGGAAAAATAATATAAATCTAAAACGTTCCGTTCACGAGTCCAAATTAGGATTTATGATCAGTAAACTTTTACTGTCAGTGAAAAACACAGACCGAGTTCCGCCTGAATTCTAAACCTAAAATTTCGTCGTACTCTCTACGATAAAGTGGAGTATAAATATGACTTTTTTTATTCAAAATCATTTTCTAGGTATCGGATAAAAATAAAAACAAATATATGTATATATTTACCGATATTAAAGAACAGTAAAAACCGGGGTGTTACATCACCCGCGATTTAAATAGATGGTTAAAAATGAATGGGGTAACTTCAATTTGTATGGTTGGAAGGGTTATGCATTGAAAGAAAAATTAAAATTACCCAAAGTTAAAGTCAAGTCATGGAATTGGGAGGTATTCAGAAATGTAGATAAAAACTTATAGACATTGAGGTAGAAATAAATAGGTTATATTTGAAGGCACATAATGAGGGTCTGTCAGAAGAGGAGGTGGGTCTGAGAAGATTAAACTTTGTGGAATTATGGTCGATCCTAAAAGCAAAAGAAAGTCCGTTGAGGCAGAAATCTAGGATCCAGTGGCTTAGGGAAGGTGATTGGAATTCAGCGTTCTTTCATGCTAGCTTAGTAATTCGAAGAAGAAGGAATCAATTTGTGACTTTCAAGGTGGATGACATTTGGGTGGAGGAAGTAAGCCAGATAAAAAACGAGGTCAAGAATCACTTTTCAAGGTTGTACCAAGAGGAGGAATGGTTGCGTCCCTTGCTAGATGGAGTTCACTTCCAGAGTCTAAATGATGTACAAAAAACAAACCTGGTTACAATTTTTTCTCAGGAGGAGTTGGAGGATGTGGTACATAGCTTTGATGGAAACAAAAGCCCGGGTCCAGACGGGTTTAACTTCAAGTTCATTCAGGAATTTTGGTCAATTATGAAGGAGGAAATGTGGGAAATGGGAAATGAGTTTTTTGAGACTAGGAGGATTCCAAAAGATTTTGAAGCATACTTTGTGGCATTAATTCCAAAGATAACCAACCCACAAGTTTTGAGTGACTTTAGACTGATTTCACTTATGGGCTGTCTGTATAAGATAATATCAAAATTTTTAGCAAATAGACTGATAAAGGTAATGGAAAGTTTAATTTCAAATAATCAGTCAGCATTTATAGCCAATAGGAATATCTTGGGTGGGGTAGTGGTAATAAATGAAGTGGTAGATTACGTAAAAAAGAGAAAGAAACGGTGACTCATTTTAAAGGTAGATTTTGAAAAGGCGTATGACTATGTAAATTGGAAGTTTTTGGAATATATCCCAGGTAGGTTTGGTTTTTGTAAAATGTGAAAGGATTGGATAAGGGCTTGTATTTTCTTAGGTAGATGTTCAGTGTTGGTAAATGGTAGCCCAACAAAGGAGGTAATGATCCGTAAAGGGGTAAAACAAGGAGACCCACTGTCACCCTTTTTGTACTTGTTGGTAACTGAGGGCTTGGGTGGCCTTATGAATAATGCGGTAACTAATGGGAGTTTAAAGGATGTGAATTAGTAAATGGTGGTCCTTCAGTGTCAATTCTGCAATATGCGGTTGATATTATTCTGGTGGGGGAGGCTTCATGGGGGAATCTATGGGTTATGAAATCGGTGCTGAGGTGCTTCGAATTGGTATCGGGCCTCAAGGTAAAATTTTTTTTTAAAAAAAGAGAGAGTCTTTGGACTCAATGTAGATCATCTTTTCATAAAAATAGGAGAAGTTTTTTTGAATTGCAAGAGCGGGGAGGTTCCTTTTAGATACCTAGGAGTTCCAGTTGGGGCCGATCCAAATAAATTATCAACTTGGCAACCTATACCGAGTATTTTCGAAAGAACGTTAGCCACGTGGAAGGGGAGGAATCTATCTTTTGGTGGTATGATAGCTCTGATTAATGCAATTCTAAGCAGCCTACCAGTTTACTTTCTATCCTTTATGAGAATCCTGAAGAAGGTTCTAAAGATCATTATCAAGGTGCAAAGGGACTTTTTGTGGGGAGGTAATAGTGATAGGAAGAAAATCGTATGGGTTAGATGGGAAGTTGTGTGTAGGACAATGGAAGATGGTGGTTTGGGGATTAAAAATTTTGATTGGTTTAATCTAGCTCTACTAGCAAATTGGAGATGGAGAATTCTTAAGGAAGAAAAGGGCCTCCCGGAAGGAAATATTGAATGCAAGGTATGGGGTGGTTGTGGAGGGGGAGGTAGCATTAGATATAAAGGGAGGAATTACAAAAAGGATTTATTTGGTGGAAAGGTATATGTAGATTAGGAAGTTTAGATAATGTGGATGATTGGATCCAAAGGCGATTGAAAAGAAAGCTTGGTAAGGGGAATGAGTTTAGGTTCTGGGAAGACGTATGGTTTCGGCCAACATCTATGAAAGACCTATTCCCGAACCTGTACAACGTCTCATAGGACAAAGAAAAAGTTATTGAGAGGATGGGGAGGTGGGCAGGCGGTAAATGGGAGTGGGAGTTTACTTGGAGAAGAACCTTTTTTGACTGGGAATTAGATTTAAAGGAAGAGCTAGAGGCCATTGTTCTACCAGGATGTCCGGAGGTGGATAGGGATGTTCTTTGGGAATGGACCTTGGATGGGTCTCGGGTGTTCTCGTCAAAATCCGCTTATGTATGGTTGATGTAGAATGTCCATAGTGGGATGGAAAGGGGGAAGTAAACATTTTGGTCTTTAAAAAATTATGGAAGGTGAATGCAGCCCATAAAGTTCTTGCGTTCTCATAGAAGGCTTTGAAGGATAGATTTTCTATGAGACAACATTTTTAAGAGACAATTCATACTTGACCAACAGGGTTAGGGTGCCCAATGTATGATGAAGCAATAGAATCGTTGGACCACATTGTTGTGCATTGTAGGAGTGTGGTAACAGAGTGGACAATGGTTTATGAGTGACTCGGTTTGGTAGTTCATGTACCAAACGAGCATTGGGGAAATGTATCTACAATACAAAGCCTTGTTCATAGGAAGAAAGAGCAGAAAAAGAGGCTTGATGATTTGGCTTGTGGTCAAGTGGTCGCTATGGTTGGAAAGCAATGCGATAGTTTTCTCAAATGCACCCTTTGATATGATAAAGATTCTGGATCTGATCCAATGCAGATTGTGGTCGTGGACAATGATGGAAAAGGATTGGAAGGTTGAATTTTCAGCGTGGTGTATGAATCCACTGGTTTGTTTGAAATATTAGCTTTAGTTGAAATGGAAATGGAGGGATTGTGGATTGGTTGGGTGGTGGGTTGTGAGGGGGGTTTTTATTCTGAATAACTAAAATAAAATTAAGAAAAAACAACAACAAGGAACTTTGTTCATTCATGTACTGTTATTGTTTGTGTTAGTGGTTTAGAGTTATACATGCATGCAGGTTGAAGAAACTTTTGAAAACAAGCAAGTGAATGATAAAGGGTGGCTAGTTTCTCTAGATAAGTGATGTTACACTGATGTGATTAGTTTTACTATCAAGTGGAGGCTGTCAGGCGGGTCTATGTGAGAAATACAAAATTGAGAGACATTAAATTGAGAGAAATTCCTTGTGAGGGTGTGACTTCTTGGAGAGAAACAATGGAAAGAATATGGAGAGTTATACACAGTGAGGTTTGGCTCCATTGGAGTGTATTTTTTCACTAATTTATGTTAAGGCCTTGGTCTGTTTCCAATTGGTTTTGCAGGTTTTCCAATTAGGTGGAGATGGGGCTGTATGTGATAGTGAAATACAAATGTGATGGTTTTTTTTAGGGGTTGAGAATAATTAGAGCACGGGCTGCTAGGCAGGTCTATGAGAGATATACTAAATTTAGAGACATTAATTGAGAGAAATTCATAGGGAGGCTATGACTTCTTGGAGAGAAACATTGGAGAGAATGTGGAGAGTTTTTCTCAGTGTGGTTTGGCTCTAGTGGAGTTTATATTTCCAATGGAGTTTATATTAATATTTGTACTAACTTCTGTTAAGGCCCTAGTATGTTTTCATTTGGTTTTGTTGGTTTTCTATTAAGAGGAAGGACCTTTGATAATGGTGGAGATCGGGCTGTGTGTGAGAGTGAAATATAAATGTGAAGGGATCTTTTTGGGTGAGAATAATTAGAGCAAAGTGACAAATGTGAGTTTGCGAGTTTCTTAAAAGTGAGGACTCAAAGCGTGTGTTTTTTATTTTTGTGTTTGTTTATGCTTGAAGTTACGACCTCCCCTATGATTATGGATGGTTGCTGCTGTGATTACATATATATGTGTCTTTGGCACCTGGGCTCATATTTGGTTTCTTAGTGTTCCTGTGTGGGGAGGTTAGGTAACTGGCCTCTGCTTGCCCTGCTGCTGCTTTTTTTCAGTAAAGGAAGTGGTCTTTTGTGCTGTTGTTGGAGTTGGGTGTGGCCTAGAAGCTATGGAGTTGATAGTTTAATTGACTAGATGGATTCTAAAGGAGAAGACATTTGAATCAGATATCAAAGTGTGAATGGGTGGATGTCCGAGTGTGTATCTTTTGATTGGTTTAATTGATCTTCAGGTGGTGCCTAGGTGTTGTTCCACGTCCTTATATTAGGGGATGACGATCTTGTATAATGTCAGATGAAGCTAATCCCCGGTGTGCTACTTATGCAGTGGATTATTGAGGTTTCTGCACGGGGGTTGGGATGAAGATGAATTTAGCTACAACTGGAAACTGTGCAGGGTTGAAGACATTTTCTACCGGGTATCTGTGTTTTTACTCTGACTATACCTGTGTTTTGAGGCTCTGGAAAATAGTGGTGCAAATTTTCTTCTCGATTTTGTGGGGATGTATAGGGATATATGTGGGCATAATTTGTACCTTAGCATCATAAATGCTTTGGTTGATTGATTTATCTAATGATTGTCCCCTATTTTTATAACGGCGTGAAAGTATAGGGTAGACTTTAAGGGGCCAATTTTATTTTGCCGGAAGTACATTGGCAGTTTAGTTAGTATTATATACAGGGATGCACTGTTAGTTATTTTTCGACCTTATATGAGCTTATTCATTTGCTTTAGGTTGACATAATACCTTTAGTTATCCCTCTGATGAATGTACTTTATTGTTATAGTGTATATGCGTTTGAGTACTCCTAGTGCTTGTATTAATTCATTTTGGATTATAAAAAAAATAGTATTGACTATTTGACTTTACACCAACAAGCCCCCAAGGCCCCCCCACCCAAAAAACAATAGTGAAAGAACTCAATTTACAAAGAAGATGAAGTCAAACCCAACATTGTATCTAAAAATAAGACTCAATTCCCTAAAGTGTTCCTCTTGCAGTGTTTCCAGAAAAATTCCATGGGAAAAATGGATAATATTCGATCCAATTGAGCTTCCGAAAACTACTTGCAGACCAAACCTATTGTGCCGAGATAAAACCTGCATACTAGCACCAATATTTTGAAACACAAACAGAAAAAAGGCAAATCACAAGGGACCATTCAGACCAAATATAAAAACACTGATAGCACACTGATAAAACACCATATGCCACAAACCAACAATCCATAATGCATATCAAAAATTTGCAAACCCGCTTTCTAGCATCGAACCACCAACCAACAACATTTAGAGATATATGGTAGCAACTATGGTAACTTCCTTCCAAAAAAATTGAGACTCCCAATCTGCTCAACCAATACCCAAAGAGAAGAACAAAAAAACCTTAGCAAACCCTAATACACATTTTTTGAATCTCTCCCCATTTTTTCCTTACTTAATACCCTTCCCCTGATGAACGGTTCCCCTCTTCCTGTACTACCTCCATAGGCCAATCCCCAACTGCTACAAATTGACCTTTCAAAAGTAACCTGCGGAAAATTATTACATGGCTTCTACCCCCTGACTTTTATACAAAGTCAGCTCCCTCATTAACCATCAGAAACACCAACATAGATGACCTCGTAGATCCCATTGATTGCCCATTGATAAGCCAAAATAAACGCTTCTCTATTCATTTCACAAAAAAAGAAATCTTCTCTATTCAATAACATAACCAGTTTCCTTATCTATCACACACTCTGGAAATTCAAATGTCTCCACATTTCTCCATCTCTCCCCTTACTTTTTGAACCACATTTCAACGCCACAATGTATGAATTTAAAAAATTCCTCTCCGAGCAGACCACCAAAAGTTTTTCTTCCCTCCTAAGCATAGAGAATCGAAAGGCAAACACCCCACAACAAAGTAAAGCACCCTGCACCCTCAGTTACAAAACAGTTGTTACCTGTATTTTCCTTTTTCGTTTTTTGACCATTCACTTTTGTTTCCTTTTTTTCCTTTTTTTTTTCTTTTTGTCATGTTCTATTACATTTTCTTTTTTTCTTTCCTTTTTTCTTTCCTTTTTTCTTTCTTTCTTTGAGCATTGTGTCACCTCATTTACTTTAATTTTGTACCTGACAAACAAAAGTTCACCCCTCTCATATGTGTTTCGCTCACTCACGTTACCCCCAAAGTCTATTTTCTTTGTCACTCAAAACACCCCAAGAGTTTCACCCTGCTTTGTCACCCTCTTACCAAAAGCAACAACATTAAGGACAAAACACATATTCCTCACCATTCACTCACAAAGATAACTCCATAAGTCTCACCATATTTCTCTCCACACAAAGGTAAAGCAACAAACCCCCAAGGTAAACCAAGAAAACCCTCACTTAATTGTTTAACTCTCCCACATCCCTCCGCAACAGCTAACGGAGAACCTGACCAGAACTTCAATCAGCGCTCACAAATACCACTCAACTGAAAAAAAAAACTCAAGCTTCCATATTCTTGCCCCGAATAAGCATTACCTACAGAAAATATTTCAAAATCATATAGCACTGTTAGACCTGCAGACCTGTACACTTTCAAACACCAGCAAACATTTCGAATATTATATCAATCAGAAAGAAAGAACATTAGGCCCTCTGGAAATATTGCTAACCATCAAAGAACCCTTTTCTGAACCCCTTTAGCTAATTTAATATTTCACACATTCCACTGGTTTTATACACCAAGTTACAAACTCAGCCTTCCAGTCCTTATCTCACGCCATCCATCACTCTTCCCACATCAAACTAAATATTTGAGAAGACAACAACGTTCCTCTCCAACCAGATAGATCACACCACTGCATGCCAATTCATCAACCCTCTCTTTCTTATATTTGTTTCCTACAAAAAATCCTTTATGTTGTTTGTATGACTTCTGTATGCAGGTTGGGTTCACTACATCCATATTCAGCCACTGATACACCTTTGACCACACCTTTGATGCTATTCTACATTGCGTTAACAGATGGTATGCAGACTCCATACATTCATCACACAAAACACAATTTAGATCTTGATGGTTGCCAATTACTTGTCTCTTAAACAGATTCAGTCTAGTTAGGACTCTATCCTTCAAAATCTTTCAAGAAAATGCTAACACGTTAGAGGGTGCTTTTTTCTTCGAGAACTGTTTATAAATTGAGTAGTCATCTTCCCCACCCCTGACCTTTGGCCGAGATATTACAACCAGGCATAAGAATATTTAGAGGAGAAAGACCTCGAACCCTCCAAGGTCCATTCCCAAATATCTTCCCCTGTTGACATCGAGCTCGCCATCATTATAAACTCTGAGAATTCTTACATTAGTTCATTTTCCCATTAGCAAAGAGATCTTCTCCAAGATAACTTCCATATCCATCTCCCCTCACTCCATTGCCCTATACTCTCTATCACATTGTTTTTATTCTCTGATACCTTGTATAAGTCCTGAAAAATATCCTGCAATCTGTCTGTCCCATACCATCCATCCTCCTAGAATCTAATCTTGTTCCCTTTTGCTAGCTCCCTCTTTAGATTTCTTATGAACCAATCATCCACATTATTTAACCTTCCTAGTCTGTAGATTCCTTTCCACCACATGGAGCCTTTTCTAATTCCAATCTCAATGTCCAAATTTGCCCCACCCTCCACCATCATCCCATATCTCGAGGGACCACTACAACATTTTTTAGTTTAGGCAACAACAAAAAACCGTTCCTAGAAGTATGAAAACCGTTGCCTAAACTTTAGGCAACAGTTTGGCAATGGTTAAAAAAGTGTTCTCTAGGTGGCCGTTGCCTATTCCCTTAGGCAACGGTTTTTCGCTTTAGGCAACGGTATATCAATAACCGTTGCCTAAATTAGGGGAATAGGCCACGGTTTTTAAACCTGTCCAATGGCAACGGTTTTCGTTCATATTATTTAGGCAACGGTTTCTTAATTGTTGCTAGATGTTTCAGCCACGGTTATTAAAATGTTGGCAAATAGAATAAGGAACATTTATTTAACTATTGGTGGATGGTATATGCAGCAATTTCGTAACTGTTGCTAGACGTTTTAATATAGACAACACTTATTTTACTGTTGGTAAATGATATAGAAATTGGTTAAATCAACTTTAGGGGACATTTTTGTAACTATTATAGAATAAATCGGCAACGATGTTAGCTTTTATTACATTGCGAGGAAAGTCTTTTATATGTTTATACATAACTAAATATATATTTTAACATTTCAATTACAACACCTATAAATATTCCAATCAATATAATTTAAATAATCAGAACACTTGCGATTATATAAGTCTCATTATATATGCTAACAAAAGTACTAAAACCACTATGTACATTGAAATACGACTATAACACTACAACATATGCAGGCATAAAAACACTAACATATATAATTACATTAATTTGTCACAAGTCCGACATATAATCCAAAATATAGAAGATTAAATTAAATTTATCAAGTGTAAAAGTTTACATAATAAATTTCTTATAAAATCTAAAAAAAAAAAAATCCACAAAGATTATAGGCATCCATGCATGTTTTTTTTTTGTTGACCGAAAACATCCATGCATGTTGATAACATCATTCCCCTTCTATATCTTGAGATTGATGTGCTTCTTCACCATGAAAATCTTACTGCACATATTACAAAAGATATGTAACTAAGAAAAAGGAAAAGGAAAATAACAATAATAATTAAAGTACTAATGATAACTACTTAGTGACAAATTTGCAATGGTCCACCTTTCTCTTGTAAATAAGAGAATATCAAAATCGAAAAATTATATTAATAACACACATGATATGTTTTTACCATAGTCAATCATCAGCATATATAATACAAATCAGGAAGAATAAAGGCTAAGGGGCAACCCAAAACAATAGCAAAAAACTAACGGTGAACGAGTCTATGTCTAACTTAAGTTAGATGTTAATTTAAGTGATATCAATTAGATGTTAGCTTAAATTTTGGCAAGTAGGTGAAGGCTTTAAGTAACTTGTTGGAGTTCATAGATTCAAAACTCCTATTTTTGTATCCCAACTTATATATTGAAAATTTGGTATATAATAATCACAAGAAAAGTCAAGCATACTTCAAATGATGAGTTCTAAGAGGAAATTATATTGGTAAAGTGCTACCTCTTGTCATTTTACTAGAACAACATTATATAAACACCTATTTCCAATATCAAGTTTAATCATTGCAATGTAAAAAATATGCTTAGCTGTGGTGATTTCCCAAATAATTTTGTCAATGACAATCTCATATGTAGACTGGAATGACAGGATAAAAGATTCCATGTCAATGAAAAGGATTAGAGACTAGACAACAAAAATGACAGAAACCTAGAGTTTGGTTATGAATTGTACTAACTCATAAGGCAAATTTGATAATCAAACATTTAGGATATATATCCCTTTACAAACCTGTAAATGGCTTTTGATTTCATCATTTGTGAGGCCATCAACCTTCATTTGCTCTCTAATTTGCTTTGGTGTGGCAGCTGTAAAATCCACAAAATATTTATCAATATGCAAATACAATTACAACCAAAATACAAAACAATCAGAACTTGGTATAATACTCGCTATCTCCGGACCACCACTCTGTTGAAGGGCCTGCAAGAAGTGCTTTTATGCAACTCCTGTGACCAGCACCGATACTGCTTTCGCTGCCCATCTTTCTCCTCTCTTTTCTTTGCTTCAGAATTGTCTCTGGCGATGTCACCTTGTGGAACTTTGCAGCACCCCCGGCGTCGAAGAGGGTGCTTTGCTAAATGATTCACTAGTCTTGCCAGCTTTCTTCTCCTCTTTGTGGAATGGCTGGAAAGCACCACCACTTCCACTTCTCTTTACTTCAATCACGGACATTTTTTGAACACAATTTCCATGACAATTAATTACACAAAGTTATACATAATACTAAGTCAATTAATCACTTATTCCCTTTTGTTTTTCATTTCAAAAACAACACAAAAGACTAAAGAAAATTATAAATAAGCTTTGCATTTCTTTCTTTCTTTCTTATTTTATGTACCTCTTCAGTTGGAGGATATGGATGCCATAATCGAACAGATCTAAGCAAATCTGATTTCTTATTATTGTCCTTAGAAATCTTGGGCTTATATAAGTGTTGATCATCTTCATCATCATCATCTTCTTCATCATCACAATCAAGGGATGCCCTTTTCTTAATTGGAATGAACTCCTCCATAACAGGACCCTCCATTGATGTTTATGCACTCGAACACTCCGATTGGACATTCAAATTATACTACGCAGTTGTCCCGGATATTTGTTGCCTACAACCTTCAATGGCTGCACTTCAAAGTAAATCAAGAGAACCTCTGCAACAACCGAGGAGAACAAAAGAACACGAGTAACAAAAAGTGAAACAATCTGTCTAAAAAACAGCACAAAACACTATTCGAAAACATCACTACGGTGTTTAAAACCCAATCACCCCAAAAAACCATTTGAGACCCCAATTGCGGTGTTTCTCTCCCTCTCCTCTCACTAAACTCCACGAGACACAGCTGCAGTAGAACTAAAGTGAAGCCAACCTGCAAGGAAGAAAAAGAGAGTTTTTTGCGAAAGCAGCTTTTAAAGTTAGTGAAAATAATTAGATACATCAAGAGGATATTTCTTTGGAGAAACACCCAAACAGCCCTTTCTCTGTTGGTAAACACACGATAATGGAAGATACAGGTGAGACAATTACCAAACCGGAATACTGCACACCTCCATTAAAGCAAGTACCAGATGTAGAATAATTCCTGTAATTGAAGTTGGGGCTAAGCCTGACACAAGATAAGACAGTCCAACTAACATCAGAACCACTGATGGATGTTGTGGTAGTTTACAGTCTAGATTCTGACCTATGAAAATTTAACCATCACAATGTCACATATTCAATGACAGCAAAGTTAAAAAAACAAATAGTTCACCAACAAACTCCATTTTGAAAGAAAAACAAATTCACCAATATTCTTATTACAACTAAGATCCAAAATACACTTGGCAACTCTCATTAAACTGAATACAAATCAGTAAAACAAATGCTCTATAAAGCACTAAAAATATAAACACTTGAGCAAACTGATAGTAAATGTAGAAAAGTAAAATAGAGATAAATCAAACTTAATGCCAACCTCCTTTTATTTGAAGTCTTTTTTAAATCGTTTAGCCACACAAAATAACAATCATAAGAAACTTTAGTTAAAACATTTTTTTCTTTGTAACAGCACTGCAATACTTCATACACTTAGCATAAGCATGCAGAAATCCCAAACCACTACTTAGCATTCTCAATGCTGCAATTTATTGGTTAGCATGATGTGGTGATTAATAATGCACATAAACCTGGTAATTATATAATTAAGAAATACTTTGGAAATGCTTCAGTTGAGTTGAGGTCTTTGAATTCAAATTCTATGTCTTAATGCACCCATATGATCTACCTTTTAGAAGCTTTTATAAAGAGGAACAACTTAATAACTTGAATAGACAATGTCATTTAATCAATACAATGGGCAATAAAATTTCAGAACCACAATATACGGTTGCATTTCTAGACACTGGAGTTGATGTATCATATGTTCATACCCTTTATTAAAACATGTAGAATAAACAAAGATCAAATTGCTTGTGAGAGATTTCACAAAACTTAAGGAAGAGTTGCAATTTTGACAACCCCAAGGAATCCTAGCAGTCCATCATGTCCAGGAGTTTGGAAGACCACTATAATGACTAAATGAACTTATTGAAGAAATATTCAAGAAAAACATAATTTCATAATTACCTAACAGCATGATGATCAAGAAGATAAAAGAAAAATAAAAGAATGGTTAAAATGGGGAAAATCAATATAATCACCTGCATGACCCCTCCCTAAACCACTATTGCATTTTACCATCGGTTGTAGTGGAGTTCATATGGTCCTTCAAAATTTTGGCTGAACCAAAGCCAAGAGCCTTCCTCTGTTTGGGTGAAAACACATGAGGATGTTGACCTCTATTTCTTCCAACTTCAGGAATAGGTAATGACCAATGAGGTCACTCTTGTCCTTCTTCACCTCAGCCGTCCGAGATGCGATCACTCTCATTGTATCTCATTTTAGCTATTTCCATGGCTAAAATGTTGTTGAAATCTATCTTTTTGTAAGAAGGAATGAGACATAAGGAAAAAAAAAAGGAAAGCCTTTTATCATTTGCAGTTCTTTGGTTAAAGGCCTCAAATAAAAATCTCTGACATCCATTTCAGCAAAATAGGATTGCAATTACTCATGAGTGCAGAGTTTAGTAATATTGCAAAAGGGTAACTGCAGAAAAACCAAAGAATTATCTACACTCTATGTAATCATAAACAGAGAAGTGAGAGAACTTAAACAAAATTAAAATAGAAAAAAAATCAAGATCAACGTGATAACTAGAACTCATGCAAACAGATTTGATGTCCAATACCCCTTATACAGGACAACCTTCCATAAAAATGTACCAAACAGGGAATTAAAATTATACCTAAAACTCAAGTTTAGTAGTAATGATTTTAACCATTTCTACACAGCACAAGCTAGAATTTTTATACCTTCACCGAGAGGCTTCAACGCACTCTCGCAAAATGCCATGGAATTCCCACAATTAAAGCAAGTGTTTTCGCATTTAAAACAACTACCTCCTCCGCCGCCGCAGCTACCGCCATCGCCGATTATTCCTTTCGCGGTGGCACAGTCCCGCACCATGTGCCCAAAACCACCACACCTAAAGCAAGATCCACCACCTCTGCCACCACACCTCCATTGCTATTGCTTCCACGCATGCAATCCCTAGCGAGGTGATCAAATCCGCCACAATTAAAACAAGCGCCGCCACCGCCACCACCAGAATTGTTGCTCCGATTACAATCTCGAGCCAGGTGTCTAAAATCGCCGCATTAATAACAGCCAGCACCTTCTTCTCCTCCTCCACAGCCACTGCATCGACCGTCGCCGCTCCATCCGCCGCCGTAACTGTCATTCCTGGATCGAAGAGGAGCGTCGTTTGGACCGGTTACCATGTGAGAGAGGAGATGAAGAAATGTTTTCAGAGTTGTGACTGTGAAGGGAGGAATGAATGAATAAAAATCGTTTGGGAATGGAGAGTGAAAGTGAGAGAGACGATGGAGAGAAAGGGGAAGGGTTAGGGATTTGGAAAATGAATTGTGATACTTCGTCACAATTTCTGCAAAAAGCCCCGGTAAAATATCGGCTTAGTGGGAATGATTTAATATTAAAATCCTTCTCCAAAATGTTAAGTTTTTTTTTTTTGTTTTTTTTTTTTGATAAAACCAAAATGTTAAGTGTTAACACAGTGAAAACGTTCCCTACAATTTTAAAAGTGTTGGCTAATTTAAATCGACAATGGTTTTATATTATATTTAGAAAAGAGACGTAAAATATACATAGTATTGGCTACAACTACAAAATTGTTGCCTATTCCATGTTTTAGGAACAGTTTTTCCACCGTTGACAAGATTAGTGTTGCCTAATGTGGAAAATGTTGTAGTGGTCAAATATCCTACTAGAGACCCTTTTCTTCTTTTAAAATTCTCCATCTCCACTTTGCTAACAAAGCTAAGTTGAACCAATCTAGGTTCTTAATTACAAGGCCACTTTCCTCTCTAGACTTGCAAACAACCTCCCATCTTACCTATGCAATTTTCCTTGTTTCACTATTACCTTCCCACAAGAAATCCCTCTATATTTTGGTCATGATTTTAAGAACTTTCCGGGGGATTCTCATGAAAGATAAGAAATACAGAGGTAAGCTATTTAACATAGAGTTAATCAGAGTTATTCTGCATCCAAGATACAAATGTTTCCCCCTCCAAGAAGCCAATCTTCTTTCCAAGGCATTTATTACAGGTTGCCAAGTTAAAATTTTCTTTGGATTGGCACCAACCGGCAAACCCATATATTTAAAAGGAGTTTATCCTCTTTTACAATTCAACATATCTGCTTCAGAGATCACAAAGGATAAGGATTCATCTACATTAAGACCAATCACTCTTGTTTTTTAACATTAACCTTAAGACCAGACACTAATTCGAAACACCTCAAAATCGTCTTCATAACCCACATATTCTCCCAGGTTGCTTCCCCAACCAAGATAGTGTCATTCGCATAATAGATAATTGATACAATAGTCTTATCATTACCAATCTTACAACCTGTGAACTTACCCATTGTGACTGCTCTTTTTATAAGCTCGTCTAAACCTACCACCACCATCAAATACAAAAAATGCGAAAATGGATCACCGTGTTTTAACCCCTTCGGAATATCCACCTCCTCCGTCGGACTTCCATTTACCAACACGGAGCATCTACCCGCAAAAATACATTCCTTTATCCACTCCCTCCACTTAGCACAAAAGCCCATTCTTCCCATCACGTAATCCGAAAATTTCTAATTTACTGCGTCATAAGCCTTTTCAAAATCCATTTTTAGAATTAAGCTACTCTTCTTCATGAAATCTACTACTTCGTTTATAACCATAACCTCATCCAAGATATTCCTATTTGCTAAAAAAGCTAATTGGTTGGTTGAAATCAAGCGCTCCATAACCTTAATTCTGCAAGCTAAAAATTTTAAGATGATCTTGTATAGACAACCCATCAATGATATCGGGCGGAAATCACTCAAGCTTTGGGGATTTATTATTTTTGGAATGAGTGCCACAAAGTGTGAAGTAAACCCCTTTGGTATTTTCCTTGTTTCAAAAAACTCATTTACAATCCCCCACATACCATCCTTTAAGATTGTCCAGAGTTTTGGATAAACCTAAAGTTGTACCCATCTGGTCTTGGGCTTTTGTCACTTTCAAAGCTCTGACCACTTCCTCAAGTTCCTCTAAAGAGAACTTTTCTACCAGCATAGATTTTTCTTGCTCCTTGAGAGTTTCAGAATGCACTCCATCTAGCAACAGACGCTCCCAATTGTCCTCCTTATACAATTTTGAGAAGTGCTTTTTAAACTCACTCTTGATTTGACTTACTTCCTTCACCCACAAATTGTCTACCTTAAAATCTAGCAGTTGGTTTCTCCTTCTACGAATGATTAAACTAGCATGAAAAAAAAGAGAAGAGTTTGTGTCACCTGCTCCAAGCCATTGAACCCTCGATTTCTGTCTTAACATACTTTCCTTTGCATTTAAAGGTGACCAGAACTACAGAAACTTCAATCTCTTATCCCCGGCCCTCTATGCTTAGATAAGCCAATCTCCTCCGCTTTTTTATCTAATCTACTAATTACAGCTTCTAACTCTTTCAGTTTAATATCCACATGTCCCTATGTACTGATACCTACCCATTTCCTCTCTCTAGGACTGATTATCGCATTAAAGTCCCCCATAAAGCACCATGCATAGCCAAACTCACTTTAAATCTTTTCAATTCTTCCCACACTCTCCTTTTTCCAATTAGATCGCAGGATCAATATATGTTCACTACAAAGTATTTTAATCGATTCTCTCCCTATCAATGCATGAACCAACAAAACCAAAGCCATCAAAGGAGAAAATACATATGAGACTTGTTGAGTCCAGTAACACCCTTTTTTTCATCTTCATGCTTATATGTGTTTGTTTTAAGTAGTCTATGATGCCTATAAATGATGTGTTGTGCTAGATTATTAGGAAAATGTTTTAGGATGGGTTTGAAGGGGTTATGGGGGGTTTCTGGTCAAAAATCTCTTCTTGGCACATGAGCATGGCCACCTGCTCATTTGAGCACGGCCGTGTCGGAATTATGAGCGTTTGACGGGGATGTTGCTGATCCCCTGCTCATTTAAGCAGACCCCCTAATCATTTAAGCACGACCCCATGCTCTTTTAAGTAGACCTCTCGTTCCTTTAAGCACGACCACTACTCAGTATTGAGCACGATTGTGCTCAAGATGAGCAGGACCACCTGTTCATTTGAGCACGACCTCCTGCAGAGGGTCTAAAGGCACAAAAACATTAGTTTGAGAGGATTACGAGCCATAACCCTCATTTTGACACTTTTTTGGAATCCTTGTGTGACAAACCCTCTCCTCTCCCTCCTCTTGAACCTCTTCAAATCTCTTGTTTTTCTCTTGTGATTGGAGAGTAAGTCGTGCGTTAGTATCAATTAAGGTAATCTTATAAACCCTTTATTAATCTCCTTTTGTTTGTTTGAATTGGGGATTAATCGTTCTTTCCTTTTAATGTTCTTGACCAAGATTTGTTGAACCGTTCGAGTGAGCCGAGTTTGGATTCGCTCAAGTTGACCGTAAACTTAGACGGTCATACCAGGTATGAGGAGAAGGATTTAATATGAACATATAGGTTTTGGGGTAGCGTAAGATGAGGGTTAACCCATGACCATTTTGTGTGCTATATGTCTAATTTGATGTTTGGCTATTTAATTGTTATTGTTGATATTATGAATGGGTATCTATCTATATGATTTTTATGATTTTGGGTATAAAGTATATGGAGTATTGTTGATTATGATGATTGCATGTCTTGATTAAACACGTTAGTGCTTCAATGTCGTGATATAATGAACTGTGATGATGGGTTGTTATGATGAGTTGCTATGACGAGCTGATATTGTGATTAAAATATGGTGATTAAAGACATAGGGATGTTAATGCTGAACTTAAGGCTGAATATTAGTGGTTAATATTCGTAAGACATGGTCTCGAGTGCTTTAGGAGAACTTGTGAGGTTCCCTATAACAAATAGATGAGACAGTAACAAATATATGTGAATTTTGCTTTGACCAAGTTCAGTTCTTAGGTCATGTCGTAGTGGATCCGTCAAGTTGAAGCTGTTTTAGAATGGGAAAGACCAAAGACGGCAACAGAGATCCGTAGTTTCGTGGGTTTGGCTGGATACTATAGGAGATTCATCGAGGGATTCTCCAAGATTGTAGGGCCACTTACCCAGATGACTCGGAAGGATCAAGCTTTTACATGGACTGAAGCATGAGAAGAAAGTTTTCAAGAGCTAAAGAGAAGGTTGACAACTTCACCTGTATTAGTATTGCCTGATCCTAAGGAACCTTTTGAGGTTTATTATAATGCTTCACATCAAGGGTTAGGTTGTGTACTGATCTAAAATCGGAAGGTTGTAGCTTATGCTTCAAGGCGGTTAAAGATTCATGAGAGGAATTACCCTACAGATGACTTGGAATTAGCAGAATTGGTTTTTGCTTTGAAGATATGGAGGCATTATTTGTATGGAGCTACATTCAATGTTTTCAGTGACCACAAAAGTTTGAAGTACCTGTTCGACCAGAAGGAGTTGAATATGCGGCAGAGGCGTTGGTTAGAATTCTTGAAGGATTATGATTTCCAACTACAGTACCACCCTGGAAAAGCAAACGTGGTAGCAGATGCCTTGAGTAGAAAGTCAATACATGCATCTGTAATGATGGTCAGAGAGCAAGAGTTGTTGGAATAGTTTCGAGATATGCGTTTAGCAGTGGAGACGGCACCAGGAAAGCTTCGTTTAGGTACAATCACCGTTTCAAATGGATTGATGGACCAGATAAGAGAGAAACAAGGTGATCAGTACCTACAAGGAGAAAGGGAATTAGTGCGTCAAGGAGCATTGTCTGAATACAAAGACGGAACATATGGAACCTTGAGATTCGGTAAAAGAGTTTTTGTGCCAGACGAAGCCGAGCTTAGAAAATTGATTCTGGAAGAGGCTCACAAGAGTAAATTAAGTTTGCACCCAGGAGCCACGAAAATGTATCAAGATCTCAAGCAATAGTATTAGTGGTATGGAATGAAGAGTGACGTAATGGAATACGTTGCTTCGTGTTTGGTATGTCAAAAGGCAAAGACTAAACATCAAAGGCCAACGGGAATGCTACAATCCTTAGACATTCCAAAATGGAAATGGGATGGTATCTCAATGGATTTTGTAACCAGTTTACCAAGGATTCGAAAAGGACATGAGGCTATATGGGTAATAGTTGATCGACTGACCCAGTCATCTCACTTTTTACCTATCAATATGGAGTATTCGATGGAAAGATTAACTCAGTTGTACATTGATGAAATTGTCAGATTACATGGTATACCTTCGAGTATCATTTCGGATCGTGATCCGAGGTTTACGTCAAGGTTTTGGCAAAGTCTGTAAGAGTCACTAGAAACGAAACTCAGATTGAGTTCAGCCTATCATCCACAAACAGATGGACAATCCGATAGGACGTTCCAATCACTTGAGGACTTATTGAGAGCTTAAGTGTTGGAAAACACTGGGAATTGGGATGAATTTCTACCATTGATAGAATTCACTTATAACAACTGTTTCCACTCAAGCATAGGAATCACACCCTATGAAGCTTTATATGGTCGACAGTGTAGAACACCTCTATGTTGGTACCATGATGCGGACAACTCAGAGTCGACAGAAGAGTTATGCTGACAAAAGATGACGGCCTCTTGAGTTTGAGGAAGGTGAGCATGTATTCTTGAGAGTCACGCCTACGACTGGGATTGGCAGAGTAATTAAATCCAGAAAACTCACTCCTAAGTTCATTGGACCCTACCAAATTCTTCGTCGCGTGGGTCCAGTGGCCTATAAGATTTCCTTGCCACCTTTTCTTTCCAACCTTCATGATGTTTTCCATGTTTCACAACTGAGGAAATATTTTCCTGATCCATCTCACGTAATCGAACCAGATAATGTGCAACTAAAAGAGAACTTGTCTTATGAGACTTCGCCTATACGAATCGCGGATAAGATGACGAAGCAGTTCAGAGGTAAACAAATTTCCTTAGTTAAGGTTATTTGGAATGATGCAACCGGATAAGCTACTTGGGAAGTCGAGGACAAAATGAGATTGCAATATGCTGATCTATTTCCAGGTGCGTAATTTCAAGGACTAAATTCTTTTTAGTGGGGTGGTAATGTAACGCCCCGATTTCTGTCTTTTTGTATCAGTAAATGCATGTGTGTATGTGTTTACTTTTGTTAAAATCCATAGGATAATTTTAGATAAACTAAAATTATTGTCTTGTTCTACCTTACCGTAGGAAGTCAAGGTTAAATTTTCGGATGAAAATTCAAACGGAAGCTAGTCCGCGTTTTCACTTGATGAAGAGTTTACTGGTAAGAAAACCTAATTTTGACCCGTGAACGAAACGGTTAGTGTTTTTGTCGTGTTTCCAATTATTTTGGTTATTTTAGAAAATTTTCGTTCGGGAATAAAATATAATATTTTATCCAGGTGAAATCTTCGGAAATTACGATCGAAAACTTTAACCGGGTGCACAACGAAGCAGGATGGGGAGCCGAGATGACCAATGTGACTTGTTGGAAAAGGAGTGACATGTTGGTGTGAGTCATATGTCACATCATAAAGTAACCATCATTACACTTTTTGAAATATAATGTATTTTATTCCAAAAACCCATTTTTATCACACTTTTTCCAACCAAACACAGTTTAACCAAAACTTGGAACCCAAGTCCCTTATTTCTCTCTCTTCTCCACGGCTCCACACCCTCCTTGCCTATATATATATATATTCACTTCTTCTTCAACTCATCACTTTACACATTCAAGCTAACAAAGAACACTTACAAAGTTCATTGGTTTTCTTCATCTTCAAGAGTCCATCATCTTTCTCATTTCTTTCCTTCAATCTTCAAGGGTAATACTCTAATCCCTTACTCATCTAAATTATTCTGTTCACTTATTAGTTGAGTTTTATGCCATATTCTTCCATCTATCATCCTTAGATCCATAACTTCTAAAATCTCTAGAAATTAGTAGAAAAATCCATTTGACTTGAAACTAATTTCTATGGACTCGCAATGACCTCTATATTGTTTATCTAAGAGCTTATATAAAACAAAAATTTCCTTCCCTATTTTCCTATGAAGGTCGAATCTATGTTATTGTTGGGGAACAAGGAAGTTTTGTTTCAACTTTCAAAGCATGATCATTAATTTGAACTCTTTACTACCTTTTGATGTTAAATCTAAGAGCTTGAAAAGTTTGAAAATTTATATTATATTTTATGAATCATGGCCGAAACCCTAAGCTAGTGGCTTAGAGGTATTTTTGTTCAATCCTTGTAAAATGATCATTGATTATGAATATCTAATACTTAAGGATCATTAATCCACGAGTTTGAGAAATTTTGAAATCCCCAACCCTATTTTCATGTTGTGGCCGAACCTATGCCTAGGGTAGATTGAATGTTTTGGTTGTTTCTAACTGGTGATTATGTGTTGGAATCTTTAGACTTCTGTTGTGAAGCAAGCAAGGAAGATCGTGGTACCCGACGAAGGAAAAGAAACATCTCTACTTTGAACTCAGGTAAGAGGGGACCGCCTGAGGGATGTTTCAATAACTGTATGCAATTGTTTGTGGATTGTGAATTTGTATTAGGTCCTGTTGTGATTATCTAAAATGATTATGTGATTGAACTGTCCGTGATAAAATGTCTGAGTGTGATGATTTGCTTGATGATGCACTGAGAATTTAATATATGGTATGAACTGTATTGACTGTCATGATATTGATGTGGAAATATTACTGTTGATTGATTGATGCCTGAGAGGCATGACACTCGTCGGTGCTCAATTAATTATGAGGGTAAAAGTCTTAAAAAGCCTTATGAGAATTTTGGAAAAAAAATATTTATTTGATGATTTCTTGATAAAAGAATGAATATAAAGATGGAACTGTAAACGGAATATTTTAGTATGTTATCATTTTCGAAGAATGAGAGGGAAAATATTTTGAGAACTAAGTGTGAAATATTTTAAAGCTAGAGGAAAATCATTTTCTTAAAATAATCTTAGTATAAGTGAAAATAATTTTTAAAGTATGTTTTATGAAGGAAAACCTTTGGAAATGATTGGTAATATTTTAGAAAAGAATTTGAAAGGATTTGACAACGTTCTAAAGATGGTTTGGAAGAAAAAGAAGAATTTCAAAAGAAAATGGATTTCTTTATACCTTAGCATTTTACAAATGGATTTCCAATGAACAAGATTTCTAGAAAAAATACTTTTGAAATTTTTCTGGCAAGCTTGGATAAGTTGCTGAAGTTTCATTTTGTATTTGTGTTTCACTGAAGGAATAAGAATAAATACGTTGGAAAGTGAACTTAGTTTACGAGACGTCGGAATACCAGAGTTCTGTAATTTACAAGTAGATCTTTGATCAGTGTCACGTTGTTGTGGACTGTGTGTCCTAATCACGTTGTGATAAACGTTGAAAAAGGTGAAAGTTGTTATCTATGACCACAAGCCCAAGGCTGGTGCATCGGTTTAGGGCGTTGTGATTAAGCACTCGGACTTCGTGTCCCGTATTGATGTTGAAAAATCTTAAAGTTAAAGATTTTATGAATAGTCGTTAGCCTTTGAGCTTCGACAAGGAAAGAATGTACACACAGATAAACTTTAAGAATAAAATGATTTTTACATGCATTTGTTTGGTATACGTGCCATGTTGTTAAGTTAGAAATCATTGCGTCATGTGTTGGCCAATGAATTTTGGGGAAATACGCCCATGAACTACGATAACCATTGGTTGCTGGGTGATCTGCCAATGCTTGGACAGAAGTTTCCCGTTTATCGTAATGACAATTGAGATGTCATAACTTGTGCGCAATAACCTTTGGTTGCTGAGTGATCTACCAATGAATTACAAAGGTGTTGGACATTGGATTCTTTTCGTTGACAATGATCCATGTAAAAAGCTTGATCATCTTAAACGAAAAATGAAGTTGGTATCTCATGAGATTAAGTTAGAGCCTGAATATTAAAGTGTCATGCATATTTTTATAAAAATCATAGCTGATCGGGTATGAGACCCGTTGATATAATACTGTTTATTTTCAAGAATTTTATGATATATGACTTTACATGCTATCTAATGTTTTGTGTCGTGCATATGGTTATTGTGCTTAATCCATATATTGGTATCTCACTTTTACATACTTTCTTGTTGTTTTCTTTTCCTATATGGAATTGTTATATATATATATATGAGTTTAGATGGATCCCAACATCCCCTAGCACCATCGGGCACGATGACGTTGATTTTTTATAACGCCCATAATCCGGGAGTGTGGGATATCCACCTGATATCCCACTCTGCTACCTATACCGGGCCAGTTAGTTCACTGGAGGGAGCTGTTAAGGACGGACCACAACGGAGGATTCAGACTGTCTAGTCGGTGAGGATTTCACTACCACCTCCCTGGTATTACCTTCATGTTTTGGCTGAGCGAGGACAATTGCATGAGAATCCACCTCTTGGAGTACCACTTCCCGGAGTTGTACCTGACTCGCCCCCGGAGGAGTTTTTCGATGACGACCCAGAGTACGTTGTTCTTGATGATGACGACTCTCCTGACGGGGGGGGGGGGGGGGAGGTTTTGGATGTCATGTCTGATTCAGCTTCTAGGAGTGGGGGTGTTCATTCTGGCGTTCCTAATGGCCATCTCTAGTTGGACTAGCTGTGGGTTTTCTTTTGTGGGGTAGTTTATCCTTGTCCGGCTGATTCCCGGTTCCTGAGAACCATGGTATTTTGTGATGTGGTTCCGGACCCTTTTGCTTTATGATTCTTATATTTCTCTTATCTACTCATTTTCTAACTAAGTCGGTGGTACATTCTTATAAAGACCCTATGTTCATTTTGTAACTATGGACATATGTTGCAATCTTGATCCGACTTTTATATATATATATATATATATATATATATATATATATATATATATATATATATATATATATGTATGTATGTATGTATGTATGTATGTATGTATGTATATGCATTTCTGTTGTTCATGTTCAGAGTGTTCATCTATCTTAAGAAAAGAAAAAAAAATTATCACCAGTTTTAGCACACTTATTTAATAAGAAAATATTATTTTCCAAAAGTAACCAGCGATTTAATCAATTTTATTTTCCGCAACGGGTAACCATGTGATGCCCAAGTTAGGGTGTTACATTAGTGGTATTAGAGCTGGTCGAGTCTTTCGGGAATCTTTGGGTTTAGGTCTGTTGTGTTGATGTTGTGTGTTCTCTGACTAAAACTTGTTTGAATTACTTCTTAGAAGCAATGTGTGATAATCAATGAGTTTACGTTTCATTTTCTCAGTTACCATTTCACCGATTATGTCCTGCAGGTCAGTATGGAACTAAGAGGTGCACGTGGACGTGGTCGTGGAAGAGGCTATGGTGGAATGGACTTCGCGGCATAGGCAATGGCTGATGTTGCTGCTGCAATTACTTTTCAGACTGCAACAATGGGTGCTCAGAACCAACAAGAGCGAGATGAGAGTGAACAAGCGAGCCAAAGGCAAGAATCGACTGCTTTTAGGCGCCGGAATCCATCTTAGTTCAATGGAGATGTAGATCCTACGAAGGCCGATCTATGGATTCAGGAATTAGAGAAAATATTTGGTGACACACACACGGAGGAGTGAAGGTGTCTTATGCTATTTTCCTCTTTGGAAGGAGATCTCTTGAATATTGGTGGAAGTGCACCAAGTAGTTGCTTGGGAGGCTGAACAACGGGGAGATCACTTGGGCGATATTCCGCGATAGGTTTACGAACAAGTATTTTCCTCGAGTGCTCGAACCTGAAAAAGAGCAATAATTTGTGTCTACATCAGAGGGACATGTATGTCGGGGAATATGCGGAAAAATTTGAGTCACTTGCCAAGTATTTCCGCTTTTTCCAAAACAACCCAGATGAAGAATGGAAGTGCGAGAAGTTTGAAGGAGGACTGCCGCTGGAAATCAAGAACTTTTAGGCGTTAGTGGAGAAGTGTAGGAAGATTGAGCAAATGCGGAAGGGAAGAGACAATAGAGGGAATGTTGGAGGACCCTCTTGATTTAAGAATCAATTTCAGAATCAGAACCAAAGAGGGAAGCAAAACCAGAGAAAACCATACTCTCGACCACCAAGCAAAAACTAGAGTCAGCAACCATATCGTTACGGTACTGAGGCCGGGCTCGAGGCCCGGAGGCCGAGAGAAACCAAAACCAAGGCCAAGAAAGAAGGTGTTACAAGTGTGGTGACCCAAGTCACTTGGTTGATACCTGTCCAAAGAGAGGAGCAAAGTGCTTTAACTGTGATCGTTTTGGGCACTTGGCCAAGGACTGCAGAGCACCAAAGCGTGAACCAGCTATTAATCACGCCAGAGCCAACAAGCCGACTACCATCGAAAGGGTCTATACTATGAATTGAGCTAAGGCATCAAACTCCGGTGATCTCGTGCAGGGTAAGTGTGTCATAGCTGGTAATCTTTTAACTGTACTTTTTGATTCGGGTGCAACGCATTCTTTCATATCGATGGATTTTGTGAAACTTCTAAACTTGGGATACCAAAAAAGGTCAATTTATCTGCGCAAGTATTTCCCTCTCTATAAATTTGGGAAACAATAAAATTCATCCTTTTGGTTGCTTGGACACAGTTAATCGATCTACTCCCGAGCTTTCATGGAACCATATTAGTTTTTGAAAGCAGCCACCACAAAGAGAGAATCACATTCCAACCATAAGCTATGAAAACCCTTTTCAATTGCCAAGTCAATTGCAAACATTGCTGCTAATAGTTCAGCATAATTTGAGGTTGAAACCCCTAAATAATTGGAGAAACACACCATAAATTCACCTTTGTTACCTCAAAATTCCCCCACATGAAGCATGACTAGGATTGCCTTTGGATGCTCCATCTGAATTACACTTTACCCAACCACACTTGGGAGGATACCAATTCACTTGAATGATCTTTGGTGCTTTTGATAATGTCCTTCAACACAAAACAACTTGAGAATTTTGAAGTCATCAATTGAGTTTGAGGAATTACCTGTTGAAAGCTTACCAGGCAAGCTTGATGCAGCAAAAATCCTGTGAATAACATTATGGACATCGATCATTTTGTTTTAAAATCTGACTTGATTTCTACTTAACCATATAAACCAAAAAACATGTATTACAACAGATAGAATAAGGTCTTTGACTTGAGGACACCAATTTTTATAACAAACCTTAAGAATAGAGTCAATAGATGAGAGCAGCAAGCCAGTTCCAGAGTTTGGTCGCATAATCACATCTTAAGAATAAATTAACTGTAGATTCATCAATTCGATATCAAAGACTGCATACTGAAACTGAGGTTACTCCTCTAAGCCTTAGGTTCTCATCGATTGAAACCATATTGTGTACAAGTCTCCATACTAAAAAGGATCTTGATGGGGGAATGCATGATTTCCAAATTAACTTCCCCCCAAGAGATAGACTGACTTCACTGCTTTAAATAATTATAAGAACCCTTAAAACTGAGTAAACCATTTTCAGTCCCTTTCCAAATCATACAGTCCTCAAAATCACCAGATGAGATAACTGTGACCATTATATCATAAACAATATCAAGATATTTTGATGAAATAAAGCCAGGAATTGACCAAGATCTGTTTGATATAAAATCATCAATTTTAGAATTTAAAACAGACTACATTGAGGGTGGAATCTACATTAATTCCACTATAGGTTGTTCCAACCAAGTATCATTCCATAAATGAATCTTGTCTCCTTTACCAAGCTACTAGCAACTTCCACTCTTGACAGTCTGCAAGTTCTGTCTCAAACCAGGCCAGAGTGAGTATTTAACATAATGACCGATTGGTTTATTGAATCTAAGAAATCTAGGCCTCAACAAAACAACTCAATCCTGATTAGAAGAGAACATTTCCCATGAGAGTTTTGAAAGAGCATCATCATTGATTGATCTCAATGACCTTAAACCTAATCCACAAACTTCAAAAGGAGAACAGGTTTTGTGCCAGGACACAGTAACAATCATCGACGATGTCTCCTGACCAAATGAAATCCCTGGTCCATTGTTCCAAGGTCTTGATTAAAGAGATAGGCCAAACATATATATAAAAACTATAAGCTAGCATTCCATGAATAATTAACTTCACCAGCTGCAATCTACCCATGATTGAAAGGAGGGAGCCTTTCCATGAAGCCAACTTAACTTTGATTTTGACTGCAATCTGCTGAAGGCGAATGGTTCTAGGCTTTCCATGGAAAAGAGGGACACCGAGGTAGTTAAAAGGAAAATTGCATACTGTAAAGCCTAAACAACAACAACAACAACAGCCAAGCCTTATCCCACTAGGTGGGGACCGTAAAACCTAAAATTCTACTAATTTCATTTCTTTTCTGACTAGCCAATGATCCAGTATAGAATCTGCATTTCCCAATACTAAGATGTTGTCTTGAAACAACAACATACTCTTCAAATAAGGACATTAAAGCTTGCAGGTTTCTTTTTGTTCCTTTGCAAAAGCCCATGATATCATCAACATAGAGAACATGAGAGGGAATAGAAAAGCCTTTAGGACCATAAATAAGCTTCATAATTCCTGAGGTTACCAAGTGAGTGATACCTCTACTCAACGCATCCTCTGCCAAACAGAAAAGGAGAGGTGAGAGAGGATCACATTTCTAACTCCTCTCTTGCACTGAAAGAAACCAACAGGATTTCCATTTACAGAGATGGATAACTTAGCAGAGTGAAAAATAACATATATCCATTTACAAAAAGCTATGATGAAAGGCAAAAGATTTCAACTCCTTTAATAGAAATTGTCAATCTATAGTGTCAAATGCTTTTTTACCTATCATGTTATGTGAGAGCAAAAGATAAAAGTAAATTTTAATGGATACTACACATTAAAATAATCATTTAAATAAGTTTTTTTGTTTTAGTCCGAGTTAAAAAAAATTCTTAGGATATCGTCATTGTAATTTAAAAAAAATTGTAAGTTGTCCCTACTGTCATCTTTTTCCGTTATCTAGTTCTTATGAGGAAAAAATATATGTTAGAGCCACAGGGTTAGAATTAATAATTTTTTTCATCTGGAATGATTTCTAATACTTATGGACAATGATAAGGACTATTTATAAATTCTTTTAAATTATAGGGTCAAAATCCTAAGAAATTATTTTATAGGGACTAAAATCAAATTTGATGAATTTTGTATGGACTAAAAACTTATTTAAACCTAAAATAAATTTATTTTTATATTTTTCTCTTGTAACCTAAAATTAATAAATGAAAATGAAAAAGGAGAGGGTCAAATCCTAAATTATCAACTCTCCATTCACTTTTTAATTTTGGTAAATCCAAAAAAATGTCAGAAAAGTACCTCTTAAATCGTGATGGTGTTTTACAGTTATCGTGACAACAAATGCTCTCTTTTTTATTATTATTATAAGGATTGTTACAACAAATGCTTAATGATATATATTAATATAAAGGAGGGATCGATTCACATGAAACTTATTTTTCACTTACACCATGTCCCAACATTTGATTTTTATTTCCATCCAATGGTGTAAACTATTAAAATCACAATCATTATTGGATGAAAATAAAATTAACAGTTGGAGTTTTGTTTAAATGAAACAGTTGGAGTTTTGTTTAAATGAAAAATGACTTATATTGGTAAACCGACCCCTCGTATATATCTAGACCCTCAATATCTGAAAGTTACTTTCGACTCCGACTAATTCTAGTCGAACCAGGTGAACCATATACTTAAGGGGGCAAAGCGCCCATTTTTCGTATTCACAAGACTCGAACTCGATACCTTACTTAAGAAGAACCAAGTTCTAGCCACTTGAACCAACAAGCGTTGATATTCGGGTGGGAATACTCACTAGTGGAAAATATACATTAGACGGTAAAGGTTTACATCAGTTAAGCAAAAGCTAGACGTTAAAAAGGGGGCGGTGGCAGTTTTGTAAATATCAAACTTCATTAATTCAATTTTAACGCCAGTTGTTGTAAGGACAGAGTTAAAAGTTAAGTGACTCACTTTTAACGTCAGTTCAATAAACAACTGATGTTAACAGTGAACCTTTTAACGTCGGTTCTTTATTGAACTGACGTTAAAAGTGAGTCACTTCACTTTTAACCTCAGTCCTTACATCAACAGACGTTAAAGGTTATTTTAATAATTTTTTTTTACCTAGTAAATGTACCTTTCCGCATTGCCTTCCTCAAAGTTTCAGTTTCACTTGCTTGTATGTTTTGTGTTTCTGTTTTGAAAACTAAAATATATGTGCGAAGTATAAGTTGAATCAATTACCCAAACCGGATCTCATTCATGAAGTGTATCAATAATACAATTACAAGATACATTCAAAATTTTAAAATCCTATAAAAAGTTACATTGAAAGGGTTTAAAATCCTAAACATTTGTTGAGGCTTCGTTCCCTTCACGGGTGAGCAAGAGAGGAGAGTCGGCGGACCGAGTTTTCCAGAATTCAATGAGGAGGTTGTGTGGCAAAGCATAAGGCCACTTTTGGAACCCCTTATCACACTCGAAACATTAAAGCTACATCCCATCAGAGAGTTTTATGAAATATGCCAAAGGGAAAACTATACTCCGAATGTGACCATGTCTAGCAGTGATGGTGTTACTCATGTTGGAATCGAGGTACATGCTGATAATGTGGTCATTCATAAGCTGAGGTTTTGGAACTGTAGCAGCCGATTCTCCGGAAGGATGATAAGGTGAGCAACTCACATTATGTGATTTACAGAACCTTATCACCCATGTTATGTGATTTACACAGCCTCAGAAGTTGTTTGACCATTAAGACAAAGATCTTTGAGTCTAGGAATAGGAAGAAAGAGTGATGAAGTTAATCTCCATGGCAGAGCCATATTGTGAAGCAGAAAAATAAAAGAAAGGAAGGAAGCTATTTATTGGAGCAGGGGATGAAGTTACTAGGCGTGGTAAGTTGCTAAAAAATTAAGTTGATCATTAAGAGGATTAGGTTCCAAGGTGAATGGGTAAGTAGCATAGTAGTCAAAGGAATGAATGTTTTTGCAGAAACTTATATACCTTTAACGTCAGTTGTTTAATACAACTGACGTTAAAAGTGTTTTTAAAATAAAAAATATTTATTTTTAACATCAGTTTTTCATACAACTAACGTTAAAAGTGTGATTTTTACTTCAGTTAAATAAATAGCTGACGTAAATAATCATATATCCATATCTGAAATGCCCTGTTGTCACTCTTAACACAGGTCACTCCATATATATAGTGCAGTTTATTTCTAAACTTTTTTTTTAAACAAGTTTATTTTTTATCTTAATTAATTATCTTGAATTAGTAAACAAATTCTTGTGCAAATTAAAATAAATAAACACTTAACATAAAACAAGTTATATATGTATAATCAAATCGTATCTCATTGAAACGATTCATAAGTTACAATTACATGATTAAAAGATAAAAACTTTTTGCAACATAGCCCTAAAATATAAAAAAGTTTCTGCATCAACATCATTTTATTCTCAGTCCTGTCCTCAGAAATTCCAACGGATGCAAAGTTTCAGCTTCAACATCATTTCCTTCTCAGTCCTGTCCTCAGAAACTCCAATGGATGGATCGATGCATCTCCTCCCTCACTTGAATTCCATGATGCATCGTGAACCCACAATCACTAGCAGCGAAAGCAAAGTGAAAGGGATCTTTGCATCACCTCCTTCACTGGAATTCCTTGATGCATCGTCTTGAATCCACAGTCACTTGGGACCAAAGCAGAGTGAAAGGGATGGCTGGGATGAAATAAAGTGAGTAAATCACATTACGTGATTTACACAACCTTACCATCCATGTTAGGTGATTTACTCAACCTCGGAAGTTTTTTGACCATTAGGACTGAGACCTTTAAGTCTAGGTATAGGAAGAAATAACAAAAGTCTCAGAGCCATTTTGTGAAGGAATAGAAAACGCACGAAATATAGAGGAAAAGAAGAGGTCAGACATGATCGATCTGGAAGAATGATACTTTATATAGAGAAGAGAGAGACTAGCTGATTTTATTGAAAACTGATCTATAAACTTAATGCTCAATATGGGTAAGTAGCACAGTAGTCAAATAAATTAATGTTTTTGCTGAAACTTATACACTTTTAACGTCAGTTGCTACAAACAACTGACGTAAAATGTTGTTTTATTTTTGATTTTTGATTATAACGTAAAAACTGACTTTTAACGTCAGTTGTTTAATATAACTGACGTTAAATAAATGACCTTTAACGTCAGTTGTTACAAACAACTGACGTTAAATGTTGTTTTATTTTTGGTTTTTGATTATAACGTTTACACCGCGCACCTTCTGCACTTCTCTCTGTACGTCTCTGTTCTTCTCTTTCACGCTCACTCTGACTCTCAACTCTCACTCTGACTCTCAACTCTCACTCTCACTCTCACTCTGCCCTAATCGCGAGCTCATCTCCACCGCAACCACCGCGAGGGCTTCTTCCCCACCACCGTGAGGTACACTCTTAACCCTAACCCTGTCTTTCCCGCTCATTCTTTGCAATAACTTGACATCTCTCTTTCCCCTTCCCGCACACTAACTCTCCTTGTCCCTCTGCTCTCAGTAACCACATCGAACGTTGGCCACCACTCGAGCTCTCCTCCCCACCACCACGCGAGCACCTATTTCTGGTGAGTCTTTAGGGCACATTTTTTATTTTTGGTTTTGAGTGTATGTTGAAATTGTAGTCTCAGTAGTTGAAACTTGAAACTGTGAGTTTGAGTTGTTTGGAATGTCTCTATTTTTGGTTTTGAGTGTATGTTGAAACTGTAGTCTCAGTAGTTGAAACTTGAAACCGTGAGTTTGAGTTGTTTGGAATGTCTCTATTTTTGGTTTTGAGTGCATGTTGCTCTGCTGGATGATCTGTCATGGCCGTGATGCTCATCACGGCTAGACCGTGATCAGTTCTGCCTGTGAGGGTCTGGTTCAGTTGGCACGTTACGGCCATGATGGACATCACTGCCAGGCCGTGACCAGTGCTTGGCAATCTTCAAAAACTATAGTTTTCAATCTCCCGTATTGTCCTTTATTGGATATATGTTTTGTATATCTACAGGACCTATCTAGTTATTTTTATTTATACTTATGTATTTATTTTGAGTTATAACCTATGTTAATAAATATATATTGTTTCTGAACAGGCATACGTATGGATCAGTCGGATAGCCCACATGCACGGGAGGACACTGTGGGGGCTACGCAGGACCCGATCACGCCTACGCCTGATTCTAGTGTAAGTTTACATGTTATATACTATCTTTAGTCCTTCTTTTTAATGTAAGTTTATAATGTTACAACCCTCTATTTTATCTTTTTTTTTTCCATACAGACATCACAGGCTCATAGGAAACGGGGTAGAGGAGCCACCTCGTTGAAAAAACTAGAGAAGGACAGGCAAAGCGGACAGAAGCTTGAGGTGTCCTTTGATGCTAATCTAAATGCCCAGGGACCCCGTGCTAAAGAATTTAATAAGTGGGTGTTTCTACAAGCGAAGCAGCACATAAGCATCAACTACAACCACTGGAATGACGTTCCACAGAACGTTAAGGATCAGATTTGGGAGGCTATCGCTGTATTTTACCTTTACATCCGTTTGATTTACATTATTAGATAATTATCCGAGTTATAATCCATCCAGTTGTTATGTATTTAATGTGTAGGTAGCTTGGACTGTGCCAAATGACGAGGATCATCGTCATAAATGTATGAAAATGGCATCAAAGCGTTGGAATGGGTTCAAGCATGATCTTACCAGGTACTATGTATCTGGGAAGAAGCGGCTTGATAAAATGTTCTCGGATTATCCCTGGATTGATCAGGATACTTGGGATATGTTTGCCAGGAGTCGACAGGATGGAGAATTTCAGGTTGGTTGATTAAGTTAATTTTGTATGCTTCTTATAGATCATTTAACTGTATTTAATTATGTGTTTTTGTTTGAATAGGCTAAGGCAAATAAGGGTCGGCGAGAATCGGGCGAAGAACGTCCACCGCCACACCATGTCTCGGGGTGGGTACCGGACTCGGATCGAGCGGATGATGGCGGATAGGTGAGGGGCGAAGCGGGAAGAGCACTCTGCTAGGATTGAAAGAGGAGAGGTGCCTAAGGGCACCACCATTAAGTCCTCCAGTCGGACATCGACCGCGAGGATGTCACAGTTAGCCGGCCGCATGACAAAGGCGGGATCTTTTAAAGTTGATGCCACTCGCGAAGTGGCAGATAAGATTGTAAGTAAATAATTAACTTGATTTCAATTGATAATTGTATAGATATTTGCAACACTTTTCACTTGCACGTTTTTTCATTTTTTTTCATTGTAGATGGATCTTAAAGCACAATCCTCCCAAGGCTCATTCGTCCCGCCACGGACGGCGAGGCGTCTTGATGACTTGCTCTAGGCAAGAAAGACCATCCTGGTCGGGTTCTCGGTGTTCCGGGAACGTGACCATCAAAGAATATTATGGCAAGTCTGCTTCACGAAAGCGGGTGGTCGATGAAGCATCAATTTTGGCTGACATTACTCAGCACCTCATGTCCAACCCAGCTATTACAACACATCTGATGCAAAGCTTAATATCCAACCCAGAATTCAAGCAGGCGCTTGCCAGAGAGCTTTCCTCCGTCGGTACATCCCAGGACACCGCAGGGCATGCCAACCCTTCACATGTGAGCACAAAAGAGAGTTTTAGTAGGGCACATGTGGAGGACGATGAGTTGGCAGCTAGGGAGCGGGAGTTCGAAGTCCAACGCCATGAGCATGAGTTGGAAATGAAAAGGCGTGAGCTTGAGTTGGACTTCAAACGACGTGAGCTCGAAATGTTAACAAAGGTATGTATTCATTATTAATGTCCAAATTAGTCAAATAATTACTTGTGTTTTTTTTTAATTATCAACAACTTATCTATTTTATTTTTCCTAAACTGAAGGCCAAGTCGACGTCGGTGTCGCTGTCACCTATCACTCGTTTGTTCTCACTTGGTGAGGATTATGCGTATGAGATTTTTGAATGTCCATTGGAGCACGATGGATGGGTGGCACGCCCATATCAACGGAGGATATTTTCCTTCTGTGGTGACGATCTCGAGAATGCCTGCAGAAATAACATCTGGATGGCCAACACAGTTTTGAGTCTTTGGTGCACGTAAGTTAATTTTAATTTTATAACTTATTTATTTTTGGTCTTTTTCCATTTAATAATTTATTTTAATTTCAATATATATATTATGTAATTAACATCCACACCTTTTCATATCTTAGGTATCTTCATCGTCTTCAGCTTGATAAGGGTGTTGCATCAGTTTACGGCTTCTTAGATCTGTCAATCCTTCTGCCCGATTTCTTTGTTGGCGATGCATTGAGTAAATACTTAGGGAACTTGTTGGGAGACAATCAGAAAGAATTATATCTGGCTCCCTACTATATGAAAAGCCATTGGCAGTTGTTCGTACTTCACCCGTCTAGGCATACTGTCATATTCTATTGTTCTCTCCACCAACAGCCGCCACAGGTGGTGTTAGAAGCTGTAAATAAGTAAGTAACTAATTAATCTTAAATTTAATTTAAGTTTTAATATCAGTTGTTTTTAGTTTATTACACACATGATATATGAATTTGTTAATTGATCGACATGATTATTTGTTTATGATAGCGCACTGAAGACGAGTAGCATAAGTTGCGCCAACGGGAGAAGTAGGACTTCTAAGGCTAAAGCAAATCATGTATGGAACATCCTCAAGGTTTGGTAGTTTATTTATCAAATAATTAATATTATAATTATTAATTTATATGTATATTCAACTGACATTGAAATTAATTTTGTTGGTAGTCTCGATTTCAAAATGACGGGTGGTCGTGCGGCTATTATGTGATGCTTCATATGCTGAACATAGTCTCCACATCCATTACGGATGGATGGAATAAGGTAATATTTAAACAACTTGTTAAATTATATATTATAGTTTTGAAGATGACTTGCATTGATGTTATTGTTATTATTTGAACGTGTGTAGGCATTTAACGACCAATCGCCTATTCAAGAAGATGAGTTAAGAGACTTGAGGATGCGCTTCGCTGAATTCTTCTTCAAGTATGCGGCTGAAAAAGGAATTGACAAGATACCTCCGCACTATTTAGATGAATAGTTTTTTTGTTAGACTTTAGAAACTAATTAATAACATGTATATCCTTAGATTGGTAGTTTTGTTTTTAGACATTGGAGACTAAAATTTATTTATATATATACATGGGTTTTGGTTTTAAGTCCCCCCATTGTTCCATTTTTCCTTTGCAATTCTGTAATGTGTGTGATATTCTGTGTTACTGGGATATTTACTGAATGCAGGGATAGCAGAGGGGAGTGATATTTTAAAACTGAATTTAAAAAAAAAAATCTATTAACGTCAGTTGTATCAAACAACTGACGTTAATAGTATTTTATAAAATATACAGTACACTATTAACGTCAGCTGTTTATTACAACTGACGTTAAAATTAAAAGCTTTAACGTCTGTTCTTTATAACAACTGACGTTAGTTTTAACAAAATTAACGTCTGTTTTCTTAAAGAACTGACGTTAATAGTTTTATGTTTAACGTCAGTTGTCTAAACAACTGACATTAATTTTTACAAAATTAACGTCAGTTGTGTTAAAGAACTGACGTTAATAGTTTTATATTTAACGTCAGTTCTCAACTGACGTTAAATTTTAACTGACGTAAAAAGCACTTATTGCACTAGTGACTTTGTTTTAGTGAGAAATGAAAACAATGAATTTTGATCATTATATCTTATTTGAATGGAGAAGATTAAAAGATGTTTGCTTGTTACTTTTTAATTTAAGTGGTAATGTGTAGTGGCAGATCTTCCTAGTAGCCCAAATTGTTTTCCATAATTTTATTTTATATAAAAATATCATATATGACGTCGTTAAAATAATTTTTACAATTAACATATATTAAATGTAGAGTTGACAAATTATATATATTTTATTTTGTAGAACATTATTATTAGATCTTATTGACTCAAAAATGTTCCTATAGCTGGATAATTTCATCAAAATGAATTTTACTTTCAACTCAAAATATCATTAGGACTCCTTACAAGACATTTTTCCTCTTCCGTGCATCTACTCCAAGCTTCTCAACCTCTCCTGCATGAATATATATCGTTGCAAGATGAGTAAACGCTAGCTAGAATTTCACATACCGAATGTTTACTCACTTTACATATTTGAGTACTAAAATTATACATAATTAATTACAAATTTTAAGTTTATCACTTTGGTTAGCGTTCTGTGACTCCCCAAAACTTTTACTCTAGATTCGCCATCATTCATCTGTGATCATTAAACAACTTTTAATCTTGATCATATATATGTATGTCATTAGTATTTATTTATTTTTGGTAATCATTATTATTATAATATAATAATTTTTATTGATTTTTTCATTACAAATTTTTTGTTCAATTAATATTTGTTATAATTAATATTTTGGTAAATCATTCGGTGAGGCCGGGTAAGAAAACAGAATCCATTTTAACGAACAACTTAATTTTAAAAATGAAGATGTATAGAAATGGCTATTTTGTTGGAGAAAATATTTTTCTGTTTTTATTTTAATTTATTTTTATTAGTAATTATAAAAATATCACTTTATTTTTTTTTTCTAAATATTTGTGCAAGAAACTCTGAAATAATTTCTGTAGTGTTTCATGTACAAATATTATATAATAGCAAACAAAATAAAAATAATATGACTTCTTTTATTATTATTAACAAAAACATAAATTTAAAAAAGAAAGTTTTTTCTCAAAGCAAATCTCCTAAGCTTTTCCTTTCTCTTCATGCGCTGCTGTCGCTAAATAATATTATTTATGGTGTAAGGAGGGACTCGCTAGATAATATTATTAAGATAACAAGACTTAATAGTATTTTATAGAATCTGAATAAGCATGCCTACCCCCAAATCCCATATGCCCATTTAATTTTAGTTTTTATTCTTTTCTATCCAAATAGAAGGCAAATAACTGTGAAGTTTCAAGGATCATACAATAACAAACAAGATTGTATCTCTTCTAAAACAATATCAAAGATGCGAGTAGCTAAAAAACAAAGCAAGTTCAACGAAAATAAAAAGAAGCATGTTCAAATGTGATCACATAAAAATAAGGAGTATGAAAGAGATCGGTGGATAATGGATTATAAATATTATTTGCCATGTTATAAATTACACGGAACATTTTTTTAATATATGAAACAGTTTTTTTTTGGGTGCTAGCTCTAATGTGTTTCTATAAGTGAAACGTGTTTTTTTGTTGTTGTTAATCCATCGTAATTAACACTAATGCAAAATACGCTTTTAACGTCGGATACTTAACATCAGTTTCTTTATAACCGATGTCTAAAACGAGGCGGTGACATTTTTGAAATTATTCTCAGAACTTTTAACATCGGTTTCCTAAATAACCGATATAAAAAAATTTAGACATCTGTTCTTTTGTGTCAACCAATGTCTAAAATTAAAACGAAAAATGAAAAATTAAAATTTAGACATCGAGTTTGTTTACAACCGATGTATAATAGATTGACAGCCCATACCCCATTTGTCCTATTCATTCCCTCCATCTCATCGCGCCCTACTTTTATGTTTGCTTCCGAAACCTAGACCCTCACCGCACCATTACTTTTGCTCCTTGCTGCGTTTTCACTTTGCTTTGGTTCTCACCACTCAAGCTCCCCACAGAGATAACCCATTCTCTTCCTCTACTTCAAAACTTGGGCGTTCTCTCCTCTGCAAAGAATGTGATTTCAATTTTTTTTTAGTTTTGTAATTTTCTGCCCTCTGCCATGTTATAAATTACACGGAACATTTTTTTAATATATGAAACAGTTTTTTTTTGGGTGCTAGCTCTAATGTGTTTCTATAAGTGAAACGTGTTTTTTTGTTGTTGTTAATCCATCGTAATTAACACTAATGCAAAATACGCTTTTAACGTCGGATACTTAACATCAGTTTCTTTATAACCGATGTCTAAAACGAGGCGGTGACATTTTTGAAATTATTCTCAGAACTTTTAACATCGGTTTCCTAAATAACCGATATAAAAAAATTTAGACATCTGTTCTTTTGTGTCAACCAATGTCTAAAATTAAAACGAAAAATGAAATTTTAAAATTTAGACATCGGGTTTGTTTACAACCGATGTACAATAGATTGACAGCCCATACCCCATTTGTCCTATTCATTCCCTCCATCTCATCGCGCCCTACTTTTATGTTTGCTTCCGAAACCTAGACCCTCACCGCACCATTACTTTTGCTCCTTGCTGCGTTTTCACTTTGCTTTGGTTCTCACCACTCAAGCTCCCCACAGAGATAACCCATTCTCTTCCTCTACTTCAAAACTTGGGCGTTCTCTCCTCTGCAAAGAATGTGATTTCAATTTTTTTTTAGTTTTGTAATTTTCTGCCCTCTGCATTTTGTGAGAAAGGAATCGAGAAGAGTGAAGTGACATTTGGATTGGGGGTTTTTTGATTGATCTGTGATTGTTTAGAGCAAGATTCAAGTTCTCTAAACTTGACTGGTATGGTGGATTCTTTACTTATTGTTTATTTTTAAGCTGTTACGGTTGATTTGATAAAAGGGTTTAAATGGATTTACAATTCCTATGCCTGTTTTAATTTCTATTTTAAAGTTTTTTTGTCAATAATACTTCATTGTTTTTTGCTTTCACTGTAAACCTGTTATTTATAGGTTGAGACCGAGTTCCTCCCACTTTACAGTAACCATGGCTTGGGTTTGACCACTTGGAGTCCACTTGCATCTGGTGTGCTGACGGGAAAATACAGGAAAGGAGTTATACCAGCAGATAGCCGCTTTGCATTGAAAAATTGCAAAGTAAGGCTTGATTTCCATCTTTTTGGGAGTTTACCCACTTACCCTCACTCATTCTTTAATGCATTACATTTAAGAAAAACTATAGTACAGTGGATGCATAGTGAAAAAAATACTAAGGCATAGTGGTTGGCAATGTTACTATAATTTTGCTGGGTCTTGTTCTGTTTTGTAGCTGCAAGGGATGGTTGGAGTTTGTGTTGGTGGTGTTAATACCTTAAAGCTTTTAGATTGTCTTATACATGTGCTGTGATTTTTGCGTATGGTCATCCAATGCCATGTTACTGTGAGGCTATTTTCAAAGTGGAGCCTATTTTGTATTATCATGGCCTCGATCCAATGATCCTTATCTTAGCCAATTTTTGCTTTTGATTTATTTTCTTCCGAAAAGGGACATGGCTGTAAGCTTTTGCTTATTTAAATTTGGATAAAAATTGGAGAGTACACCTGTAAAAGTGAAAAATAGAACTTGATCAATGATTTGTGACTTGAAAGTTAAACAAGCCACTAAATTATAAAGTAAACCATGGCTTGTGCACTTAAAAGCTTGCATGGGTTTGATTTTTGATTTTTGACTGAAAAGCTTACATGGGGTTTTGATTTTTGACTGAAAAGCTTAAAAGCTTGTACACCCCTATTGGTTTGATTTTTGACTGAAAAGCTTGCATGGGAGTTTTTATGTATTTGCTTGAAAATTTATTTGATCCGACAATATGCCCAGAACAATGTTGCTATGTTATTGTTTTCTCATCGTTGGGGTTTATTCATTTTTGTGTACCCTTTAAATTTTGGATTTGTGCAATTAGTTTTAGCTTCTTTCTCTTTCTCTTTCATGGTTTCTTGATTATTTCACAATTAGGATTTTGTTCCCCATTTGTGTGTTCTTCCCACACCCGGTAAGCTTTCTCCTCTCTATTTTTCTAGTTTGATTATTGTTTGCTTTAACTTGGGGATTGGAGTGTTATATTATTTTTTTAAGTGTTAATTAATTAGTAAAACCTTAGTTTCCCGTTTGAGATGCAATATTAATGAGCACACGTGTACTTGTTTAAGGTACCGCTCATTGTATTGAATCTTGAATTGTCCAGGTTGGGAAAAAACTTATTCTTCATTCAGTTAAAATAATTATTCTTTAATTCTCATGTTATATATTTGATGAAAGTTAGGTCTGATGCATTTCCTTTCGTTCTCCGAGTGCATACTTTATCGTGGTGTTTTTCATTGCGTTCAAGTCGTGTATGCTGGAGACTGATGGGAAATGCTTCCGAAATTTCGTCAAGTATGAGCATGAGAGTTAAGGACTAACTATTAACCGAATGTTGAAAAAGTTTCTTCTCGAATGGGATAGGGCCATACCCTGTCATAAGAAGTAGTTGATGAAGATCTTGGCCTAAGTACGAAGTTATTGTTGTAGTCATGGATCGCGGTTGGATGAATGCTAGACAGACAAGTGATGAGTATGAGAATGGAGTGGAAGATTTTCTACAATTTGCAAAAACAAATGCTCCTGATAGTAGTGATGGAAGGTTTTATTGTCCTTGTATTAACTGTTTGAATGAGAGACGACTAGAAGCTAAAGAGATACAGGAGCATCTTATTTGTGAAGGGATTTGCAAGAGTTATACAATATGGATATGTCAAGATGAATCGTTAGACAGGTCAAGGGTGTCGCATAGAGAGGAAGTTGATGACGTAGATATGGACGATGGACTAGAGGACATGATCCGTGATATTGGGCAAGAGTCTTTTCTGCGAGCACATGTGTATGATACTTTGTGCAGTGATGCGGAAGTGACTTTGTATCCGGGGTGCACTAATTTCACACGGTTGTCAGCAGTGTTAAGATTGTTCAATGTGAAGGCGACAAATGGGTGGAGCGATAAAAGCTTTACCGAATTGCTTGAGTTGTTGAAAGACATGTTTCTAGAAGGTAATACATTGTCGTCCCGAAACTATGAGGCGAAGAAGATATTGTGTTCTATGTGTATGGAGTATAAGAAAATACACGCATGCCCCAATGATTACATATTGTACAGGAAAGAGTTTGAAGAGATGCACGAGTGTCCCAGGTGTGGGGTATCACGCTACAAAGTGAAGGATGGTGATTGTAATTGTGATGTGGTCACCAAGGGTCCTCCTGTGAAGGTGTTATGGTATCTTCCAGTAATTCTGCGGTTCAAGCGATTGTTTGATAATGTAAATGACGCAAAGAACATTAAATGGCATGCAGATGAAAGGAAATGTGATGGACAACTTCACCACCCGGCTAATTCTTTGCAATGGAAGAGAATTGATAGTTTGTTTCCGGATTTCGGTAATGAGCCTAGAAACCTTAGGCTTGGACTTGCTACCGATAGAATGAATCCATATGGAAACTTAAGTAGTATTCATAGTTCATGGCTTGTTCTCCTGGTAATTTACAACCTATCTCCTTGGTTGTGCATGAAGCACAAATACATTATGTTAAGTATGATGATTTCAGGTCTAAAACAGCCAGGAAATGATATTGATGTTTATCTGAGTCCCTTGATTGAAGACTTGAGAATATTGTGGGATGAAGGCGTTGATGTGATCGACGGGTATTGTCGTGAGACTTTCAAAATGCGTGCCATGTTATTTTGCACCATCAATGACTTTCCAACATATGGGAACCTATGCGGGTATAGTGTTAAGGGGCATAAAGCATGTCCAATATGTGAATAAGGCACATTCTACCATCAATTTCAACATGGAAGGAATACAGTTTACCTTGGGCATCGGAGATTTCTTCGACGTAATCACCGTGATCGTAGATTGAGAAAAGCTTTCAATGGACTTCCGGAAAATGAAATTGCTCTGGTGGCCTTGACTGGAGAGCAAGTTTATGAACATGTGAAGGACATTAATGTTATCTATGGGAAGACCCAAAATAGGGCTACCGAGAAGAACATATGGAAGAAGAGGTCGATCTTCTTTGATCTTCCATACTGGTGGAAGCTTGATGTAAGACATTGTATTGATGTGATGCATGTGGAGAAAAATGTGTGTGACATTTTAATCGGAACACTTCTCAACATTCATGGCAAGACAAAGGATGGTGTGAGCATCTCCTTCTAAAAGAAGACATGGTCGCGAACATACGTCCTATACTTGCTCGAGGCAATCAACATTGCTACCTTGCGCCTTACCTCAATGAGTAAGTACAAGTTTACAAGTTATTTAATTATAACTATATATTACTTGTCACTAATTGTTTCGCAAATGAAGTAACCATTGGCAATTATTGATCTTATGTCCTCGTATGAATGTCGTGGTCTTCTTTTGCTCGGTGGGAAGGAAGCCGACGAAGGATCTCAAGACCGCTATTGAAACGTAAGCATTTAAGTAATTTAATAAGTAATCAAGTTGTTTTATTTATCTGAAATCTATAACATATACTTTAATTAATGTTTATTTTCTTATGATAGTTCTATGGATGCAAGCTGCATTTTGGGTGGTAAAAGGCGTAGGCCTATTAGGTGGATTATTCCTAACGTAAGATATTTATTAGTACAAATGATTCAAGTGCAATTTATAATAGTTATTACTTTGTGTTTAATTCCTTATATTCAAATTTGGTTTCATTTGTAGTCTCATAGACAACGTGGCGGATGGGAGTGCGGATATTACGTGATGAAGTGGATGCTCGAAATTGTCTCCACCGGTATTAATGAAATATGGCAGGAGGTAACTAATTAGTAACACAATTAGTTGTAACAGTTATAGATTAGTTATGTTTTATTTTAGTTAATTACTTATAAGATTAATCTTATGTCCAATTGAACGTGCAGATGTTCGACAGTCCGACTCCACTCTTTGCAAGGGACATTAATGACATAAGGTTGCATTGGGCAACCTTCTTTTTTGAAGCGTATCAACCATAGTTTGTGTAGTTAGTTTATAAACATATCATGTACTAGCTAGTTTTTTGACTAATATATATTTTGACTTGAAATCTATAACATATCATGTACTAGCTAGGTTTTTGGATTCTAATAGTATCTTTGTTGTCATATTGTTCAGTTTACACTACTTGTGACATTATTACGTATATATTTAGCTCTGAAAGTAATTGAAGTGTATGTATTGTTCGTAATCAATATAGTATATTAATTTAGTGTGTGTTTTAGTTGTATAAGTGATTCTGTGTTGAGAATATTTAGATTCTGTTAATTTACTAGGATTGATCTGAATGTAATACTAAAATAGGGGAAATGATTGTAACTCATGTAAACTAGTTAGTAGCACATTAGACATCGGTTTTAGCTATAACCGATGTCTAAAATGTACTTTAGACATCTGTTATAGCCTTTAACCGATGTCTAATGTGATGTTTTGTTGATGGTGTTTGTTGAATGAGCACATTAGACATCGGTTATAGCTATAACCGATGTCTAAAGTGCAGTTTAGACATCGGTTATAGCTAAAACCGATGTCTAATGTGCTGTTCTGCTGATGATGTTTGTTAAATATGCACTTTAGACATCGGTTCTAACTTTTAACCGATGTCTAAAGTGTTGTTCTGGTTACATTTGTGTGCTGAATGAGCACTATAGACATCGGTTCTAACTAGGAACCGATGTCTAAAGTACACTTTAGACATCGGTTTAAACCGATATCTAAAGTTCCAATAAACAACACCGGCCGTTGCAACATCGGTTCTAAAACCGACTTTGAAGGTCAATTTTAATCGACGTTAAATCATTTTTCTGTACTAGTGTAGGTCTTTGGCTCCCTAGTAGGCATCCCAAGATATCCCCACAAGCTTAGGTCCTTTTGACTCACCATTAGACTAATCTCCGAGGTTGGCAACAGGAAGTCCTATTTTTTAACACACGTGATTGAACTGCCTCTCTAATGGAGACTCCAAAAATCAAACCCGAATTCTTTTTTTTTTTTTGGAGAGAGCCGTGTTAGGAACTCTCTTTCCACCATGTTGGTGTAAGTGAAATGAGTTTTGATGGTAATGTATATGAAATAAATAATCGAAAATGCTGCTTACTTCAAAAACTGAATTCATATAAACCGACGAATGAAAACCACTATTTTTTTTTATATATATTTTTTATTTTAGTTTTATAGCAACATATAATTAATTGTGATCTCTATTCCTACCGGTTTCGCACTGTATCTAGTTGTACCATATAGCAATCCTCATAAATAATTAACAATAAATAATAATATACACTTTGCAGTTTGTTGAATTCATGCATTGTTCAATGTGTACTACGTTTTTTTTTTTTTTTTATAAAACAATGTGTACTACGTTACTAGATCATTCTTTAACTTATTTCATTTTAGAAGTCATTTTCGTTGCTGGCTAGCAAATAGGGTGACAACCCAAATCTCACACTAGCTTACTTGTTGACAAAAATAATACTATATGGGCATTGAGTAGACATAATCTGCAGTGCAAAAATTCAAATTCCAAAAAACAACTTGCGGCCATTGCACGCCATCAAGCATCGAAATATGTATTAATCCCACGAAGAGTAAACCGTGAGGTTTATCAAAAGTATTTTAGTAAAAACATTACAAAAACATCCATCTATGTAAGATTAGTGTTGTCAAAGGTAAAAAATGTTACAGTGGCTTGACCAATTTCAATATATGTTTTTGTTTGCATATTAATAATTACATTGGGTTGGGAAATGGTTCTTCCAATTGATAGCAAGGTATATTTCCTATTAACATTCAAGTTTGCTTAAATTTGAGATTTCTAAAGATAGCCGACAATTAATATGGTTTTGTATTATTAAGTCCATCTGACTACACGGAATGAGTTTATTTTCAAAGTTGCTAGAATTGATTTTTCTTTTTTATTAGAGTATATCTTCTCACTCGATATGTGAAAGACATTACTCTCGATGAGTAATTATAGTTTAAGCCAGGACCCCTCTCAATATTATTGTTTCTATGTACATTCATCCAGTGATCGAATCCATGACCACATGTTTAAGAGAGCAAAACTCTTGAACCCCTTCCACTTGAACTAACATACATTAGTTACTAGAATTGATTTTGATAAGGTATTAGAGTTAATCAACCTTAGAAATTAAAGTTGGATTACATCTAAACTTTAAGGTCTCCCATTCTCTGAATGGTGTATTAATCCTCCGTACAGCTTGAAATCAATATGTAGGAACAAAGTGTAAGTCATGTTTTTGTATGGATAAGGCTCGTCTAAAGTGAGCAAAATTGTAAAGTGAATAAGTAAAAAAAAAAATTATCCACTGTGCTTGTCAACAAAAAAATGTAAGTATCCACCTTTGATTAATTAAAATGAGTCAAGATCTAAATATACTTTAATTAATCAGGATAAATAAATTCTTACTTTCTCATTTTACAATTTAACTAATCTTGGATGAGGTTTTTTTCCTTTTTTTTTTTTTTTGGTATTGTGTTAAGGACACATAGCTAATAGCTTGTGTAAATGGTTTGCGTTACAAACTGAAGATTGGCACCCAAACCCTAGTTGTTGATTGATTTTAGTGGAAGTAAGAATTTTTAGTTTTTTTTTAGAATAATTGATTCTAGATGTGGGTATACAAAATGCTATATATTACACCTCAAAAATGATTTTATTTTATCAATCAAATAAAATCAATTATTTTTAAAATATTATTACCAAACACAAATCAGTTTTTTTAACCTTAATTTTTTTAAAATCAATTCTACCAAAATTAATTATATCAAAATCTAACACAAATCCACCCAAAATGTCTAAATTTTTTAACCTTAATTTTTTTAAAATAAATTCTACCAAAATTAATTATATCAAAATCTAACACAAATCCACCCAAAATGTCTAAATCCATTCATTTATCCGTGAGTGCGTCATTTATGCAAATAATTGACTGCCACGTTTAATTCAGAGTCGCCCATCAAATCAAATTTGTCGGGGAAGAATTAATGTTCGCCTCAGAAAACTTTCATTGTTTGGAAAAAGAAAACACTGATTGTTTCGTTGAAGAAACCAAAAATGCACTGATCATTATTTTTTGAAGACCCAATTGTCGCAACACGCTTTATCTTATGATTCTTATTTGAATTCTTTGATGGTACGTGCCGTTGTCGTTTACTCATTTGACTTTTATATTATGATGAGCCTTTTATTGCGCACCCAATTGGTCAAAGGTACATCAGTGCACCTTAGAATCAACTGGGTATAATAACAAGTACTCGTATATTTGTTTAAGATATTTTTAGCTTTTTAGGTGTTTTTTAGCTAAAATTCAATGAATTAAATAAAAATAAATAATAATAATAATAATAATAATAATAATGGGAAGAAGATTTCTTTTTAAAAGATATAAAAAGATATGAGAAAGTTTAAAGAAAGATAAATTTGTACCATTTTATTACGAAGGCACATGATTCAAGGGGAAGATGCTTAGGTATCTTAAGTATGTATTGGTCTTTGGTTCCATCTCTATATTCATGTATATAAAAAATTTACTATTGAAAAAATCTCTCTCTTAGACGTCTGATAATATCTAGAAGGTTTAGTCTTTACATATCGGGTGACAGAGTATTTTAGGGAAAAAAGAGCAAAATAAAAATTTAAGCTAAAAGATAAGAGATGAGAAAGCAAATGAAAAAAGAGAGAGAAATAAGGAATAAAATTTATCAAGTGAAAGTTGTAAAATTGTTAGCTTGGGCTTAATAGTAAAGGAAGTAAAAGAAAGCATATATAGATGATTTTATACAACAGTTATCGATAATTGTCTTCTTCTTTTTTAAAGAAAAATAAATACTTTTTTGATAGAAATATAATGGTGGTTAGAGGGTGGTGGTCTGGTGGAGGCCGGCCGCCACAAAAAAAAAGGGTCGAAATACATAATCACCCTATAATACACGTGAAACAACTATGTCTCTTACATGTAACTCAACTCTATTATACAAATTGCAGGGTTGAAAGTAAAGTACTCCATTTATCTGGATTCAGTTATAAGCAAAATAATATTTATATTTGTGGATTCAAATATAAATAAAATTTAATCAATTCAATTTTATTTAATATCAGTGTTTTAAAAGTTAAAAAAATTAATCAATCCAATAAATTCTCCTTTTACTTTTTCAAGAACATTACATAATCCCGAAACAATTAAATGATATATTAATAATTATAACTCATTTTTTTATATAAATCAAAATAATTAAATTAAATTAACCATATTTCTTAATAAATAAAAAATTAATTAATTTTATTTATAATTAAATCCGAAGGGATTAACACACCGGTCATAAAACAACGTTGAATGCGGTCTCCTTCCATATATTTGGCACACGTTAAATCACCTTGGAGTGTCATTACAAGAATTTGTAAGTGAAATCTTTGAAATTAATTTATTAATACAATATTTTTTATTTTAATATCACATATTTATATTTTAATGTGATTGTTAATATATATATATATATATATATATATATATATATATATATATATATATGGAACATATCAAGTGAGAGGGTTTTTTTATGTGAGAATAAAGATTATATGATCATAGTCATTGGATCAAACTTTAAACGGTCAAGATTAAACCACAAAGTCATAGAACTTTTTTAAGTGCTCATGTGACATTTTAAAATCATGAAATAACTTTTAATCTTAATCATCCATGTTGTATGACTCAGATTTACTGCTTTCACTCTCATATAAAAAATATGCTCTCGTATGTATGATGTCAAGAAAAAGTTGTCAAAATAAACTTTTTCGAGTAAACACACAATCTGGTCCTCGAAATTGTGAAGTAGTATCAAACTGATCCTTAAAATTATCAAAATTTTAAAAGTGTCCCTAAATGATAAGTTAGCTTCAATTTAGTCTCTCATTTTACTCACTTAAAATCAATTAAGTCATTGACACTGCTAACTTAAAATCAACTCGGCCCATACTATTTTCAATGGAGGGACTATATTGATTACCGTTTTTGTTATGGCCCAAGAAACACCTTCTAGATCCAAGCCAAGAGATGGCAGCAAATGTAGTGACCCAAATACTACTAAGTCCAATTATCATTAGTCACCTTGAGCTATTAGGAAGAGTCTAGAATAATGATGAGTCACATCATTTAGGAATGTTCTAAAATAGTGACGAGTTACTATGATGAGTCACATAGGTTGTTAGTTGATCTAGATTGCTATATATGTAATCATGGGAATGAATGAGAATCAAGAAGAAAATTGAAAGGAAAAGCATTTGCTTTTATTAGGAGGTTTGATCCACCTCGAATTGGAGTGTTTTTATTTTATCTCACTCTTTCAATTAATTTCCTTTTGGTATAATCATTATACCATTACATTGGTGCTTTCGTTGTCATGGCCTCACCTCCTCCATTTTTTCCTGTAACACCCCGGTTTTCATAAATAAGCTTAATACATTTATATATATTATATATATGTTTGCATATGCTTTTTAGGTTATTTATGATGTCTAAGTTCATGTTCGTGAAAGTTTAGCCTTAGAAAGGTTCAATTGTCTTAGAATTCTAGTAACTTGTTTCACCGTTTTGGTCATATCATCAGTTCTACATGTCCGATCAAGATGATCTTGGTGGTGTTGGAAATCTAAGAGAATTATCTACAAATCTTATTTCATGTGTTTTGGCCAAATTCGACTGTTTCGGCCTCGCCTCGCGAGCCTTTGTTCACCTCACGAAAAACCAAAATTCAGCTTTGCGCTTTCGGGTTCACCTCGCGAATCCGACTGACAGAAATTGGTTCTTTGGCTCGCCCCGCGAATGGTAGTTCACCCCACTAATACGTGCAGAACTAGAAAACGCAATTTAGGTTCTTTTTAAGCCCAAAATGCATTCCAACCCATTTAACCCCTAAAACACGATCTAAACCCTAGTTTATCACGTCCCAACACTCAGAGATGCCTCCCTTCTCTTTTCCTCTCAATTTCCATCAACCGTCTCTAGAAAACTCTCTCTAGGGAACCCGTTCTTGCACTGTTCTTCACTACTTCTTGATAGGAGAACATCGCTACGAATAGAGGTTCGTTGTGCTTGATGTTTGGAACTTTAGAAACGGTAAAACTCGTGCACCTTGTCCCTTGTGTTATTTCTTTCAAGTTCTTTATCTTTTCCTTCTGATTTCTTGATCTTAGAGTTGAACCAAAGTGTCTCCTTGTCGTTCTTGACGTTGTAGACAAGCACTTGTGAGACGGGACCCAAGTGGATATTCTTTCTCTCTTTTGAATCGTGATCTCTATTCCAGGTATGGGGAGAAGGGTAGTGTATATCATAGGCATTGGGGGTAGTGTGAGGTAAAGGGGTTCCCATAACCCCGGTTTGCTATGTTTGATGATATGATTAACTTGTTGGTTTAATTTGTTATGATAACATGTTTGATTATTGTTTTACATGCCTATGTTCATAGTATGTTCTTGATGGTTACGTTGTTACTGCTAATATGAACATGATGTTATGATGATGAAGTTGGCTTTGGCTATGTTATATGATAAAATGTTGGTTGTTGGAATGCCATGATTGCATGTTTATAATTATGAGTGATCATTTTATGTGGGATATAATGATATATGTATCGTTGTTGTTGTTGAACATGTTGGTTGAGTTGGTTGATATCATACCATGAATATGTTGGTTGATGTTGTGGATACCATGACTGTTTGGCTGATTTATGTTGATTAAGGTAACACATTGATAAAGACCATAATTGGTTAATTTAGGACCCCTAATTGATATAGTAACTAAGGATTAATTACTCAAGGTTGTTAACTAACTATGAATTGTTAGTGGAAGGTGAGTTTTGATGCCAATGGATTAGTCCAAGGACCCTAGGTTCTGATTTGAGAGTGTTTAGAGAGTTTTTGCCCAAGAACTAGGCTCTGTTTCCTGCCCAAATCAGTATTGTCGTGTATTGAGCACGGTCGTGCTGAGCAGGGAGCACGCCTGTGCTCCCAGTTTGAATTCTGGAAAATGGCCGCGCAATTAGCACGGTCGTGCATTAGAGGAGCACGACCGTGCTGCATAAGCATGACCGTGCCTAATAGAGAGCACGTCCATGCTTCACTTAAGTGGAAGCACGACCGTGCTGGGGACAAGCACGCACGTGCTTCCCCTCCTGATCAGAAACCGAATTAAAGGAAATTAAGGGGTATTGACCCCAATTATCCCCACTAGTGATGTAACAATGTAATAACTGAATAATGGAACCTAGATAACTTGGTTAATGATTAACTAAGAGGATTATAAAGATGATTTGGTTAAGTCGGTGCCTAACAGGTTACCGCACGTTGTTACGCTTTGATACTTTTTGGCCAAAGTGCTCTCGATGCTTTTTGGTCGAGATGTTGTTATGTTAGACCATGGTGCTTTTTGGCCAAGGGGGCCTAGACCCCACGGTTTGGGTCTAAGGTGTTGATGTTGATGTTGGTGTTGAGTCTTGCGTGATTTTTGGCCCAAGCAAAGGAGGTGGTTGCCTTATTTGTTGTTGTGACATTTGCATAGAGCATTGGAGATGATGTTGAGGAGGATGTTTAACATAGGGGAGGTCGTCCTGTTATGATGATAAGGCCCAAGTCTCGGGTGGTTCACCCATGGTTTGGTGAACCGTGCACCCCCGAGGTGCATATCCGGTTATGATACGCGGCTATCCATGGGGTTCACTGGTTGGTGAACTGCCGATGTTGGTGCTGATATGGCCAATACGGATATGTAACTCCGAAGTTGACATCCTGATTTAGTTGGATCCACATGCATGTTGGAGTAGTGGAGTAGTATTGCATTGCACTGCATAACATTCTTGGTTGATATGACGTTGATTGGATGTTGATGTATGTATATATATATATATATATATATATATATATTGATGTATGTTATGATGATGCTATGCTGTATGTTTTACCCTGCTTCCTATCTCCATGCCGTATATGTTTACATGATTCTTACTCCCCGTTGTTTGTTGTTTGTTTGGCCTGATCGGCACCTTGCAGAGGACGGTGAGCAGCTTACTGAGGAGTGACTCTGAGGAGCCACTTCTAGTAGTTAGTTATATTTAGTTTCAGTTTGTTTATCTAAATTGTTATTCGAATTGGTTATACCAGCTCTGTAATGTGACATCGGGGTTGGGTTTTCTTTATGGTTCATGCTTATGTTTTAATTGTTTTTAACTTGTTTTATTTTCCGCAAGGCAAAGCAATAAAGGAAAAAGACTTGAGCATCCTGACAAACTTTAAATTCTCATTCTATGCATTGGAAGGCCCGACAATCAATAACAGACCAGCTGTTTTGAACCAGCTGTGTAAACTAAATAAAGAAAGCATAAATCATGAATGCGAAAGATGTACTGAAAGACAGATTATGACAGAAAGCACCAACAAGCACCAGGAAGAAGACATAGACTCAGATGATGCAATAATTTAAGAATGACGTAAGCACTGACGTCATCAAGCAGAATTATTGAACAATGACGTAAGCACTGACGTCATCAGTCGAATTATTAAACCAGAAGCAATTATTTGAAGGTCATTTATGTAAATTACGTCTGTATATCTAGTCTATAAATAAGTCCTCTTATGCTGAGACAATTCAGAATTCAGTTTCAATTCTCACTTGTGTGAAGTCTCTCTCTGAGAGTAGTTTACTAAACCTTTGTGATATAGCTCGGATGGTTGAGTGTCCATCCAACCCCCTCATGTAAAATAACCAATTACTAAATAAAGTCTCTTTTTCTCCAAATTATTCTGTCAATTACTCTATACCCAGTAAAAATCAAAAGAAGCATCCAACTGAAGAAGAAATGGGCAGAAGCAAAAAATTTCAAAAATCAAAGATCATGTATGATTACTGAGTCACTCTTCTCAAGATTAGGATTATTTTATGCAAAATAATGTCTGAAATAGATCAAATAGAACACTTACAAATTACTGAAGAAGATGGAAATTATGAAGGAGGTATTTTAATTAATCCAAAATTATTTAAGAAAATTCAGAAAGAAGACCTAGATTTAGCAGAGATCGCAAATATGGTAGGGAAGAAAGAAAAATTTATAAATATACTAAAGAAATTCAATCAAAAAGAAAATATAATATATTATGGAAAAATAATGAATGAATCACCCATAGATATATGTGAAACTCAAGGACATACAAGTATTCAGTTAATAAGTAAAGAAAAAATTTCAGAACTAAAAAGAAATCTAAAAAATCAAGAACATAGAAAGAAATTAGGATATATCCATATAGGAGCTGTACAAGTTCTAATCAAAGCAACTTTTCAAGAAGGAATGAATTCACCAATTGAATTGGTTCTAAAAGATAATAGAATAAATGACCGAAAAGATAAAATACTAAGCGTAATAGAAGGAAATTTAGCTTATGTAAAATTAAAATTTAAAATTAGACCAAATATAGGAATTCCATTAAATACTCAAAGATCCTCGAACATAAATTTCTAAGAGGAAACCTAATGGAACCAGAAGATAAAATATTTTCAATAACATACTGTGTAAACTATGCATTAACCAACTCACACCATAGTATTACCTTCAGGAATAATGATAGGATAGACATTCCAAGATTATTTGAAGACATAGGAAAAATTTATTATCCAAAGAAAAACGAAATAACAGAATTAGGAACTTTTATAAGCATACCAAGAATTCTTGAAATAGAGTCAATTCCAAGACCAATTATTTTTCCAGAACAAAAAAGAACTAATGAAGAAAATGATATTATAAAATTATCTAATCAAGTAAAAGATTTAATTCTATATTTAAAAAATAAAACATGAGCAATAAAGAAAAATTTAAACAATTCATTGAAGAATTTTATCTAAAGAAAGATAGAGCTAAAATAGATATTGGAGATCTTACTGGAGCTTTAGATTACTATCTAGAAAGAGATCCAGAAAATAGAAATAGAAAATTAATTGAAAAACATTTAATAAGAAAAGAAAAAGAATTAATTGATTTAGAAAATAAAGAAAGAAAAATAAAAGAACAATATAGAAAAGGAATGAAAAATATAATGAAATGTATAAAGAAATTAGATCTTGAAGCTTCAAGCTCTTCTTCAAACCCAACTAATTACTTTAGAATTGAAGTACCACCTTTTGAAGATAGTGATTAAAAATGGACTTTGATGAACAAACATATAAAGAAATAATAAGTGTATTACAATTAACTCTTCCAATTGACTGTAAACAAATTATAATGAAAAAGATAAAAGAACAATATAGACAAGAAGAATTCTATCTACATAACATAGACATGGAAATTGAATTTGAATATTTAGAAGAAATGAAATTTATTGAAGAACAAAGATACTCTGATGACAAATACTGATATTCAAAATAATGGATAAAGAAATATTAAGCATATTATCTATGAATTTACCAAAGGATTGTAAACAAATAATAATCAATAAATTAAAAAAATCAATATAAACAAGAAGAATTATACTTAAGAAATATACAACAAAGAATACAATGGGAATATGGAAATGAAGTATATAGTGATCATGATTACTATTTTGAATTATGTAGAGATCCCAAATATTTTTCATGGGAATTCGAATTATATAATGATTCTAGTGTTTACATAGATGGAAATAAGATTTGAAATTAATAAAAGATGATTAAAATACTACCCTTAGAAATGAATAATATAAAAATTTCCAAAATTAATAGGGTGATACTGATTTGGTATCAGAGCTAAGTAAGTAAAAGAAATATGGATCAACAAAACATAGAAAAATTTATATATAGATTAAGCATGTTAGATTTAACCAATCAAAATAATATAAGAAATCTAGTACAAGAATTAAAAGCTAAAGCTACATATGTGACTGAAAGACATATGAATTATCACTGTGAATATTGTTATTACAGAGAATACGATAGAGAAATAGAATGAATAAGAATAATAATTATTAAACTAAAATCATGAATAAAATAATATTCTAAAAAAATCAAAATTACAAAAATACCACTATATATATACGATTGTCCGATAGAGAGCTGAATCCGTTATGGAAACGGATTGTCTACCTTTGGAGCGCTGAAGGCACCTGCCTTTCAGTATTTACGGACCGTCAGGGACTCTTCTTTCGGATCAGATAAAAGGTCGCAGTGTCTCGCACTCCGACCCACTGCGACACCGTCTCCGACCACCACACCGGCAACTCTGACCACCGCAAAACTTCCCCAAACCCCAACCCCCCCCCACCCCCCCCCCACCTGTTGTGCATTGCTTTAAAGACCTGATTGTCTGCATTGCTTTGTTGTACAACTCCGTATATTTATTCCTGGTCCATAGTTTAGCGTGAGCCATATATATGACTTCCAACAATTTCTGGGAACTCTCACCTGGAAATTCAAATATTACCCATAAAAACAACATTACACATCTCAGATACTATAAGCAATGAAAAAAGATTAAAACATAATGATTATACATCAGTAAGCAATTGGCCTGCTTGAAAAACCACCTTCTATATTTTTTTTTTTTGGGTCTCTAAAAGATGTTAAGGAGAGGAATTTTCTCTTTCCATTGACAGAGATCAAATGCAAGGGGGAAAATTATGTGATCAAAAAAAATAACATCAACCACGTGACTTCAATTCTATCAATACTCAATTTATGCAACACTTGAACTATTCTCTCTATCGTTGAGAAACAAGCTTACTGATGAAGTGAGGTGTGTGCGCTGTGCAGGTGGAAGGGGGAGAGACGTTTGCGGGGTAGAAGGGGGAAGACGACGGCGGCAGCAGCGTGATGGGCCCCTGTTAGTCGACGGCGGCCATGGAGCCTGCCTTTGCTGACGGCGGCCATCTAATTTGGGAACAGATCATGGCCCCTGCGTTTGCTTTACTGTTTCATGGTTTTTTTCTAAAATAAAAAATTATGGGCACGTGTCACAATCTAGAAGTCCAGATCGATCGAACGGTCCATAAACACTGAAAGGCAGGTGCCTTTGGCGCTCAAAAGGTAGACAATCTGGATCCGAGTTTTTTTTTTGTCATTGTCAGTGGTGTTGTGAAGCCCGTGGGCATTTATTTATTCCTTTTTCTTTCTTAGTTCTATCGTCCTTTTATTTATCTCAATTAATTTGCCTCAACGCCATTCTTACTTAGTTCTTTCTTCAATGTTTTTTTTTACATGGTTTTTTCTTGAACGTTAATTTGTTGTTTCATGTATTCATTTGTTCTTCGGGCGACATTTCTATTAGATTTTTGATTGTTTATTTTCTTTTCCGAGGTTTTGGTCATCATTATTCACTGGTTTTAATACAGTTTTGCTATGGGTTGAGTATCGAGTGAATTCTATGGTGAAGTAGTGAACTAGGTGCCTCATCGATAAGGCACCTGACTAGTCCGTAGTACCCGGTTTAGGATGTAAAATGAAATCTTTTTTAAAAAATCATGGACGCGTATTTTCTCTAAATGCCCCTATTTCTCTTCACTGAGTTCCAGCATAGCCCAAGTCATCCCTTTTCGTATTGGTTCTGGACAACGACATCTCATCGATGGTTAACCATCATGGAACTAAATATTGATGTCCGCTGGATGAGGATTTTTCAGCTCTCCGGATCCGGTAGATACTTGATAGCATGATTATGAACAAGCAATGATCAGTGAGTGAATCGGTTAGCATCAAGCATTAATTAGTGAATCGGTTACCTCTACCCGTACTAGTGAATCGGTTACCATGTACCTTTGAATCAATTATAAATATTAAATCTACAACGGTGAAACTATGTGACCTTATGTATGAATGTGACAACGGTGAAACAAAGTATGAAATCAGGGTGGGTAAAAAGTTTTTTTAAAAAAAATTAGTTACAAAAAGTAACTCACCAATCAAATACAAAAACTTCTTTGTACTCTTCAGTATTTCCCTACTTATTTTTTTTTATAATAAAAAATGTATTGAACAGAACACTGGGGATGGATTTATCAAAAAATAAAATAAAATAGAGCACTAAGGGTACTCAACCCAAATATAAGGTTGAAACCAAAAGAGCGTAAAGTGGAAACAAGATAGATGTTCAACCAAGAGCAAAAAATTACTACTCGGTTGAACACTTGCCTCCAAAAAATTACTCCAATAGAGCATTTCCCTACTTATAATTAGAGCATCCACAATCCAACACCCCATAATTTTACTTTTCTGAGTTTTTAAGTGGGCCCCGTGTGTACACATCACTCATTTTTATTGGTCATCACTTAAGACCCTTATAGCATTTCTAGTAAAATCAAAGCCTCACATCTGAAGGCGAATTCTACGGTGAAGTAGTGAATTAGGTGCCTCATCGATGAGGCACCTGTTTTTACCATTGGATATATTGTTATTCTAATGGACGGTCGTGACAAAAACCATGCATGAGTGAACTAGTGTAGCTATTGCAATTTTTAAAATGAAAAAATTAATTCAGGGCTATTTTTGGAAATGACTGAAAGCCAATCACTACAAAAAATCAACTGTTTAGCGACCGGCATATTCGGTCGCTAAACTTTCTAAATCGGTCGCTATTTAATTTAGCGACCGAATTAGTGACCGATCTATGGTGGTGACTGATAACCTGGTCGCTAAGCTTTTAGAGATCGAAATAATAATTCAGTCGCTAAATGACGACCATAATTTCGGTCGCTAAATAATAAAAAACGGTCGCTACACGGTTGGTCACATTGTTTTGGGTAACCATTTTTAGCGACCGGCAAATCGGTTGCTAGTTCGATCGCCAATGTTGGTTACTGTTACCCTATATTAGTGACGGATTTTCGGTCGCTAGACCACAATCTGTTAACTAAAGTTTAGCGACCGAATTATTGGTTTCTAATTCGGTCGCTAAACTGGTTTTTATTAAAAAAAATTAAATTTTAATTTTTAAAATAATAAATTTTTTCTGTTTTTCTTTAAAGTTTAGCAAAATTACTAATAAAACACACCAAATTACTAATGAAATATACAATCATAGGAAATAATGAATATATATATATATATATATATATATATATATATATATATATATATATATATATATATATAATCCAAAGTGTCGTACAAGAATCGTTTAAAGTCAAAAAAATGAAAAAACAAAAAAATCAGTCATGATGAGGGGGAGGTGGAGGAATCCAATCATCCACAGCGTCCGTACCACCGACGTCTGCTATCTGATCGTCCTCTGCGCAGAGAGAGATCGAAGGCCGGGCGGCGGAATCGAGGAGCGGCAGCTGGCGGCACAACCGCCGTCGAGCATCACCCCGAGCAAGCGGAGTCTGGATCCTCATCTGCTCCAACACCAGCCGCAGTGTCGACCACCTTTCGATGCTCGTCTCGCATCGCCTCTTTGGTGTGCTGAGTCAACTGTGCAATCTGGTTCACCATCTGCTGCTCTCTCTCGGCTCTTCTCCGAAGCTTCGCGTTCAGGCTGCGTGATGGTGTCCTGCATTTGGTTGAACCGCTCTCCGAGGGACGGTATCAGCGTAGGAAGGAGCAGTCCTGCCGGATGATGAAGCGATAAACTCGCCTCCCAGGTGTCCGAGGCCATACACGTGCCCATTCTTGTTCCTGCCCCCGACGAATTCCAAATAAGTGGCATTATCGTCGACGGAGATAGGAGAGCTGGGCCAATCACCAGTCAAGGCCTCATCTTGTGACTGTGAGGCACGTGATATGACATCATCCTTCTTCTCGTTGAAGCCCACCTACAAAGTATAGTTGAAGAGATTTAGTTAAAATTATAATCAATATTAACAAATCATTTATAATAAATTACAAGTAAACACTAAATTGTTTTTTTGCTTACAGCATAGTTACGGGCCTTGTCGTTGACCCATGTCCTCGACTTCAACTTCTTCGTCCTCTCCACCAACTCCATAGCAAGGTGGGGATCTGCTTTTCGTGCTTTTCGCATGCACAGAAAAATATAATCTTAAATTCATAAGAATAATTAAAAATGAAAACTCATTAAATAGTATAATCAGTCAAAAGTTTAATGTATTACCAGCTCGTCGTAGTGGGCGGCGGCTGATTAGACCCGCCGGTCCAAGCACATGCGCCACCATCAGAAGCTCTATTACGTCGAGCTGTGGCTTGGATCTCCTGGAACTTCTTAGTAGTCCAGTACTGGTCCAGCTGCCTCCTGATCTCAGGATCCACCCACTTCCCCTTATTCTTACCCTTCCTCGGTTTGTTCGTCAGATTCTTCATGACCAGTGAGCCTTTATGCTCAAATATGTCCCTGACGAGACCCTCTAAAGCTACGTCCCACCTATACTCTTTCTGCAACTTACAGTTGTTAGGAAATTCGTGTGTGTGTGTGTGTGTATATATATATATATATATATATATATAATGTAAATTTAATTTAAATAACTTAATAAATTGTTACCTTAAACTCTTGAAACAACTGATCCCTATGGCCCCCTGGGATGGCCTTCCATGTAGGCCATGGACCATCAAACTTGTGTCGCAGGATCTTCGATATCGAATCAGAAGGGCCCTTCGCGGGCAGAAAGCTGCAGCAAAATTAGAGCATTAATAAATGTTATAAATAAATAAAAAAAACAAGTAAATAGAAATTAACGATACTTTAAATATATTAAAAAATTAAATTAGCTTACTCGTTATCCCCCCTGGGGATAAGAAGAATCCTCCTGTCGGATGGACCACGACTCTCCTGTCCCGATGATGATGATGGTCCTGTCATTGGTGTGGATGATGAGGGTGCAACCTGTGTCCCGACCACATGAGGCTGGGTAGGGGGTGCAACTCCATCACCCTGAGGTGTCCCGTCCACAGAGGTGCTAGTAGGGTGGTCTCGATCTGAAGGCTGTGGGTCGGCCGGCGAAGGGACTCTCGCAGCACGACCTCTGCCACGACCTCCACGACGACCCCTACCTCTAGAGGAATCTGCCATCTGCGTAAAAAATGGAAAGATGATTACACAACAGTGTAAATAATACAAAAATAAATTACCTAAGTAGAATGACATTTACACAATGAATTATGACATAAATAAATTACCTAAGTAGAATCTCCGTCACTAAATTCACCCTCACTCTCATCAGTCTCACTTGATCTGAATGTGCCTTCACTAGATGCGTCCAACTCAGATTGATCCATTAACTCTCTTTCAACTTCTTCCCCATTTCCGGAAATGTCCGCCAGAGAATTAACAATAATGTCCGGCGTAATTTGCAACGGTACGTGGGGTCTTGAAAACTCATCATCTTGGTACGGAGCATTTTTTTCAGGCTGGTTGATTACATTATCAGTAATTATACTGCGAGACTTTATCTTAATAACACCCAATCAGCCTTGATGTCCTTCGGGATATGACGAGTAATAAACCTGATCTGCCTGTTGTGAAAAAATGAATGGGTCGTACGCCTTATTATACCTACGAGACAGCCTAATTTGAACAATACCATATTTTTTTATCGATTTTTGTCCCTAAGTCAAGAGTAGGATCAAACCAATCACACTTGAAGATAACTAACTTCATCACGGGGGAACCGGTATAATCGAGTTCAAGGATGTCAGTTAGAACCCTATAGAAATCATCCTCTACATTGCCATCAATGGCTCGCACACAAACACCATAGTTACACGACTGCATTCCTTCATTCCATGTTTTTGTGTTAAATTTATATCAATTTACAATGTAAGTATTCCATGATGTAACCCATCTGTTAGGCCCCCATGCCAAATTTGTCAACAATAGATTTTGAACATTGTTTTCTGGATCTAGTACCTAAAAAATCAAATATTGTATTATTCTTATACATGCTATATATTTTAGGAGATAAAATGTATTGCAACAAATGAAGATGCTTAACCTACATATTTACTGAACCACATAGCAAAGTGAGAAGTAATTTCTCGATCAACCTGATCGTTTGAAATGTCAGGTTGGAGATCCCTTAGAAAATTGACGTACATCCTACATATGGGAGATTAACAGCAGGACGATTAATAATCATAAATGTCATTTGAACTTATAAAAAACATTGTAGAAACTTACTCTAAATACGGCGCCACCTCTTCACAATTTTGAAGGATATACAGATGAGCAGCATTAATGTCACGCTGTTCCAAGAAATATCCTTTTGATTTGCCACTAAATCTGCCCGGATAGTTGAATATTGATATAGGAGGACTAGTTGAACTTCCTTCACCCGAATCAACGTTTCTAGGCATCCTTGTCCTTCTCGTGTTAACTTCGTCCGGATAGTAATAAGAGGCAAAAGTGGAAGTCTCCTCTACTAAATATGCTTCACAAATGGAACCCTCCACTCGTGCCTTGTTCTTGACTTTGTGTTCAAGGGAGTGCAGGAACCTATTAAAGAGGGATACATACAAATAATTACTAGTTTTAGTGAAAGCTAAACTACGATTTCGTGTTCGTGAATTTTATATGTATTAAGTAAAATAGTTGATGTTGTTTACCTCTCAAATGGATACATCCAGCGGTATTGGACTGGGCCACCAACTCTTGCTTCGTAAGGTAGATGAACTGGAAGGTGTTCCATGGAATCAAAGAAACTCGGCGGGAAGATTTGCTCCAGCTTACATAACAAAACGGGTATCTTGACTTCCATATCATTTAATTGATTCACATTTAGTGTTGTCGATGTAAGCTCCTTGAAAAAGTGGCTAAGCTCAACAAGTGGGTTCCAAATTTGCTTGATGTCGTCGAACGCAATTGGAAGCAACCGTTGCATGAACACGTGGCAATCATGACTCTTCATTCCGTGTAACTTTGCTTCCTTAATGTCAACACATCTACCCAGATTGGAAGCATACCCATCTAGTAACTTTAGTTCTTTAACCCACTTACAGACGGCCACTTTCTGTGTTTTGCTTAGTGTATAACTTGCCTTCGGTTTGATAAGTCTGCCATAACCACCATCCTGCAACTCAAGCTCCTTCCGATTACAAATTTCCACCAGATCCAATCGGACTTTATTTGTATCCTTTGTCCTCCCCTTGATGTCCATCACAGTGTCAAACACATTCCTCTCAGTATGGATGACATCAATGTTGTGACGGAGTAGCTGCGTCCTCCAATACAGCAACCTCCAAAATATACTTTGTTTTGTCCAATTATGGTTGACGCCATAATCAGGAATATGTTCTCCTTGGGATTCATGGACGAGCGGTAAGTACTGTACTCTCCGCCATACATTAGGACTAGTCAAACGTGGTGGAGATGGTGTTGTCTCCGCACAACGTTTCTTGAATGCATTCTTGTTCCGCCTATAAGGATGATCTTCTGGAAGGAATTGACGATGACAATCAAAATATGAGATCTTTCGACTGTTTTTAAGCGTGATACCTTTGATCCCTCCATACATATTGGGCATCCAAGCTTCCCTGCGATCATCCAACCCGACATCATCCCATAGGCGGGAAAGTCGTTGATCGTCCACATCAAAGCTGCTTTCATCATGAAATTCTACCTCAAAGATACGTCATATGTCAACACATCATCATTCCACAGCATCGTCAACTCATCTATCAGCGGCTGCAAGTACACATCAATTTTACCTTTTGGATTAGACGGACCCGGAATTATGACTGTTATGAACATAAACTCCCGCTTCATGCACATCCCCGGGGGAAGATTGTACGGAGTCAGGATAACCGGTCAACAAGAGTATGCTTTTCCAGACTGCCCAAAAGGATTAAATCCATCAGTAGATAACCCCAATCGGACGTTCCGAGGGTCCTGCGAAAATGCCATATGAACCCTATCAAAATGCTTCCAAGCTTCTCCATCAGATGCATGACACAAGACATCTTGCTCCCTCTCATGCTCACTATGCCACCTCATGTGAGCTGCAGTGGCCATTGAAGAGTACAATCTTGTAAGTCTTGGCACGAGCGGAAAGTACCACATCTTTTTTAGCGACCTCTTCTTCTCAATGCCCATCCTAGTAGTTGTCTTATACCGATCCGCTCCACAAAATCGACAACATGTTATGCTCCCCACTGAATCATCCTTATAGTACAACATACATCCATTCGGGCAACAATCAATTTTCAAACACCCCAGACCCAAATTTTCCACAGACTACTTAGCATGATAAAAACTAATAGGCATCCGATTTTCTTCTGGCAACGCCTTGGACACTGACCTGGTGAGACGATTAAAACAGCCTTCTTGCATATTGTAGTCAGATTTGATACTCAACCATTCCATGCACATCGACAACTCCGTGTACTCTCGACATCCTTCCCACAATGGAGATCGTGCAACACTCAGCATATCATAGAATCTTTGAGCTTCGGGATTCGGATTCTCCTCTATGTATTGGGAACCTATTCCCCCATCTTCTCCCCCATCTTCTTCTAGTACAACACCAACCGATGGCCCAGCATGATCCATTATCATCTGCTCGTATGGATTCAATTCTTCCCTACGGTCACCACTTCCATAGTACGAACCTTCAAACACAATCGGGTTTAAATCAGGCAACGTCTCACCATGGTTACTCCACCAATAGTAATCAGGCATGAAGCCCTTCTCATAAAGATCGGCTACAACTCCATCCACGCTTTTGAAAGATTGACACTTGCATCTTTTGCAAGGACACCTCAAATTATCACCGCCCAGTCGTATAAATCTCTCCTGGCTAACAACAAACTCTATAAACTCACCCACTCCAACTCTATACTCTTCCCTAAGACGTTTATTCCGATCCAACCTATGATACATCCATTTTCGATTCTCCGGAATATCCATTGCTGGCAATTAAATAGCCTGACCAATCCTACAATAACACTTATATATTACGGTGCATTCCAATAACTCCATCAATCCCGTTCTTATGACAAGGTATGAACCTATCCCATTCGAGAAGAAACCTTTACCACACTCGGCTAATAATAGTTATTCCCATATTCAAATACCTTATACTTGACAAAATTTTGGCAGCTTTTCTCATCTGTCTCCAAGTACACGACTCGAGCACGGTGAGAATCACCGCGTTCAAGTATGCACCAAGAGAACAAAAGGAAATGCATCAGACCGAGATTTCAACAAGTATATAAGGCATTTGAACATTGAAATGACTATTGTGCGAGTGTGAAAAAGATTTTTCCCCAAACTGTCCCACTTGGACAATTCAAGATTCAATACAATGAGCATGCGTACCCTGAGAAGGTACGCATGCTCATTAATATTGAATCTCAAACAGGAAACTAAGGCTTTCATAAATTAATAATTAACTCTAGAAGAAAATAAAACCATTAACCTATAAATATAATTGAGCTTATATATTAAAACGTAAATCAAAACAAACTTAGATAAAATATTGTAGCAAACATCCTATTGAGCTTTGCTCTCCACTAACAAGTAACACATAATTGTCAAACACATGCATAACTTCTAAATTATCAGCACACAATCAACATCCAGCCTTTCGGACTGTATCACATCCTATTGAGCTCTGCTCTCCACTAAAAAACAACACATATTGGCAAACACATGCATAAACATTAAATTATCAGCACACAAATCCTATCGAGAAATAACATATAAACCCACTGATCCTATTAAAAGTTTACAGCACAAACTCATTGCACAGAGTAAATAATTACAGAGTAAACACATGCTTCTCTTGTGCTCACTTGTAAGTTGTAGCTTGTATGCTAGATGGGTAAATAAAAACAGAATGTAACAAATACTGTATGACAGATAAGCCAAACAGTACACACACATATACATACAAAGTAAAACAAGAAATTGATCAAACCAGAGCATTCATATAAATAAATAAATAAATAAAAGATCATGGCTCATGGCTGTTAGGCCTTCATGTGACAGCATAAAAAAATTAAGCATCATCAACCAAGCATAATCTTAAAGTAGGTTAAAAGGGTATCATATAACATATTTTGAAACAAATTGCTATTTAAGGGTATCTAACATTGCTCTTTAAAATAGTGCTACCAACATAAAAAACTTTCCAAACATCACTCTTCATTTTCGTTGTCGGGAACCATGGGCACCCACACAAAGCAATTTAAATGAACCTTACACCTATATTAAAACCATTCAAAATTTTCACTTTCATGATACACTATTTGTTATACATATCAATTTGTCTTGAAGCATGAATAAATATTAGGAATAATTAAATGAACCTAAGATGAAAAACAAATGATGACAGAAAAGAGATATAACAACAGATTGACACAACAAACCATATGAAGGCAACACAATAATCCACGTTGAAAATCCAGTATTCAAACACACGATCAATCTTTGTTGTCTAGATTCACAAGTTTGTTATATTCATCACAGTACCAATACAACTCATGCATTCTCTAAAAAGTGCACCCATATTACTGACATATGATCTACTATTTACCATTACATATTTACAGGGAAATGGATTTGTGAAAATAAAAATAAAAGAAGCAATTTGCAATTTTTGCTACAAAAATACAAACACAACAGAGCCTTCAAAGAGCCATAAAGCAGAGAGCATAGGGCAGAGAGTAGAGAGACGGAACTTACCGGAGGTGGTGGTGGACTGGTGGTGCACGATGGCTCTCAGTTGGTGGTGGTGGCTCTGCAGGGAGGCAAAAGAAAATTGAAAAAACAGAGCAATAGAGGGGAAGAGATATAGAGAGAGACAGGGAGATAGAGGGAAAGGGATACCTGGGCTCGCAGGGGTGGGGGTGGGGGTGGTTGTCGCCGGACCGCGGTGGCTCGCAGTGGTGGGGGGTGGGGGTAACAGAGAAGAGAGGGAGAGAAGAGGGAAAGGGAAATGGGGGGTAAGGAGGGGTGGCACGTGTTGGTTCGTGGTGGGGGTCGCTCGTGGTGGCCTCGCCGGAGGAGCTGTCGGACAAAGAGAGGAGGAGAGGAGTTGAGCAGAGAAGGGAAGAAACAAGAGGGAAAAGGAAAAATGGGGGGGGGGGGGGGGGGGCGCGTGGGTTTTTGGGTTTTTATGATTAGCGACCGAAATAATTTGGTCACTAAAATCAGTCGCTAAATGGGTTAATTTGAAATTTGAATTCATTAATTTAGCGACCGATTTAATATCAGTCACTAACACGCTCTATTTAATTTTTTTACGTGTCGTTTAGCGACCGAATAAATATCAGTCGCAAATATAATTAAAATTTAACCGTTGCATTTAACTCGGTCGTCATTTCGGTCGCTAAAAAGTCAGCAAGTTTTGACTTTTATTTAGCGACCGAAATAGCGACTGATAACTCTGCTACGCTCTATTTCGGTCGCAATTTCGGTCGTAGTTTCAACTATTACCAGGTTTCATGTAGATCCTACAATCGGTCGCAAACAGCAACCAACAAATTCGTTCACTATTTTCGGTCACTAAATAACCTTTTTTTTATAGTGAATCAACGCATGTAAACGGTGAAAGGTCGTCATTTTTTTGGGAAAAAAATCACGACTTGGGATCGCACCTGCAACCGTAACCGTAATTTAGAACCTTGATGTTGCCCCCACTGCCACGGGGTCCTAGATTTGCTACTGGTAGAAGTCACAATCATATTTAGGTATCTAATATACTCAAATTAAAAAACCAAATATTCCCGAATCCCAATTTCATATATGCATAATTTTTTCAAATCAAATTACGCATACTCATCTTTAGATGACCAAATTATAACCAAACACGAATGAATTGAATGCGATTTAGGGGCGCTATGTAAGAACCCAATTTTGCAATAAGAAAAATAAAAAAGAGTTAAAAGAAAAAGACTCCTTTGGAAGAGAACAACCTCCCTGCAAAAGAAAATGCTATAATTCCATCAATATTCTTCTCTGCTCACTCATTACATTATATTGCTATATATATAGCACTTGAGCAAGAGGAATCCTAACAAACTAATGAGTCAGCATATAACAGAAATCATTCCATACCCTTTCTATCACTAATAGCATGCAATCTACTTGGGCTTAATAATATTTGGATATAATGTCATGTATTTAGGCCATAACATGCTATGTATAATTCTAAGGGCCTTACTTTTTTTTGGGTGCTCCTAAGGGCCTTACTTTTAACGCCTTGATTTTTGTTTTTTCACTTAGTGTTAGTTTTTTAAAATTATTTGTTCCAAAATTAGCATTCTTACTTTTACACCGTGATACTCTTCCCCACCACTGAGCCTTCACCCCAATTTCTTTGCTGTTGCGAGTCTGCAACTCCAACTCCAACTCCAAAGAGAAGTAAAATTTGATTCGACGCATGGTGGTCACCCCACCATTGAACCTTCACCCCTATTTCTTTAAATTACTTTTGCAAGTTGTTGCCTTTTTTGGCACATAGTCAGTGTCCAGATTTTGTTTTTCAGACAGTGTTTTGTTTTTCTAAACCATCCAAACTTAGTTTTCCGATAGTTATTATGGGTACTGGCCGAAATTAGTTTTTCGGTAGCTATAAAGGGGACCATCCGAGTTTTTATTTCCGGATGTAGAAATTTTCTTAGCATTTTAAATTCCGGATCCTATCCGGAAATAGTTTTCCGAATGTTGATGAAATTGTTTTGTGATGTTTGCATCTGTGGTGTCGTAGGGTGCTCGATGCTTATGCTAGTTGCTGTCATATTTGCGGCTTATGCTATATTTGCATCTTTTTTTTATAGAGGTTTGTTACAGAGACTGGAATTGGTTTGTGTAGATTGATTTGGAAGTCTGGTGTCTTTTTCTATTTATGCTACCTTGCATTATCAGTGTTGACCCTGGTTGTTGTGTTATTTGTGTGGCTGGGAGGAGAGGTGGGGAAAAAATGAAAGATATGTGTGATATGGGAGAAGGGCATTTTTGAAAAATTTGTTAGACAATGGCAAACAGATAATATTCTTTTTTCTTGTTGCTTTCAAAGTTGTCACTGCTGTGCTGTCCTTTTGTTTTTTATTTTAATTTGTTGGCTCACCTTTTAGTTGGTTTGAAATTGTGGGTCAGGATCTCTATTTAATTTTCTAAACTGATTTAATTAGCTTTGATTTGGTAATCAATCAGTTGTGATCAGATCCACATTTTCTGCTCCATTTTTTGAACGTTACTGTCCATATCTTTAATGGGGCTGATCTTTAGGAGATAGTGGATTTATTCTTGAAAAGGAGTTTCTGCTTTGTGCTCAAGCTGTTATAAAATGAGCCATATACGTTCAGAAAAAAGATAGAGAGCAATCCTCTTCTCTTGTTCTCCTCTATCTTGCTCTGTTCTAAAATAAAAAATCTGGGCAATCGATCTGTGACTTCCATAGCCTAAGGCCACGAGTGCACGTGTTCATGGGCTTGTTGTGTTAACCTTGGGGAGCGGTCGATGATTTGGATTGCACCGAGGTCTAGCCGGATTTCGCTTTCAGGGAAGTGGTCTCCACGGCACAACAAACATTACAAGTTCCATTCTCTTCTGTTTTGTACTGCATACTTCTCTTATTTTTTTCATCACTCTGAAAGCGAAATTACATTACTATAGCAGTACTGGACATAAATGGCTATGAATGTACCAAGAATCATTATGTCGAAATTGGAACCTCTTGATGGCACGAATTACAGGAGATGGTCACAAAAATTACTGATTCTGTTTGAAGCATTAGAGGTTGATTATGTGTTATCTGAAGAGCCTCCTGCTGATGCTGATTCTCCTGCTGCATCTACTCCTGCTACTCCTGCTACCCCTGTAGTCACACCGCCATCTGCAGGAGCCAAGAAAGCTAATGAAGAGGCAAAAAAGAAATATGAAAAGGACAACAAAACTGTTAGGGGTCATTTGCTAACTCATATGGCAAATAATTTGTTCGATTTGTTCATTAATCAGAAGTCCGCGAAGGTGATATGCGACAACCTGCTGAAACGTTATGGCGACGATGATGCTGGAAAGAAGAAGTATGTGGTAGGGAATTGGCTGCATTTTCAGATGCTGGATAACAAGCCAATCATGGAGCAGGTGCATGAATTTGAGAATCTGGTTGGAGATGTGCTGAATGAAGGAATGAAGATGTGTGAGATACTACAGGCTAATGTGCTTCTAGAGAAATTTCCACCATCCTGGAGTGACTACCGCAACCAATTGAAACACAAAAAGAGAGATTTGTCTCTTCAAGAACTGATCAACCATATGAAGACTGAAGAGGCCAACAGGCTCAAAGATAAGAATGTTTCATATTCTGTTAATTCAATTAATGCTAATGTTGTTGAATTTGCTGATCAAAACAGGTTCAAAGGCAAAGGGAAAAAATTCCAGAAAAATGAACAACATAAAAAACAGACTAGTTTCAACAAAAGCGACAATAGGATTCAGAAAAGGAAAGTTTCTTGCTATGTTTGTGGCAAAACAGGTCACAAGGCATATCAGTGCTACAAGAGACATGGACAAGAAAAACAGAACCAGAAGCCTGCAGCACCAGTTACACCTCAAGCAAATCTGGCAGAAAATGAAGAAGTGATAGCTGCTGTAGTGGTGGAGGCAAACTTGGTCGATAACAAAATGGACTGGATTCTGGACACCGGTGCTTCTAAACACCTATGCGCCAACAGAGAGCTTTTCCACCAGTTTGAGGATGCTGCTGATGGAGAGTGTGTTTTGATGGGAAACTCTGCTACAGCTGGAGTGCTTGGTAAAGGAAAGATTCTCCTTAAACTTACTTCTGGAAAAACTTTATCTTTGAGTGATGTTTTGTATGTTCCCTCCTTGCGTAGGAACGTAGTTTCTGGTAGCTTACTCAATAGAGCTGGTCTGAAATTGGTTTTTGAAGCTGATAAAGTCATAATAACTAAGAATGGGGACTTTGTGGGGAAGGGTTATCTGGCTGATGGTTTATTTGTACTGAACACCATTTTTGATCCATCTAATGCTATTTCTTATGCTGGTTGTGTTTATATTGCTGAATCTGTTGACTTGTGACATGGTAGGCTAGGACATGTGAATGTGACTTCCCTTAAGAAACTTAGAAATATGAATTTGATCAATGTGCTGGATACAAATAACTTTTCTAAGTGTCCTATATGTGTGGAAGCAAAATATGCAAAGAAGCCTTTTAATCCTGTCACAAATAGAACTACTGAACTACTTGAATTAATTCACACTGATTTGGCTGACTTTAAAAATACTGTTAGTAGAGGAGGTAAAAGGTATTATGTGACTTTTATCGATGCGTTCTCAAGATATACCAAAGTTTACCTTCTAAGATCAAAAGATGAGGTCGAAGAGATGTTTTTAAAATATAAGACAGAAGTTGAAAATCAATTGGACCGTAAAATAAAGAGGCTTAGGTCCGACAGAGGTGGTGAATATGGAACTACTTTTCTTAAGGAATTTTGTGAAAAGAATGGGATTATCCATGAAACTAGTTCCCCTTATACTCCTCAACAAAATGGCATAGCTGAAAGGAAAAAGAGAACACTTAAAGAAATGATGAACGCTATGTCATTAAGTTCTGGTATGTCTAATCAAATGTGGGGGGAAGCCGTTTTGTCTGCTTGTTATATATTAAATAGAGTCCCTCATAAACGGTTAGATAAGACTCCCTACGAATTATGGAAGGGCTTTGAACCCAACTTGAAATTTTTGAAAGTGTGGGGGTGTCTCGCTAAGGTGGGCTTACCAGATTACAAGAGAACTAACATAGGAACCAAAACTTTTGATTGTGTGTTTATTGGATATGCTCAAAATAGTGCTGCATATAGATTTTTGTGTTTGAGTGATAATTCTCTTTGTGAATCTATAAATGCTAAATTTTTTGAGCAAGAGTTTCCTTTGAAGAAATATGTTAATGATGTGGTTGGTTCTTCTAATTTTACTTCAATGCCTTTATCTTTGCCTGCTTCTTCCTCTGTTTTAAATGAACAAGTTAATGAACCTAGAAGAAGTAAAAGGCAAAGAATAGAAAGTAGTTTTGGACCAGATTTTGTTACTGCATTCATGGTTGAAAATAATGATATTGATAAAATAAATGAGGCAGTAACTTCTATTGATGCTAATTTTTGGAAAGAGGCAATTAATAGTGAATTAGATTCTATCATGTCTAATCATACTTGGGATCTGGTTGACTTGCCTAAGGGAAGTAAACCAATTAGATGTAAATGGGTCTTTAGAAAGAAATTAAGAACCGATGGAACCATTGATAAATTTAAGGCTAGACTGGTAGTTGTGGGCTACACACAAAAGAAAAACATTGACTTTTTTGATACATATTCTCCTGTTACTAAGATTGCCACAATTTGTTCTCTAGTTGCCTTAGCTGCTATTCATGGGCTTGTAGTGCATCAAATGGATGTAAAAACAGCTTTTCTTATTGGTGACTTGAGAGAAGAAATTTATATGGAACAACCTGAAGGATATGTGATTGAGGGTCAAGACAACAAAGTGTGTAAATTGAGAAAATCATTGTATGGCCTTAAACAAGCTCCTAAACAATGGTATGAAAAATTTGACCAGACTTTAGTAAGTGATGGTTATGTTGTGAATTCATCTGATACTTGTGTTTACTCCAAATTGATTGGACAAGAATGTGTGATAATATGTCTATATGTTGATGACATGTTGATTTTTGGAACCAATATGACTGTGGTGAATGAGACCAATTTGTTTCTATCCTCTCATTTTGAGACGAAAGATCTAGGAGAAGCTGATGTGATACTTGGTGTTAAAATGAGAAGAAATGATAACGGCTTTTCCTTGTGTCAGTCACATTATATTGAAAAGATATTGAAAAAATTTAATTGTTATGATGAATTGCCTGTGAAAGTTCCCTATGATCCTAGCATACATCTTAAGAAAAATAAAGGTACTAGTGTTTCACAAGCTGAATATGCTAAAATCATAGGTAGTGTTATGTTCCTCATGAATTGTACTAGACCTGACATAGCATATGCTGTGAGTAGACTAAGTAGATATACTCATAACCCAGGTAGTGAACATTGGACTGCACTTCGTCGTTTACTTAGGTATCTTAAGGGTACTATGGATTGGTGCTTGCAATTTTGTAAGTTTCCTGCTGTGTTAGAAGGATTTTGTGATGCAAACTGGGTTACAGATAATGATGAGGTCAGTTCCACTAGTGGGTATGTTTTTACTTTGGGTGGAGGTGCTATATCTTGGAAGTCTTCTAAGCAGACCTGTATAGCACGTTCCACTATGGAATCAGAATTCATTGCTCTTAACTTAGAAGGTCAGGAAGCAGAATGGTTGAGGAACTTATTAGCAGATGTGCCATTGTGGGGGAAATGATCTATACCAGTTTCTCTTCGTTGTGATTCACAGTCAGCTATTGGGATTGCCTTGAATAGCGTGTATAATGGAAAGAGGAGACACATACGCGTTAGACATAGTTTAGTTAGAGAACTATTGAAGAACGGTGTGATCTCTTTAGAGTTTGTCATATCCGAGAGGAACTTAGCGGATCCTCTCACTAAAGGTCTGACAAGGAGAGTAGTCCTTGAATCGTCGAGAGAGATGGGGCTTAAGCCTTTGTGTTGAGAAAAGTATGGTGGATACCATCCGTGGTCCAACGAAGCCATATGAATACTCTATTGCCCTACACTTCCCATCTCCGTGACATGTGGTAGTGCGTTGTACATAGGTTGAGCTTTTTGGCTCTTAATGAGTTCATATCCCTTGTTGTTGGGTGGTTCTTATAAGACGGACCTGATGGACTCACCGCTTGGTATATTTGAGGATGAGCATTGTTGTGCTCTTAATGAATCCATAGCCTATTGTGGTGGTGCTTATGAGACGCACTTGATGGATTCACCTACGTGAGTGTGAAGGTGGGCCACCTTCTATGAAAAACTTGGGCTATTTTTCTAGAGCACTCATGAGTACCCAAGGTGTGCGCATGGCCATGAAAAGCGCTTGTTTTGATTATCGCGGAAATCACAAATATTAAGGTAATACGCGTGTTGTGAGGGTCTCAATTGGTGTTTTGGTAGTTCAAGAGTAATTCACTACCTGCACACAATTGTTGCTTCACTTCACTACGTATCAATTCAATCTTTATGATATTGGTACTTAAGTGTTATTCCTTCTTTTGCCCAGGTTTTGTTTTTGTTTTGTTATGCCATTGGTGGGGGATTGTTAGACAATGGCAAACAGCTAATATTCTTTTTTCTTTCTGCTTTCAAAGTTGTCAATGCTGTGCTGTCCTTCTATTTTTTATTTTAATTTGTTGGCTCACCTTTTAGTTGGTTTGAAATTGTGGGCCAGGATCTCTATTTAATTTTCTAAACTGATTTAATTAGCTTTGATTTGGTAATCAATCAGTTGTGATCAGATCCACATTTTCTGCTCCATTTTTTGAACGTTATTGACCATATCTTTAGTGGGGCTGATCTTTAGGAGATAGTGGATTTATTCTTGAAAAGGAGTTTCTGTTTTGTACTTAAGCTGTTATAAAATGAGCCATATACATTCAGAAAAAAGATAGAGAGCAATCCTCTTCTCTTGTTCTCCTCTATCTTACTCTGTTCACTAGTGGAAATAATGTAATATACGGGAACGTTTTACGTCAGTTGACCATATGTTTGACGTTAAAAATGAGGCGGTGGCAGTTTTGTAAATATTAAATCACTATTTGCGTCAGTTGTTTAATGAACTGACGTTAAAAGTGATTATTAACACTTTTAACGTCAGTTGTTTATACAACTGACGTTAGAAGTGTGATTTTTACTTCAGTTAAATAAATAACTGACGTAAATAATCAACTCATTCCTATCTTTATTTCGTTGTCATCTCCCTGTTGTCACTCTTAACGCAGATCATCACTCCATATATAGTGCAGTTTATTTCTAATCTTTTTTTTAAAAATGTTTATTTTTAATCTTAATTAATTAGCTTGAATTAGTAAACAAATTCTTGTGCAAATTAAAATAAATAAACACTTAACATAAAACAAGTTATATGTATAATCAAATCGTATCTCATTGAAGCGATTCATAAGTTACAATTACATGATTAAAAGATAAAAAATTTCCGCAAGATAGCACTAAAATATAAAAAAGTTTCTGCTTCAACATCATTTTCTTCTCAGTAATGTCCTCAGAAACTCCAATATTGGATGCATCTCCTCCCTTACTTGAAGTCCTTGATGCTCCATCTGAATCCACAGTCAATTTGGAGCCAAAGCAGAGTGAACGGTGCACTCGATCTGTTTCAGCAATATTCTTGGAACAGTCACTTGGTTCCAAAGCTGAGGTTTTGGAACTGTAGCTGTTGATTCTCCAGAAGGATGATAGTGTATGCAATTCACATAATGCGATTTACACACCCTTATCACCAATGTAATGCGATTTACACAACCTCAGAAGTTGTTTGACCATTAAGACAGAGACCTTTAAGTCTAGGTATAGGAAGAAAGAGTGATGAAGTTAATCTCCATGGAAGAGCCATATTGTGAAGCAGAAAAATTAAAGGAAGGAAGGAAGCTATTTATAGGAGTAGGGGATAAAGTTACTAGGCGTCGTAAGTTGCTAAAAAATTAAATTGATCATTAAGAGCATTAGGTTCCAAGGCGCATTGGGAGTTGGCAGTCATATATTATAAACGTGCAGAAAAGAAAACGCCCGAAGGAATAGGAAGAAATAGACCTTTAAGTCTAGGTATAAACTTAGTGCTCATAAAGAGGATTATAGGTTACAATGTGCATGGGTAAGTAGCACAAAGAAGAATGGGTAATTAAGTAGCAGAGTAGTCAAAGGAATGAATGCTTTTGCAGAAACTTATACACTTTTAACGTTAGTTGTTGAATAAAACTGACGTTAAAAGTATTTTTAAAATAAAAAATATTTATTTTTAACGTCAGTTGTTTATACAACTAACGTTAAAAGTGTGATTTTTACTTCAGTTAAATAAACAGCTGACGTAAATAATCCTATATCCCTATCTGAAATGCCCTGTTGTCACTCTTAACACAGGTCTCAGAGCCATTTTGTGAAGGAATAGAAATATAGAGGAAAATAAGAGGCAGTATTACAAACTGATACAGAAGAATGATACTTTATATAGAGAATGTTTTTTACCCAACACTTTTAACGTCAGTTGTATTCAACAACTGACGTTAAAAGTGTTTTTAAAAAAATATATTAATATTTAACATCAGTTTGTTAATACAACTGACGTTAAAAAATTAATTTTAACGTCAGTTGTTTAATACAACTGACGTTAAATGTTGTTTTATTTTTGCTTTTTGATTATAACGTTTACACCCACACGCCTTCTGCACTTCGCTCTGTACGTACGTCTCTTTTCTCTTTTCATCACGCTCAACCCTAGATCACTCTCAACCCTCACTCTCACTCTCACCCAGCACAGAACCCTAATCGCGAGCTCATCTCCACCGCAACCACCGCGAGGGCTTCTTCGCCACCACCGTGAGGTACACTATTAACCCTAACTCTGTCTTTCCATTCATTCTTTGCAATAACTTGACATCTCTCTTTCCCCTTCCCGCGCACTAACTCTCCTTGTCCCTCTGCTCTCAGTAACCACATCAAACGTTGGACACCACTCGAGCTCCCCTCCCCACCACCACGTGACCACCTATTTCTGGTGAGTATTTAGGGCACATTTTTGTATTTTTGGTTTTGAGTGTATGTTGAAACTGTAGTCTCAGTAGTTGAAACTTGAAACCGTGAGTTTGAGTTGTTTGGAATGTACGTCTCTATTTTTGGTTTTGAGTGCATGTTGCTGTGCTGGTTGATCTGTCACGGCCGTGATCAGTTCTGCCTGTGATGGCATGGTCTGGTTCAGTTGGAACGTTACGGCCGTGACCAATGCCTGGCAATCTTCAAAAACTATAGTTTTCAATCTCCCGTATTGTCCTTATATTGGATATATTTTTGTATATCTACAGGACCTATCTAGTTATGGATCGTAGTTGGATGGTTTGTAAGCGTACTAGTGCTGAGTATTTGAAGGGGGTGGGAGAATTTATAGAATTTGCTCAAAGGAATGTTCCTAATAGTAATGGAATGTTCTGTTGTCCTTGTGTCAAGTGTTTGAATACGAGGAAATGTACGGTGAAGGATATACGTACTCATTTGATTTGTGAAGGGATTTGCTTGAGTTATACAAGATGGATATGGCATGGTGATGTGTTGTTGAGTAGTACGGCGAGTGTCTTCCAAAGTGAGGACGTTGACGTAGATATGGAGGATGATCGAGTAGAGGACATGATCCGTGATATTGGACAAGAATCTTTTCATCGAGCTCATGTGTATGATAGGTTGTGTGGTGATGCGGATAAGCCTTTATATCCAGGGTGTACTACTCATACACGGTTGTCGGCGGTGCTAAAATTGGTTTGTGTGAAGGCGAGAAATGGTTGGACCGATAAAAGCTTCACGGAATTGCTTGAAGTGTTGAAAGACTTGCTTCCGGAGGATAACACATTGCCTGACCGTAACTATGAGGCCAAGAAGGTATTGTGTCCTATGGGTATGGAGTATAAGAAGATACACGCATGCCCCAATGATTGCATATTATACACCGGTGTTCATGAAGACAATCACGATTGCCCCAAATGTGGGTTATCACGATACAAAGTGAAGGGTGGTGATGATGATGATGATCTTGATGATGTGAGAAAAAAGGGTCCTCCTGCGAAGGTGTTGTGGTATCTTCCAATAATTCCAAGGTTCAAGCGATTGTTTGCCAATGCGAAAGATGCGAAGAATCTTAGATGGCATAATGATGAGAGGAAACGTGATGGAAAGGTTCGTCATCCTGCTGATTCTATTCAATGGAAGAATATCGATACTATGTTTCCGGATTTCGCCGATGAGCCAAGAAACCTAAGGCTTGGAATTGCTACGGATGGAATGAATCCTTATGGTAACATGAGTAGTATTCATAGTTCATGGCCTGTTCTGTTGGTAATTTAGAACATGCCCCCTTGGTTGTGCATGAAGCGCAAATACATGATGTTGTCTATGATGATTTCGGGCCCAAAGAAACCGGGAAATGACTTAGATGTTTATCTAGGTCCCTTGATTGAAGACTTGAAAACGCTGTGGGTGGAAGGTGTTGATGTAGTTGATGGGTATTCTCATGAGACTTTCAAGCTTCGTGCCATGTTATTTTGCACCATCAACGACTTTCCAGCATACGGTAACTTGTCCGGGTACAGTGTCAAGCGGCATAAAGCATGCCCTATATGTGAAGAAGGAACATGCTACACTCAGTTGCATCATGGAAAGAAGACGGTTTACCTTGGGCATCGGAGATTTCTTAGACGTGATCACCCATATCGTAAGATGAAAAAAGCTTTTAATGGATGCCAAGAGACAGAAGAAGCGCCGGCGGCCTTAATTGGAGAGCAGGTTTATCAGAGGGTAAAGGACATCGATGTTATATTCGGCAAGTCCAAAAATAAAGGTAAAGCTGCCGAGAAAAACATATGGAAGAAGAGGTCGATATTCTTTGATCTTCCATACTGGCGCAAGCTTGATGTCAGACACTGCATTGATGTGATGCATGTGGAGAAAAATATGTGTGATAGTGTGATCGGGACGCTTCTCAACATTCAGGGCAAGACAAAGGATGGTGTGAATGCTCGTCTCGACCTCGTTGCTATGGGTATACGAGAGCAGTTAGCTCCAGTTGTTGAGGATGGTGTGAACACCTAATTTTGTCCGGGGATTTTATCATTTTAATTAATATACTTGAAAAGAAAGAAAGAAAAAACAAAAGTACAAATTTGCAAGAAAACAAAAAATATTTTGTTCATGCTCATGGCCTAATTTCTTTTTGGTTGCAAGTCTTTTTTGAGTCCAACTTCTAAAAAAGACTCCGCAAGCTTTTTACCTTTTCTGTCAAGCTTCAGTGGACAACCGACTCCGCAAGCTTTTAATCTTTTCTTTCAAGCTTCAGCGGACAACCTACTCCGCAAGCTTTCAACTTTTCTCCTCAAGCTTCAGTGGATAGCCGACTCCACAAGCTTTTAATCATTTTTGCTTCAGCGGATAACCGACTCCGCAAGCTTTTAAACTTTTTGTCAAGCTTCGACGGGTACCGTACCCCGTAAGCTCTGCTTGTTCAAGCTTCAGCGAACAAACGACTCCGCAAGCTTTTATCTTTCTGCTCGAGCTTCTGCAGGCGGTCCGTCCCGTAAGCTTTTAATTATGCACCTGTTTACTTGTCAGTGAACTCCGGCCAAAATTGGAGTTCATGTCTTTACCCGTTTCTTATAACGATAATAGGTTAACTGCGGTTACACCTACTATCTAATAAGAAACAAGTAAAGAGGGGCAGCTGTGAATACCTAATTTTGTCCGGGGATTTTATCATTTTAATTAATATACTTGAAAAGAAAGAAAGAAAAAACAAAAGTACAAATTTGCAAGAAAACAAAAAAAATATTTTGTTCATGCTCATGGCCTAATTTCTTTTTGGTTGCAAGTCTTTTTTGAGTCCAACTTCTAAGCAAAAAAAAAAAGAAAAGAAAAGAAAAAAGAAATAAGGAATAAAAAAAAAAGACAAAAAAAGAAGAAGACAAATTTTCTGAATCTTAAAAATAATAAAAAATGTCTTCTCCTATCACCGTGATATTTTTAGGAAGAGTCAAATGTGTTTTACACCATCTTTTGGTTTGGACTCCTTTTTACACAAAAATGGCATCTGATACACTTTGGTCCTCTGCACCCAAATACTGATCTGTGGCAACACCACACAGTGCGGTCCCTTTCCTCCACAGCTGGCCAACAGATATGTTTGTCATCTTCTCCCCTTTGATGCCAATATAAGTCGCACAGTAGAAGAAGCAGAGGGGGGGAGCAAAAAAAGAGACTTCCCTGTTTCTCCATCTTCCTGCCTGCGTCACCTCCATCCCTCCATCTCCATCCTACCATTACACCATTCAACTAGAATCTCCATTAGTATCAAACTTTCCCAAACCATTTATCTTCCAACCATAACCCATCACCATCAAAAAAAAACCAAAATAAAGTAAAGATAAACACCATTTATCTGCCATTCCTCACCTTTTCTTTGTCCTTTTTTTCCTTCTCCATTTCACGATTTCCTTCTCCTTCTTCCACGTTATTTTTTCTTCTGCTTCAGCATAATACCTTCTCATCTTCCATCTAACCTTTCTCCCTGAACTTTGAAAACCCACTTCTCCTCCTTCTCTCCAAAAAACCACAACCTATCACCATCATCTCAGCAAAACAAACCAAAAATAAAATAAACAACATACCCAGACAGAACACCCAACATATCAGAACCGCACCCTCCGCCGTGCGCCGCCCTCTGGGTCGTCTTCCTCCTCCGCGCGAGACGTCCACTCACCGTCATCACCACAAGACCGGCACCGCACGTCCCTGCTTCCTCCGCCATCTCCGTCACGAACCAGAGCCCCACCGCACGTTCCTCGTCCAACCGTCTTCAAGCCGGATTCGTCATTCTGCTCTTCCCACCGCGCCACTGCCATGAGACACCGTCATCGCGTCACGAACCTACCGCCGTCTCCGCCATCTCCCCTGCTCCTCTCTTCCGTTGACCGCCGCGGGCTCCTCTGCCACGTCCTGTTGCGCGCCGCCGTCGTCCTCCAGTGGAACCGCCTTAGCACATGTCCAGTTTTTGCCTGCATTCGCCGCCGTTGGAGGTCGTCGGCACCACACCTGTATCAGTCACCCCCATTCCTGGACTCTGTTGGTGGCGTATGAATTTTCACCCGTACCTGGACTCTGATGGTAACGTTGGAAAGAGCAATCCTTCTGTGATTTGTCCTTTCTTTTTGTTTTTTTTTTGTTTTTACTTTTATTAAATGATATGTTACTGAAATTTGGTTGGGCTTTGTACTCGATTTTGGGCCAAAAGTGTCAAACATAATCTCATTTTGTTTTCAACAAAAAATATATAATATAAAATATAAAATCTTTTTAAAAATATATTTTCAATCCTTATTCTACTAAAATATTTTGAAATAAAAATCTCTTTTAAATTCACGCAACAATCTACGTCGTTGATGTATGAATTTTCATCCTCATGTGACGTATGAATTGTAAGGGTTTATCGTATAGCACTGTTGCTATCTTGAACTCTGTGCAAAAGTGAATTATTTTTGAAATAAAATCTATTTTCAAAATCTTTTCAAAATCAAACCCCTTTTTTCCAAAAATAAAATCAGCCAATCAAATCTTTTCTAAAAGAACTACGTGGCTTTGAGTTTCCCATCGCACCTGGGAATACGTAGGAGCAAGATAAATCATCTTGTCGGGCCAAAACTAAATCTTCCTTTTTTTGTGTCTCTTTTTATGTTAAAATAATTAATCAAAAATATTTAAACTTTTCTATTTTTAGGGATGCTCTATGGACACGGTGCCATGTTCAGTCCCTTAGATTTGAGGTTGCCCTGTGGACTCATGTGCCATGTTCAACCTCATTTAGTTTTTATAAACAATAAATTTAAAAACGTAAAAATCAATAAATTTAAAATATTAAAAATAAAAAAATAGTTCTTTCTTGTAAATAATTTTTGGGGTAAAATAAATATTTAAAAGGTTATTAAAATGGTTTTTGCACAATTAACTTGAGGTACCGTTTTTTTAAACGGGCGATGTAGGGTGCTAATACCTTCCCTACTCGTAACCGACTCCCGGACTCATCTCTCTTTTTCTTTTCTTTTTAGACCAGTTAACCTTTAAATAATTGGGTTTTCTAAGATTTTCCCAATAAAAATCTTAGTGGTGACTCCTCTGTTTTTATCCATCTTTTCGCGGCTCCCGGACGGGACGGTCGCGACAGCTGGCGACTCCACTGGGGATTTAGAGAGTCAGGCCTATCATAGTTGGTTGTGCAACTTCTTTTAATAACTTTGAAAATATTAGTTTTACCCCTCTTTGTTTTATTTGTTTTGTAAATTGTTGTATGCTTTAATATATGTCTTTGTACATTCTTGCAACCTTAGGGTAGAAAACTCTTGTAAATGTTGGTTGTTTTTTTGCAGGCTTGGGGTTAGTTTTTTGGGTTTTGTGCAGGTTTGCTTGCTCCCAGCACACACATCACCATCCCATACTCACACACTTTTGGGCTCTATACCCGAGTCTTGGAATGCCGTAGGATTAGAAGGGGCTTCAGTGATGTTATTGTGACGCTTTTGCGCCCCTGACAGACATTGATTCTCCCGCTCGGATTGCTACCGAAACATGGATCGCCATATTGTGACTTTTCAGTCCCTGTGGTGAGGTTCATGGATTCGGATCCTTATCTTTTAGATGAGGGTAATCCGGGGACCATATGTTTAGGGGTCTAGATCTGTCCCGAAAGTCATGCACATAAAATGCCATTAATAGCCTACCAAAATAGGGTCTCGACCTCAGAAATTCAAACTTTAGGATATGACCCATGTAGGACAAAAGGGAGCACATTCCACCTTTTTCTGCAACATGAATAATCACGTTTATATCTCATGCATTTCCATAAATGGTAAAAAAGGGATTTGTGTAAATCATCTTTATGTAACTCATTCATATTCTTTGTATATTTTGTATCTTATGCAATAAATATTTTGTTAGGTTCATAAAAAAAAAAACATTTTCATGCATTCCTCTCATGCGTTCATTACAAAAAAAATTATCTCAAGCATTCATAAGAAGAAAAAAAAAGAAAAAAAAGAAAAAATAAGAAGTCGTGCATCTCCTTCATTTTATGCATGCATCACTAAAAACTTTTCAGACCAATAAAATAAAATTCATACATTTCATGCATCAATTACCTTTTATGTCAATCTCATCATTAAAAAAAATTCATATCAGCCGTTCATTAAATAAAAAATCATTTATCTCAAGCATTAATAAAAAAATTGATTCATCTAAAAAATAAGAAGCTCATCTCATGCATTGCCGTTTTTGTGAATAAAAAGTGCCTTCGTGCATCACATTCATTAAAATTTTGAGTCAATATAAATATTCCTTTTTCATACATATCATGCATTAATACCTTTTGGGTAAAAAAAAAAAAAACTTTTTTTCATACATTTCATATACTCATTCCTTTTGAGTTAAAAGTTTATTAAAAAATAAAAAAATAAAAAATCATTCCATGCATTGTGCTCCTTGGAGAAAAGTAAACCACTGCACTTTCAATAAAAAGGAATATCAACTAAACCTTGGATCATGAGGTGGAACTGGAGACAATATTTGCTCAAGTGGCCGAAAAATGTAGGCACAACCTTTTGCCTAATCATGGATGTTTGGATGTCAATGTGAAGGATTTTATATAGTCCTACTGGAGTCAGGTAGCACATATTCATGCTCTTATGGAGTGATCTTTGGAAAATCATGCAAATTCGGGATAATAAGGCCCTGACCGAGGAAGAAAGAAATCATGGTAAGGACAGTCTCAATCAACTATGGAGAGTTCAAGATGAAGGCTATGCTAACATCATCGGAGATTCAATCCTAGTGATTGAAAAGAGCCAATACTTTGTGATCCCCATCTTGAGAATTTCTAAGCAACCAAGGCTAGATTTGTTTATCAGGGATTTACCATGACACAATGGTTATGTTGTATTTTATCATGAGATAATTGAACCATGTTCACTTTCTTGAAGCATTAATGTAATGAATTTGCATGCGTACCTTGTCTCATCCTTTCTTTATATCTTCATCTCCACCATAATGTTTCTCTCGTCATACTCATATATCATATTCCCTTTTTTTCTTCCCCAAGTACCTTTTTTGGTTTGGTTAATAAGGCCCACTTTCTTGAAAGTTCTTTGTGGACAACAATGAAGATCACATGTGCACATACCTTTTCAAAAAAAAAAAAGGAAAATAATACAAATAAACGAGGAGCAAATAAATAAAACTTGGTGAGCACCATCTCTTTGTCTCTAAAATAAAGTTTTAAAAATAAATAAATAAACAATCATGATTTGAAATGAAGATTGGCCATTTTTTCTCTACCCTTAGCAAAATATCATCATTATCCCTTGTTACCCCTTTTGAGCCTGAAATTTTTCTTCAAAGAACCTTGGACAAGGATCACCACTAAACAAGGGGCAAGCAAGAAGGAAATGGTGATCATGAAGCATAACATTGAAAAAAAGAATTAAAAAGAAGAAGAAGAAGAAGAAGAAGAAGAAGAAGAAGAATAAAAAGAAGAGAAAGAAAGAGGATAAAAAAAAAACTCATGTAAAACAGAAAAAAAAAGGGAAAGTTAGGGGAAAACAAATGTCCTTGGAAATCGAAAAGATCATGGATCCTTGGTCCTATTCAACCTTAAAACATTTGTTTGAGCCTTATATCCTTTTTTCATGACCCCCAACCATTAGCCACGTTACAAGCCTCAAAAGTCCACTCTGATCAATGAATGATTGCTACTTTTTCATCAACTTCATTTTGAGACAAAAAGTTTGTGCTCTTCTAGTTTTTAATTGATTGCTCCTCTAAAAAAAAATCCAAAAAGAATGAAAAAAGAAAAAAGAAAGCCTGTTAGACTGAAAACCTTCATAGGCAGTCTAGGCAAAAGCTTGGGCAAGATCTACATGGGGCAAAACTTTGCTTTCAAGGGCCTTATTCTAGAGCATCTCCATTATTGGATGCCCTACATTGGGGCAACATCATTCTCAAGTTTTCCATATCAAGCGCCCTACATTGGGGCAATTTCATTCTGGGAACCCTACATTGGGGCACTTCATCCTCAAGGAAACTACTCTGGGGCAATTTTGTTCTTATGAATATCGAGACAATCGCCATGATCAAATCAATCCAAACTGGGGCAATGCCTTTCTGATCTTCATATCACCTCTTGTGCATCTTGCATCATTTCTGTTCTTTTGAATACTATTTGAGTTGTCAAAATACCCATCGAGAGGCTGTTCAGGCAATAATGTCATTTCTTATCATACTTTTGAATCCATGCATGTTTGTTACGTGATGCTTCAGGTAAGGTAAACATGAGTTCAATGATACAATTTAACCATTTATGGTAATTCTTTGATGACCAACTCTGGCCGGAAGAATTCTTGATACAAGGGGAAAGTGGTATCTCAGTCGACAATCAAGCAAGAAGCTTTGATCTTCACAAAAAGGGTGATAAAACTGTCCGCCTAAAAAAAAAATCAAAATCAAAAAGAAAAAGAAAATAAAAAGTAAACAAAAATGCTCGCCAGACTGAAAACCTGAAAAGGCAGCCTGGGCAAAAGTTAGAGCGACCCGGTAGGTTGAAAACTCGCAAAGAGCGACCTACGCAAAAATTAGGGTCAAATACAAACAAAGTACAAGAAGTCTCCTCAAACTGATAAACTGGGGCAGTTTAAGAGGACAAGCCATGAAAAGGTCCCAATACATGAAGGCTGGGGCAAGTCACATCCTTGAAAGATTGATCAGGCAATCTCATCCAATTGGGATAATCATTACGAAGAAGCATATCTCAGCCAAGAAACTAAGCATCAATTGAGCAAGTTAGTGATCAAGGTGTCTTCCTCTAGCTCATCCCCAATCTCGGCTGCAATCAGGACTCTAAGGAGCCAATGATCAAAGAGTTTTTCGCAAAAAAATAAAAATAAAAAGTAAAATAAAATCAGAGTTCCCATCAATGATAAAAACATCTCATGCATGAAAAATAATCAGGATCATAAAAAGCATCTCATGCATCATTAAAAAAATTATCACAGTTTTCACCAATCATAAAAAAATCGTCTCTCATATCATACATTGTCTCATCATTTCATGCATCAACAAAGTCAACATCACTTCTTGCATTTGTTCGACTTTAGCGGGCACAGGGCCCCAAAAGTCATGTTATTGTAGCTTTAGTAGGCATAGGGCCTCATAAGCTTTGTTTTGTTCGACTTTAGCGGGCACAGGGCCCCAAAAGTCATGACTTGTTAGCTTTAGTAGGCATAGGGCCTCAAAAGCTTTGCTTTTGTTCGACTTTAGCGGGCACAGGGCCCCAAAAGTCATGTTATTGTAGCTTTAGTAGGCATAGGGCCTCATAAGCTTTGTTTTGTTCGACTTTAGCGGGCACAGGGCCCCAAAAGTCATGTTACTGTTAGCTTTAGTAGGCATAGGGCCTCATAAGCTTTGTTTTGTTCGACTTTAGCGGACACAGGGCCCCAAAAGTCATGTTACTGTTAGCTTTAGTAGGCATAGGGCCTCATAAGCTTTGTTTTGTTCGACTTTAACGGGCACAAGGCCCCTAAGCATGTCTTGTTAGCTTTAGCAGACATAGGGTCTCTAAGCTTTCGTCTGTTTTAATGGGCATAGGGCCCATAAGCTTTGTCTTGTCAGCTTTAGCAGGCATAGGGCCTCTTAAGTTTTGTTTTGTTGTAGTTTGGCTTTAGTGGGCACAGGGCCCCAAAAGTCATGTCTTGTCAGCTTTAGCAGGCATAGGGCCTCTTAAGTTTTGTTATAGGGCCTCTTAAGTTTTGTTTTGTTGTAGTTTGACTTTAGTGGGCACAGGGCCCCAAAAGTCATGTCTTGTCAGCTTTAGCAGGCATATGGCCTCTTAAGTTTTGTTTTGTTGTAGTTTGGCTTTACCGGGCGCAGGGCCCTAAAAGTCATGTCTTGTTAGCTTTAGCAGGCATAGGGCCTCGTAAGCTTTGTTTTGTTTAGCTTTAACGGGAAGAGGGCTCATAAGTTATACCTTTATTGGCTCCTATAGGCATAGGACCACGTAAGCTTTTTACATTTTTTTTGGTCAAGCTTCAGTGGATAACCGACTCCACAAGCTTTTTATCCTTTTGCTTTCAAGCTTCAGCTTTTGATCCTTCCCTTCAAGCTTCGGCAGACAACCGACTCTGCAAGCTTTCAACTTTTCTTTCAAGCTTCAGTGGATAACCGACTCCGCAAGCTTTTTACATTTTGTTGTCAAGCTTCAGTGGATAACCGACTCCACAAGCTTTTTATCCTTTTGCTTTCAAGCTTCAGCGGATAACCGACTCCGCGAGCTTTTGATCCTTCCCTTCAAGCTTCAACGGACAACCGACTCCGTAAGCTTTCAACTTTTCTTTCAAGCTTCAGTGGATAACCGACTCCACAAGCTTTTTACATTTTGTTGTCAAGCTTCAGTGGATAACCGACTCCACAAGCTTTTTATCCTTTTGCTTTCAAGCTTCAGCTTTTGATCCTTCCCTTCAAGCTTCGGCGGACAACCGACTCTGCAAGCTTTCAACTTTTCTTTTAAGCTTCAGTGGATAACCGACTCCACAAGCTTTTTACATTTTGTTGTCAAGCTTCAGTGGATAACTGACTCCACAAGCTTTTTATCCTTTTGCTTTCAAGCTTCAGCGGATAACCGACTCCGCAAGCTTTTGATCCTTCCCTTCAAGCTTCAGCGGACAACCGACTCCGCAAGCTTTCGACTTTTCTTTTCAGCTTCAGTGGATAACCGACTCCACAAGCTTTTTATCCTTCTGCCGTCAAGCTTCAGTGGATAACCGACTCCACAAGCTTTTTACCTTTTCTGTCAAGCTTCAGTGGACAACCGACTCCGCAAGCTTTTAATCTTTTCTTTCAAGCTTCAGCGGACAACCTACTCCGCAAGCTTTCAACTTTTCTCCTCAAGCTTCAGTGGATAGCCGACTCCACAAGCTTTTAATCATTTTTGCTTCAGCGGATAACCGACTCCGCAAGCTTTTAAACTTTTTGTCAAGCTTCGACGGGTACCGTACCCCGTAAGCTCTGCTTGTTCAAGCTTCAGCGAACAAACGACTCCGCAAGCTTTTATCTTTCTGCTCGAGCTTCTGCAGGCGGTCCGTCCCGTAAGCTTTTAATTATGCACCTGTTTACTTGTCAGTGAACTCCGGCCAAAATTGGAGTTCATGTCTTTACCCGTTTCTTATAACGATAATAGGTTAACTGCGGTTACACCTACTATCTAATAAGAAACAAAGAGGGGCAGCTGTGAACACCTAATTTTGTCCTGGGATTTTATCATTTTAATTAATATACTTGAAAAGAAAGAAAGAAAAAACAAAAGTACAAATTTGCAAGAAAACAAAAAAATATTTTGTTCATGCTCATGGCCTAATTTCTTTTTGGTTGCAAGTCTTTTTTGAGTCCAACTTCTAAGCAAAAAAAAAAAAAAAAGAAAAGAAAAAAGAAATAAGGAATAAAAAAAAAAGACAAAAAAAGAAGAAGACAAATTTTCTGAATCTTAAAAATAATAAAAAATGTCTTCTCCTATCACCGTTATTTTTTTAGGAAGAGTCAAATGTGTTTTACACCATCTTTTGGTTTGGACTCCTTTTTACACAAAAATGGCATCTGATACACTTTGGTCCTCTGCACCCAAATACTGATCTGTGGCAACACCACACAGTGCGGTCCCTTTCCTCCACAGCTGGCCAACAGAGATGTTTGTCATCTTCTCCCCTTTGATGCCAATATAAGTCGCACAGTAGAAGAAGCAGAGGGGGGGAGCAAAAAAAGAGACTTCCCTGTTTCTCCATCTTCCTGCCTGCGTCACCTCCATCCCTCCATCTCCATCCTACCATTACACCATTCAACTAGAATCTCCATTAGTATCAAACTTTCCCAAACCATTTATCTTCCAACCATAACCCATCACCATAAAAAAAAAAACCAAAATAAAGTAAAGATAAACACCATTTATCTGCCATTCCTCACCTTTTCTTTGTCCTTTTTTTCCTTCTCCATTTCACGATTTCCTTCTCCTTCTTCCACGTTATTTTTTCTTCTGCTTCAGCATAATACCTTCTCATCTTCCATCTAACCTTTCTCCCTGAACTTTGAAAACCCACTTCTCCTCCTTCTCTCCAAAAAACCACAACCTATCACCATCATCTCAGCAAAACAAACCAAAAATAAAATAAACAACATACCCAGACAGAACACCCAACATATCAGAACCGCACCCTCCGCCGTGCGCCGCCCTCTGGGTCGTCTTCCTCCTCCGCGCGAGACGTCCACTCACCGTCATCACCACAAGACCGGCACCGCACGTCCCTGCTTCCTCCGCCATCTCCGTCACGAACCAGAGCCCCACCGCACGTTCCTCTGTCCAACCGTCTTCAAGCCAGATCTGTCATTCTGCTCTTCCCACCGCGCCACTGCCATGAGACACCGTCATCGCGTCACGAACCTACCGCCGTCTCCGCCATCTCCCCTGCTCCTCTCTTCCGTTGACCGCCGCGGGCTCCTCTGCCACGTCCTGTTGCGCGCCGCCGCCGTCCTCCAGTGGAACCGCCTTAGCACATGTCCAGTTTGCCGTCTGTTCCGCCGCCGTTGGAGGTCGTCGGCACCACACCTGTATCAGTCACCCCCCATTCCTGGACTCTGTTGGTGGCGTATGAATTTTCACCCGTACCTGGACTCTGATGGTAACGTTGGAAAGAGCAATCCTTCTGTGATTTGTCCTTTCTTTTTGTTTTTTTTTTGTTTTTACTTTTATTAAATGATATGTTACTGAAATTTGGTTGGGCTTTGTACTCAGTTTTGGGCCAAAAGTGTCAAACATAATCTCATTTTGTTTTCAACAAAAAATATATAATATAAAATATAAAATCTTTTTAAAAATATATTTTCAATCCTTATTCTACTAAAATATTTTGAAATAAAAATCTCTTTTAAATTCACGCAACAATCTACGTCGTTGATGTATGAATTTTCATCCTCATGTGACGTATGAATTGTAAGGGTTTATCGTATAGCACTGTTGCTATCTTGAACTCTGTGCAAAAGTGAATTATTTTTGAAATAAAATCTATTTTCAAAATCTTTTCAAAATCAAACCCCTTTTTTCCAAAAATAAAATCAGCCAATCAAATCTTTTCTAAAAGAACTACGTGGCTTTGAGTTTCCCATCGCACCTGGGAATACGTAGGAGCAAGATAAATCATCTTGTCGGGCCAAAACTAAATCTTCCTTTTTTTTGTGTCTCTTTTTATGTTAAAATAATTAATCAAAAATATTTAAACTTTTCTATTTTTAGGGATGCTCTATGGACACGGTGCCATGTTCAGTCCCTTAGATTTGAGGTTGCCCTGTGGACTCATGTGCCATGTTCAACCTCATTTAGTTTTTATAAACAATAAATTTAAAAACGTAAAAATCAATAAATTTAAAATATTAAAAATCAAAAAATAGTTCTTTCTTGTAAATAATTTTTGGGGTAAAATAAATATTTAAAAGGTTATTAAAATGGTTTTTGCACAATTAACTTGAGGTACCGTTTTTTTAAACGGGCGATGTAGGGTGCTAATACCTTCCCTACTCGTAACCGACTCCCGGACTCATCTCTCTTTTTCTTTTCTTTTTAGACCAGTTAACCTTTAAATAATTGGGTTTTCTAAGATTTTCCCAATAAAAATCTTAGTGGCGACTCCTCTGTTTTTATCCATATTTTCGCGGCTCCCGGACGGGACGGTCGCGACAGATGGTAAGCGGACTTATTTGCCGCCAGCATGTCATACTTTGTCAAAAAAAGAGAGACAAAGTTTCTGCGGGTGTCTTCAGGGCATCAAAGTTCCACATGGTTACTCTTCAAATATGAAGAGGCTTGTCTCTAGTGATCTTAAATTGGTTGGCTTGAAGTCTCATGATTGTCACATCTTGATGCAACAACTTCTGCCCGTTACTATTCGTGGTATTGCTACAAAAAATGTGAGACATGCCATTACTCGGTTGTGCTCATTCTTCAATTCTATATGTAGCAAAGTCGTTGACCCCCGTATGTTGGATGACTTGGAAGTTGAGGCTGCTACAATCTTGTGCCAATTGGAGATGTATTTTCCTCCTTCCTTTTTCGACATAATGGTTCACTTAATTGTTCATTTGGTGAGGGAGATTAGATTATGTGGGCCGGTTTTTCTGAGATGGATGTACCCAGTTGAGCGCTACATGAAGATCTTGAAAGGGTACGTGAAGAATCCTCATCGTCCGGAAGCATATATTGTTCAAAGGTATGTTGCATAAGAAGCTATTGAGTTTTGTTCGGACTACCTTCATAACACGGATCCTATAGGGGTTCCTAAGCCTCGGCATGATGAGATCAGATGTCAAGGTAAGGGTACACATGGCTTAAGAATTAATAGGAAGGATCGGGAGGAAGTGCTTCAAGCACATTTGTATGTATTGAACAACATCGAATGTGTTCAGCCTTTCTTATTTGAACATAAAAGAAAAGTCAATCAAGAAAACCCTCGAATGAGCGAAAGGTGGTTGTTGAACAAGCATAACAAGACTTTCTTACCATGGTTCAAGGAAGAAATGCTTAAGGATGGTAGTATCGCTCCGATGACGTAAGATGGCTAGCACGTGGGCCTAGCTTCAACGTCATATGTTGGAGCGGATACGACATAAATAACTTTTCCTTTTATACAAAGGAACAAGATAACAAGAGTACCATGCAAAATAGTGGGGTTATGATCGTGGCCGAAGCAATACACTTCTCTAGTGCAAAGGACACAAAACCCGTTACAGCACCGAGACCTTACTTTGGATATATTGAAGATATATGGGTGCTCGATTACACTAAGCTTATGGTGCCGGTATTTAAATGTAAGTGGGTTGATAGTAACGGTGGTGTACAAACCGACGAATTGGGGTTCACATTGGTAGACCTCAACAAGTTAGGTCATATATATGAGCCTTTCATAATGGCTTCCCAAGCAAAACAAGTGTTCTACATCACTGATCCTTCTAACAAAAGGTTGTCCGTGATTCTCCAAGGAAAAAGCATGTATAATGGTAGTGATGAAAATGAAGATTCAAATCTTGATATTCCTGAGACTCCTTCTTTTTCAACAAACATGCCTACTATAATCGATGAGACACGGGTGGACGATGTACATGCCACTCGTGATGATCATCACGAATGGATATTGATATAGGTAGTTTAAACTTAGTATACATTTATTTTTATTTATATTTCTGTATTTATTTTGAGTTATAACCTATGTTAATAAATATATATTGTTTCTGAACATATGGATCATTGTTCCATTTTTTCTTTGCAATTCTGTAATGTGTGTGATATTACGTATTCTTGAGATATTTCTATGAATGCGGGGATAGGCGAGGGGAGTGATATTTAAAACTGAATTTAAAAAAAAAACTATTAACGTCAGTTTTATCATACAACTGACGTTAATAGTATTTTATAAAATATACAGTACACTATTAACGTCAGTTGTTTATTACAACTGACGTTAAAATTAAGACCTTTAACGTCAGTTCTTGATAACAATTGACGTTAATTTTGACAAAATTAACGTCAGTTGTGTGAAAGAACCGACGTTAATAGTGTTAGATTTAACGTCGGTTCTCAATCGGCGTTAAAGCGCTTAACTTTTAACGTCCGGTTGTATTTACGTCGGTCGAAGATTACGACGTAAAAATCAATTTTAACTGACGTAAAAAGCACTTATTGCACTAGTGGTTCTAAAACAAAAAATTTGGACAATCGATTTGTGATTTCCATAGCCTAAGGCCACGAGTGCATGTGTTCATGGGCTTTCAGGGTAGTGGTCTCCACGGCACAACAAACATTGCAAGTTCCATTCTCTTCTGCATACTTCTCTTATTTTTTTCATCAAAATTCACACAAGATGTGTGGAGCAAAAAAACCAGGTGATGAAAGTAAGACTGTAATTCTAATTCTGTATAGTTGGGCCTAGTTGGACAGGCGATTATTCTTTTTTATACAGGGACAGACGATCTTTATTCATACATAACTTGATAAAAGACGGCGGAAGAATAGTACAACACAGTTTAGGGAGATATCGATTTGCGCATTTTTGGGGCAAACGGATCGAGCAAAATAATCAATAATATTTCGTTGACAATTTACTAGTTAATATTTTCGTGAAGTCCAATTATTTTCTAAAAGTAAGGCCCTTAGGTAGTCTCAATTTGACAATTTACTAGTTAATATTTCACTTTTAATAATCTCATTATTCCTCTCGTTTTGTTGGACATCATTATTTATCAATGACATTTTAATTACATCATTCTTTATTTTTGATTAATTCTAGGGTTTTTTTTATCGTTGATTAATTCAGGGTATTGAAAGAGTATTTAGATACATCTAACGGTCTAGATAAATCAACAATGCATTCAATAGTTAAATTTTGTTTTTGGAGGAGAGAGACTAAAGAGAGGAGTAAGGAGATCCAAATTGTATTTTGTAGTCTATATATCCGAGATGCACATAGTCTCAAAACATAACAATTCAAGCCTCTCAAGGAAAACAAACAGAAATGCATTTAATCTTATGACCAAAATGTAGAAATAGAAATTTCATCAACCTTACAAACTTATATGGTAATTATGAACAAATTTAATGTTCAACAATCCTCAAAAGAAAACGAAAGAAAAAAAAACATAAAACAAAGAACAGGAAAATTGGTTTCTATGAACAGCAAAATATATCAATATGCAGAACACACACACGCACGCAGTTTTTCTACAAAAAGATGAAACAATCCAAAGAGATGAGAGGATTATCAATATCCTCCATCATCGAGTCCATATCATGGCTAGACAGCACATCATTGACCACGGTCTCATCAATCTTAGAACCAACTCTATAAGCCGTGCAACTCTCTCTATGCCTCAAACCATTATCATGAAACCTCGGTGAACTGTTGTTTGGACTTGTTGCTTTGAAACTCTCTTTCCTTATAGAAGAAGAAACACAATGAGCTGCACTAACCTTGGAGCTATTATTAATCATTCGCTTCGAAACACTATTGTTAGCACTTCCATTGAATCTTCTGCTTGGAGATGGTGACCCCAGCATTCTACTATGTATGTTGGACCTCTCTGCAGGTTCCTTTCTGAAACTCTTCTGTCTTGTTAGGTTTGTTGGTGAGTTTGACCTCACTCTCTTCTGTGGCATGGAAAACTGCACCTTTTGTGGTGCTGGAGACAGCTTCAATGGTGTAAAACTATGTTGAGGTGAAGAGGGTTTTATTATGCTCCTAGGTTTAGTAGTGGCTTCTTCTCTGAGTGAGTTGATACGAATGATATGTGGGTTGTCTTTGTAACACGACCATAGGAACTCGTTAGAGAAGGATCTGTCCTTAGAGCTCAATGCTGAGGAAGCACTTGACAAGGAAGAGGTGGTTGAGGAGATAGTGTTGGAAGTGGTGGTGGTGCATGTGAAGGATGAGATTGAAGAAGAGGAAGAGGTTGGAGAAGGAGGGGAATAAGGTGAGATCTTTTTTGAAGAATGGTGAGGAATGGTTGAAGATGTTGGTGAAGGTTGTGAAATGACAAGCTTGTCATGAACATGGTTGAGTTGATCATGTTGTTGGGAATGTTTTTCAGGTCTGCATTTGCTAATGCAGCAACCCATTTTGATTTGATAGTGGTTGAGGATCAAAGAGAGATAGATGGTTGTTGAATAAGAAAAAGAAGAAGAAGGGCAGTGGCTAAGTTTAATATAGTATTAATTATATGTTTGAAAAAAAAAAAAGGGAAGGGAAAGTAGAGTGTGCCTTTTACTTTTTGGTCTTTTGCTTTTCACTGTTTCAGAGTGTGGTTATTTGAATTCGGTTGCCGCCTTGCCGGGGATGGGTTCCGTTGTCTAACGGTTATGTATGAAGTTGAACTACGAGGATGTTTCATGGTGGTGGCTGTTATGATGACTCGTTGCTTTTGAGTTTTTAGTGCGCAGAGACGTCAAGGTAGGGTCTTTGTTTTTTTGGGCCAAGTACGCATACACTATTCTCTCTGGACTCTGGTGCAATAAAAGCATAAAACCAGCAAAGATTGATGTAATTATCTTTCGTTTGTTTTGGGCCATAAAAGTTTAACCTCAAGGCAGCCCATCATCATTTTTATAGCTGAAATTTGGAGCTCAACATTTTAGCTTGCCACTTGGGGAATTCTTGATGATGCAAGGTCCAATATGACGCCAAAAAGAAGAAAAAAAGAGAGGTCACCATGCTGCAGTTTTGATAGTTTTTGAAAACGTATGTATCGTGATCTTGCCGTATTGGATGCATTTGTTTATAGTTGTCTATAATAATGAAAAATACAAAGCGATCACAACCATAATTTAAAATCTTGTCAGATAATGTTTGATCATCTAGAGTCATACGCTACGATCAAGAATTGTTTAGGGTTTTATTGCACGAAGAGGCATTATCAGTTTTGGGTGGCGAATGATGGGCATGTGCGTAATCCACTAAGCTTTAATTAATTGTGGATCAAACAAGAAATATATTCATAATAGTTGTTATGTTGCTCTATTTTCAATAATTCACTGAATTTTTATGATATGTTAATTACATAATAATTGAGAACTTATATTGTGCACAATATTACCATTTTCTCAAAACTGCTTTGCATCGAAACTAAATGATGCTTATAAGACACTTCCTTAGTTATGTGTACATATGTGCACAATGCTTTATTCAGGCTCAACAATGACTGGTTAGTTTGTACCAAAAAACAATGACAAGTGAAATATGTCATGATCATCCTCTCAGTTAATAAAAAATGAAGTCGGATTTACCTATTCTAATGAATACAATATAACGAGAGAAATTACCGTCATCAGAGGAATATAAGTTTATATAAGCAATGCAAATTGATTTTGGGGCAGTTGTCCCCCCCCCCACACACTTTACAGCCAGGTCAGCTTCTTTTTTAACAATCTGATTTAAATAATGATATTTGCTAGAGCCACAAAAATTTCATGTAGAATGAGTTTGGGTATGAGAAAGGACACCAACTTCTTTAGTGGCCCCTAATATTTGGTGATGCTCAACGGGAATATAAAACTGGTTTTCGCAAATATATGTTAGGACTTCCGAGGCATGAGGCATCAAATAATTACGTGAATAGCATATTATCCTTCTTCATTATATTCTCCTTGAACTGTTGAAGCATATATATAAATATAATTATTATATCCAAGACAATAAAATGAAAAGGAGACTATTTTTTCTTTCTTTGTTTCATAGAGGAAGCAAAGGGAGACACTTGATGATCGGAAAGTAACTAGTTTTTACCACCCGTGCAAATGTACGGGTAACATTTCTATTAAATAAATTTCTTTTAAATTTTATAACATTGATAATTAAAAAAAAAATTATATTATTATAAAAAAAATATAAAGGCAATATTATGCGTACATTAAATTTTGTTTTGATAGAAAAAATTTATAGAATTAATATTTTTAACAACACATCACTATATAATTATCAAGCAATATAAAAATCTTTAAACTAATAGCATGTGCAATTTAATTTTCTTAATACATATAAACTTTTTTTTTTAAAGAAATTAATACATATAAACTTTAAACTAAACTTTATTATAACAATATCGACATTATACTTATTACTTTAATTTATTGTACATTATTTTTATTATCATAATAATTATTATTACTATCACAAATAAAATTATTCTCACTATTAGTCCATGTATCAAACTCCAAAGTAAAGTAGGTGGCCCAACCAAATATGGTAACTGTGAACACCTAATTTTGTTCGGGTATTTTAGCATTTTAATTAATATTTTGAAAAAAATTAAAAAATAACTTAAAAAATTAATTTAAAAAATTGTGTTTATGTTATTGACCCATTTTGTTTTGTTACAAGTTTTTTTTAGTCCATCATCTAGCCCACTTCATCTTGGCCCAACATCTAAGATTTTTAGAGAGCCCAATAGCTCATTTAGACAAAAATAAAATTGTAATCTGTTTTCTTGTAAAATAAAAAAAAACACAAATTAAAAAAGAAAAAGAAAGAAATCTGCCTTGAGTCCTCTCTCTCTCCTTGTAATATTAAGTGTCCTCTACTGCAACTGTTTTGGTCCTTCTCCTCCGGTTTCCATCTTTAACCAACATGTACCCAATCCACTTTTGAATATAACAAGAAATCATAATTCAGATGGGGGGCTCCCAAGGATTGCAACCGTCAAAACACCCCTTCCCACAAAGCTAAAGTGATTAGAATCCAATTTTGCTAATTTTTCAGAGCTTGGGAAGAGGGTTTGTGCCTAGATCAGAAAATGGACACATAAATGGAACTTGAAAGGAGACTAGAGAAAAGTGAGCCTCTGCACATATCAAATCATCTGGCTCCAATGTCAAACAGAGTGGACATTCACTTCCTTGCTTCTCTATAAATACCAAACCAGAAACACAATAAGGGGGGGCAACAGCAACAACAAAAAAATTGGCTAAGAAAAAGAGAAGATCTTTGTGTGAGAAGAGAGACACAACATCATATTACCACACCATGCCCATACCTTAACAACACTTGACTCCTCTTACCTACACCCACCCAAACAGCACCATTGCTTCACCGGATCCGTCGTGCCCAGGCACGCCGCCGCACGCAGAGCCGACCACCGTGCCAGACGCAGCCGCGTCATCCCCTGCTTTGCCGTCCAGATGCGGATCTGTTCAGATCGTCGCCTCCACTGGTTCGAACACGCTGCTCCGGACCACCACTGTTGCTACCGATCTCAGACCCACCCCACCGGATCCTCGCCGCCAAGCACCGCGCTCCTCACCGCCGTTCGTGCCGCCATCGGTCTTCATCTCCGCCTCTCATGCCCCAAACCCCTGTCTGCTTTCTCCGTCGTTGGTAAATGGAGTTTGGGAAGCTTTCTTTCTGAACTTTTTTTTTCATTTCTCTTATTTATCCCTATCTTTTATTATGATGTGTTAGTTATTGTGTGGGTCTGGTTGGAGCTTCCCAAATGGGCTGCCTTATTTGTGTTTTTTTTAGTTTAGTTTTATTTCATTATTGTGGACTTGGTTTTTTTTTGTAAAAAAAAAAACGTTGTTGGGCTTTTCTGTCAGGCCTGAATTTTAATTTTTATTCTATAAGGGTTTTGTGCTTTGGCTTAAGTTGTGTTTTATTATTTTTTATTTTTAGTTTTTTATTTTTTATTTATTTGGGCTCACTGATTTGGGCCAAATCTGTTTTGGGTTGGATTTTAATGAATGGGCAACCTAAAAATCCTTTTGTCTCTTTCTTTCAAAAATAAAATAAAAAATAAAAATCCTTTAAATAAAAAAAAAACAAAATCTTTTTTTAATTCACGCAAACAATCTACGACGTTGATGTATGATTTTCATGCTCAAGTGTCGTATGAATTGTAAGGGTTCATCGTATAGCTTGACTATTTTTAACCCTGTACGATCGTGAATTATATTTTCTAAAAATAATAAAATGTTTTCAATTTAATCTTTTAACAAGTTTTATAAAAAAAAATGAATGAAAAATATTTTTTAATCCACGCAACAATCTACGATGTTGATGTATGATTTTTCATCCTCAAGTGGCGTATGAATTGTAAGGATTTATCGTATAGTACTGTTATCTTGGACCCTGTGCATGAGTGAATTTATTTTTAAATAAAATCCATTTTCAAAATCATTTGCATAATCAAATCTTTACCAAAAACTAAAATCAATCAACCAATCAAATCTTTTTCTTTAAGAACTACGTGGCTTTGAGTTTCCCATCGCACCCAGGAATACGTAGGAGCAGAATCAATCATTCTGTCAAGCCAAATTTTATTTTCCTTTTTATTGTGATCATTTTCTTTTTTCTTTTAAACTTCAACGTGGGGTAAAAGTAAATATTTTCAAAGGTTATTAAAATTGATTTGCACAATTAACTTGAGGTACCATTTTTAAACGGGCGATGTAGGGTGCTAACACCTTCTCTACTCGTAACTGACTCCCGGACTCAAATCTCTATCTTTTTTTTTTAGATTAGTTTCCTTAAAATAAATGGGTTTTCCAATGTTTTTCCCAAACAAAATATTGGTGGCGACTCCACTGTTTTTTTTTACCTTCTTTTTGCGGTGCCCGGACGGGACGGTCGCTACAGCTGGCGACTCCACTGAGGACTTTGAGAGTTAGGCCTATCATAGTTGTTTGTGCAATTTCTTTTAATAGATTTGAAAGTATTAACTTTACCCTTTTTGTTTATTTTCGTAAATAGTTTTATTTGTTCTTATAAATGTCTTTATATATTCTTGCAACCCTAGGGTAGAAAACTCTTTTAAATGTTGGTTGTTCTTTTGCAGGTTTGGGAATATTTTTTTTAGGTTTTGTGCAGGTTTGCTTGCTCCCAGCACACACATCACCATCACATATTCACATACTTTTGGACTCTATACCCGAGTCTTGGAATGCCATAAGATTTGAAAGGGCTTCAGTGATGTTTTTGTGATGCTTTTACATCCCTGACAGACATTGATTCTCCCGCCCGGATTGCTACCGGAACATGGACTGTCATATTGTGACTTATTGGTCCCTGTGGTGAGGTTCATGGATTCGGGTCCTCATCTTTTTAGATGAGGGTAATCCGGGGACCATATGTTTACGGGTCTAGATCTGTCCCAAAAGTCATGCACATAAAATGCCATTAGTAGCCTACCAAACTAGGGTCTTGACCTCAGAAGTTCAAACTTTAGGATATGACCCATGTAGGACAAAATGGAGCGCATTCCGCCTTTTTCTTCAACATGAATAATCACATTTATATCTCATGCATCATAATGATTTTCTGCATGCATTCCACATACGCCTTAACATGCCATTCATGCATGCATCCTGTTATACTCATTATTATTCATTGTATGCTCGTGCATGTAGTACTTTAAGTCATGCATTGTTAATATGTCATTCATTCATGCATCTTGTTACACTCTCATGCATAAGTAAATTTGCTTTCCAAATGTTAATAAAGTTAAATTTCCCTCCACAGATAATTTGGTTTGAGATAACACCTTTGATTACAAGAGATGGAAAAAGTCAGACACACTAGCAGTGCTCCCACCACCAAGAGCTCCCGGGTGATATTGAACTCATTGGAGAATCTGAAAAAAGTTGAGCCAATCTTTGCCTCAAGAACGTCGAAGAAGCTTCGCCAAGAAGTATGGGGGGATCTTGGACCTAATTTTCATACCGGTTGAGACTGCTTCTTTGAGTGCTCTGTGTCAGTATTGGAACCCCCATCTCAGATGTTTTGAATTGACAAACATGGACATTACTCCCACCATTGAAGAATATGCTTGCCTGTTAAGGTTACCAATGCAGAAAAACCCCGTCGTGTACTTTCACTTGGGGCAATACTTGACCACGGCAAGCATAGCAGGGTTACTAAGGCTTCCTAAAAATGATGTGAAGTTGACCGGGCACTCAAACTCTCGAGGGTTGACCCGAACTCTTCTTGAAAATCATTTGAAGAAATTAATGGATCCGCAAGATCGGGAAACCTTTGAGAGGGTATTGGCACTAACAATATATGGGTTGGTTCTATTTCCATCAGTGCTAGACATGATAGATCAAGCGGCAATGGATGTATTCTTCACAGTAGAAAGGAAGAAAAACCCAGTGCCGATAGTGTTAGCTGAAACGCTTTTGACTCTAGAATTTTACCAGCGAAATCCAAAAGGGAAGCTCCGATGTTGTGCACAGTTGCTCTATGTGTGGGCCATGACTCACATGTATGCAAAAGCTTATATCAACCACCATTCAGATCCACTAAGAGGCTTTCATAACATCCCTATAAGACAGCTAAATGAAGAGGAATGGAAGAGCGAGTTTGACAAAATGGAAAGGGACTCTTTTAGGTGGGTATGCCCATGGTACGAAGGTCAGCAAAGATAAGATATCATTTATAGTTGTGGGGACTATCCCAATGTTCCTTTGATGGGCCCCAAAGGATGCATATCCTACAAGCCCACCGTAGTCTTATGACAGCTTTGTTGGACGCAAACCGTGCCAAGAGAAGAACAACTCGGCGGATGCTGTTTCCGGTACAAGGATGGAGAGAATACCAAGTTGTTGGCAAAAGCAGTTAGAAATGCATAGAAAGATGTGAAAATGGCAGGGAGAGCCCAATTGGGCCGACCAATCCTAATCATTGTCTCAGAATATGAAGCATGGAGAAAATCAAGGAAAGGTCCCATCAACATTCCTGCAGAAAGCACGAAAGATAAAGATTACTCCCCTTTGGTAACTCAAATGGCAGAACAACTGAAAGTTCTAGAAGCACAAATGAAGGAAATGGAACAACAAAAGCAAGATGAGGAGTTGAAAATAGCCATTGGACAAAAGCGTTGTGAGAAGTTAGCAAAGGAAAATGAACACTTAAAAGATTTGTGTGCAGATATCTCCACAACCTCAAGAGTCCAGAAGAATACAGACAATGTCTCACCAAGCATCATGGCTAAGATCCAGAATCTTGAAAATAAAGTATTGTCCTTGACAGCGGAGAGGCATCAGCTAAGAAAAGAAAAGTGTCAGTTAGAAGAAGAAGTCATTCAGCAAGAAGGTATGAGAAAGTCATTGGAGGCGGATGTTGATCAACAAATGGGAGTCAATAGCAACTTACAGAAGCAAATTTGTGCACAAAGTAGGATGACTGGTGAATTGGTACAAAAGGTCAAAGAACTGAATATCCTAATGGTCAAAATCAAGAAGCAGTGCGATTTAGGGTGGACCTCGGCAAAGCATTATCATGATCAAGTGGTTCAAGCAACGAATGCCGTGAAATGGTGGAGAGAAGAAGCACGGGAGCGAGGGATAGACATTGACATATGGAAAAAGAGATATGTGAACATGAGTTTGGAGCTAAGCCATTGCGTTCCGAATTTTGTCCGGAGCTTTGAGAAGGCAGAACAACAAATCCATGCGGACCCTATGCTTCGTCTCCCATCTGAACTGGACGATTTTATGCAAATGTGTGGAGGGTTTGCTCGAGGGCTAAAAAGAAAGAGACCTAAGCTGTTGACTTTAGGATGAAATGTTGTAACAATGTTGAAAATTGTGATTTGGCAATGATGTAATCCCAATCTATGTATTGCTTTGAGGAGCTTTTAATGAAATCTGTTCTTGCCTCTGTGATTCCTTCGCACTCCAACTCTTACACATGACTTGCGACGACACCTATCGTGGAGTATGGTCTCCCTTTAGTATGTTGTCAACAACATCTTGGCCTTATAGGATTCTTCCTTCTGTGCAAAGGGTAGGTCGGGGTGTCTCAATTCAGAATTCACATTGCTAGTATGCTTAACACAACATCTATTGTGGAGAGATGTTTTTCCCCTAGATTTGTTGTCAACTCTATTTCATCTTATGAGCACAATGCTCTCTATGTGGGATGGAGGGACCATCTCTTGTTAGTCACAAGGTGTTAACTCAAAATAAATAAATAAATAAATAAATAATAACTCCAAAGGTGGTTTTCACTAAAGCTTTTGCTTTTTTTTTTGTCATGTTCTTAATTTATTGTATTGATTAAAACAGTGTGACTCTTCTGAACAATTTCTCCAAGACACCTTATCGCACTCGATCACAGGCAAGAGCCATGGCGGATGAACTAGAAGAAGTCCAGGAGATCAGTGATGAAGTCAGTCAAATCAAGGATCAGATGAGTAAGATGATGGAAATCCTACAAGCAGTGCAGAAGGAAAAGAACACGGAGGAGAACCCTCCAGCCTCGAACGAAGGACATCCAGCCACACCTCTCATCCCGCCCGATTTTACTCAGATTCCTATTCAAGGCTTCAACCAACCAGGGGCCATGATGCCTCTCACTGTTTATCCAAGCAACCAAACTCATCTTTCATTTGACTCAAACAATCCCCCATACGGTTTGCCTCGTGGATTTGTGCCACCAACAGCCCCCAGCCTACAAGATGGCATTCAAAACTCCAAACATATCACTCAGACACAAACCCCTACCAATGCTGTCGAAATACCGCAAACACAATCTGTCAACCCTACAGATGGCAACACCCCGATAGTGACACCTTCTGTCAAACCAAAGCCCCCACAATACACCCTACGTTATGGACCCCAGGGGACTCAAATGATGCCAAACTTCGGTTCCTCCTCCATGCCATATTCATTTCCCTATAATATGTACGGTGAAACTCCAGTGAATCAGTCGGGAGGGAATTCCCAATCTAAAGAAAAGTTGGAAGTACTAGAGGAAAGATTGCGGTCCATTGAAAGGGTAAATAGTTATGGTCTTCGGGATGCCTCAGAACTTTGTTTGGTGCCAAATGTTGTAATTCTTCCAAAATTTAAGGTGCCTGATTTTGACAAATGTCGGGGAACCACTTGTCCCCAAAACCATTTGACCATGTATGTTAGGAAGATGGCATCATATGCCCAAGATGATAAGCTCTTGATTCACTTCTTCCAAGACAGTTTAACTGGGGCAGCTTCAAATTGGTACACGTATCTCGAGCGGGCACACATCCGATTCTTCAAAGATCTGGCAGATGCATTCATGAAGCAATACAAGTACAATATTAACATGGCTCCCGATATGATGCAACTCCAAAATATGTCAAAAAGGGATACAGAGACTTTCAAAGAGTATGCACAACGATGGAGGGAACTGGCTGCTCAGGTGGAGCCTCCCTTAGCCGAGAAAGAAATCGTAGCAATGTTCATTGATATACTCCAGTCGCCCTTCTATGATAGGATGATTGGGAGTGTCATCGAACTTTTCTAACATGGTCGTCATCGGTGAGAGAATTGAAAGTGGAATGAGGAATGGCAAGATCACCGAGACTTCAGTAGGGAACGGCCCAAAGAAAGCCCCGTTTGTGAAAAAAGAAGAAGGAGAAGCACATGCAGTAACCTTTGAACAAAAGAAACCAAAACAATATAGACCAAACCAAACACCTGCCTTCCAAGCCCAATATGCCCCATATTATCAACCACCTCAATATCACCAAGCCAACCAGCCATACATCACTGCCACCTCACAATTTTCAAATCCCCGACCACACCATTCGATGACACCCTATCGACCATTACACCCTTCTCAGCCTCAAACACACCCTACCATGCTACCTCAGTTTGTTCAACCTCTAAACCGAAACACAAGCCAAACCAAACCACCGTATAACTCAGAAAGAAAGTCAGTGCGTTTCGACCAGATACCCATGACCTACACTGAACTATTTCGCCAACTCGTGAGTAGATCAGTGCTAACTCCTATCCCGACAAGACCAATAGACCCTCCTTATCCAAAGTGGTATGACCCAAATGCTCAATGCGAGTATCACGATGGGGCCACTGGTCATTCCACAGAAAATTGCAAGGCTTTGAAGTTTAAGGTGCAAGATCTAATTAATGCCAAATGGTTGAGCTTTCAGAAAGATGCTCCAAATATGGCACAAGATCCTATGCCGAATCATGGGGGTTCTGGAGTCAATGCCATTGAAAGCTTCATAGAACATACCCTCAAGAGTCAAGTGGCTGATGTTAGAACTCCTATGAGAATTATTTTCAGAGAGATGTGCAATTGCGGATTGATCCAAATCCCGATTATTGAAGAAATGGTTCTCGATGGAGTAATACAATGTGACTTTGACGGGGATATAGGGCATTCAATTGAAGACTGTGCAGAACTTCGGCAGGTTGTGCAGAAGTTAATAGACATGAAGGTTATCCTAATTGGTTGTGAATCCAATGAGTGTGGCATTAACATGGTTGCTGAATCTACAAATTCAACTCCAGTTAAGATAACTCCTTTTACTGTTGTGGTTAATCCTCAACCGGTTCCTGAGTAGGTCGCTCCGAAACCAGTGGTGATATACTATACCGAGAAAGAACCGTTGCCGGTTTCGAGTGAACCAACACCAATTGTCATCCGGGTCCCAGGTCCTTTCCCATACAAGGACACCAAAGCGGTGCCGTGGAAATATGATATGTAGGTTCAACCAAATCCTTCCAACTGGACCACCGTAGTTACCAACATTTTGGGGATTGGTGGAATGACTAGGAGTGGCCGCGTTTATACCCCGGAGGTACTGCAAAGGAAGGAAACAAAAAATGAAGGAAAATATTGCAAAGGGAAAGAGAAGGTGTAAGGAACTCCGGTTGAAAAGGAAACAAGAGGGGTGAGAATAAAAATGAGGTATCTGATGAAGAGGTCGACGAATTCTTGAAGTTCATCAAGCAAAGTGAATACAGGGTTGTGGATCAGTTGAATCGAACTCCGGCTCGGATATCTCTTTTGTCTTTTGTCTCTGCTGATGAACTCTGAGCCACATAGGAGAGTACTAATGAAGGTGTTGAATTGAGCTCATGTCTCCCATGACATCACAGTTGATAAGCTCAATAACATTGTAGGTAACATAGTCACTGATAATTATGTCACTTTCACCGATGATGAAATACCAGTTGAAGGTATGGGGCACAACAAGGCATTGCACATTTCTGTGAAGTGTCGAGATCATGTCATGGCTAGGGTTCTCATTGATAATGGATCTTCTTTGAATGTAATGCCAAAGTCAACACTGGCAAAGTTGCCTTTCGATGGAACTCATATAAAGCCAAGCACAATGATTGTAAGAGCTTTCGATGGCACCCGAAGGGAAGTCATGGGAGAAATTGAATTGCCCATTCAGATTGGCCCTTGCACCTTTGAAGTACTCTTCCAAGTAATGGACATCACACCAACTTCCAGTTGTCTCCTAGGACCACCATGGATCCATTCATCTGGAGTTGTACCTTCCACATTGCACCATAAGGTGAAGTTCATTGTTGATAGTAAGTTGATAATTGTTTCTGGAGAGGAGGATATGTTAGTGAGTAAGCCATCAACAACCCCGTACATTGAAGCTGCCGAGGAAGCTCTCGAGACCGCCTTCCAGTCACTTGAAATTGCCAATGCCACTTATGTTGGGGATAGTGCTCCACTCTTGAAACCTCATTCATCTAAAGCGTCCATTATGATGGCCAAGGTTATGCTCGAAGGAGGATACCAACCTGGAAGCAGTTTGGGGAAGAACAGCCAAGGTGTTGCTGACATCCTCATGCTCACTAAGAACAAGGACAGGTTTGGGTTGGGATACATGTTGTTTTGGCTTCAAAGACTCAAGAGGGGGGTGAATTGAGTTTTCTAAAAATATTTCCCTCTTAAAAACTTTTCACAAAACTTTAGTTTTCATATTTGTGGCCTTAGGATCTTTTACAAAATCATTGAAGGGTTTATATAAAATCTTGAATTGGAAGATGAGGAAGTGAATCAGTTCAGAAAGATAAATCAGTGCTTCTGTCACTTTAGTGGACGAGGGCTTCTGTCACTTGTGTGGATGAGTGCTTCTGTCACTTTAGTGGATGAGCGCTTCTGTCTCTTTAGTGGACGAGCGCTTCTGTCACTTATGTTGGACGAGCACTTCTATCACTTGTGTTGGACAAGCACTTATATCACTTGTGTTGGACGAGCGCTTCTATTACTTTAGTGGACGAGCACTTCTTATGAAATCTTGAATAGATTGATGAGGATAAGAAAGATTGATTCAGAATTAATAGATCACAGAATAGGTTCAGGTTCAAAACTCAGTAATAACAAAATACAGAAACTGATTAAGCCTTTAAAGATTAAGAACAAGTTATGCAAGTTTCAGATACAAGCATTAACAATCAAGAACAAACTTGCAGGTTTCAGTTTCAGTCATTAAGAAACAGAAATTAAGCTATTCGAATTTGATCATAGATGATGGAAGGTTCAATTCAAATATTGATCCTTGAGAATAGAATTGAATACACAGTTATTATTACAGTTTACTCAAGGTTCAATACTGATTATGCAGATCAAGAACTGATATCAATTGAAAACTTAGAACATCAAGATCACAATAATCAACTAATTGTTGTTTCATCCATAAAACCTGTGCACAACAGCTACTAGCTGCTACATATTCAGCCTTTGCAGTGGATAAAGCCATACTAGATTGTTTCTTACTGAACCATGATACTAATGAGTTTCCTAGTAAATGGCAAGTTCCACTAGTACTCTTTCTATCTAGTTTACAACCAGCAAAATCAGAGTCTGAATAGCTAATTAAAGTACATGTAGCTCCCTTGGGATACCATAATCCCATGTCTTTTGTTCCTAACAGATACTTAATTATCCTTTTAACTGATGTTAGGTGTGATTCAATTTGTGAAACAAAATCCATGTGATTATTCCAAGATTGATCAAATAACTTTAATACAACAGTGTAGACATATTACACAATGATATATAAGTCAACACAGAAAGATTCACAATCACACATTAATAATGATAATTAGAAAACATATTCAATCAATATTCTTTCTTTATTGTTACCCATTTTGTGTTTGGAGAAGGCTCTATATCATGATTCCAATTTTTGCTCTTGACCTTCCACCACACCGACAAAACAGAACCATGTTTGTGTTTTGGGTACCCAAATCTGTTTGGGCCCTTTTGAGTTAGTTGCAGCAATAGTTCCTTTTGGAACCCATATTTGTCTTATCTGCAATGAATAATTATTTCTCAAATTCCAGAAAGCACCTTTTCTATTGCAATAATGACATCTAGCATATTGTGATGCATTAGCATAATGAGAAACATGAAATTTCTAAAGGTTTTTGCCTTTCTCTCAATTTTGTACACTAAATCAACTTGGTTTTTCATTTCTTTTTGTTGTCCAAGTAATGCATTCAAGTTGTCTTTATCACTAGTAATTATAGATAGATCACTATTCAAATGATTTAATTGTTTCTCCAACTTAGGACAATTATCACATATAGGTGGTTCCAAAACAGTAGCCAATCTTTCTTTTACAGCACAATTTTCTGTTTTTAATTCATCTAGCTCTTTGTTTAAAACAGAATTTTTCTTTTCTAGGCATGCAATGGTTTTATTAGGCTTAATTAGCAATCTAGCAAGTCTAATGGATTCTTTATGAAGTTCTTCAAAAGCATTTTGCAATTCATCATAAGTAGGTTGTGAATCAGAAATTACCTCACTCTCTGAATCACTGTTATTGTTGGCTATCAAGCACAAGTTTGCCTCCTCAGATTCAGATTCTTCAGTGGAATCTACATCATTATCATCCCAAGCAATGTAGGCCTTTCTTGGATTTCTCCACTTCTTGTCCTTTGAGTCAAACTTTTCTGTTTTGTCCTTCTTTTGCAGTTTTGGACAGTCAAACTTCATGTGGCCAATCTTTCCACATTCATAGCATGTGATGTTGTTGGAAGAGTTGTCACCTTTGCTGAAATTTCTCCTTTGAAAAGTGGATGGCTTTCTTTTGAAGTTGCCTTTCTTCTTTAGGAACTTCTTGAATTTTCTAACTAGCATTCTCATCTCTTCTTCAGATTCTGCCTCTTGTGCTGAATCATCATCATCACTGTCTTCTACTTCTTTGACTTGTGATTTCAGAGCCAATCCCTTTTTCTTTTTGTCAGTTTCTTCATTCTCATTCAGTCTCTTCAACTCTAATTCATGCTCTTGCAGTTTTCCAAACAATGTGGCAATGGTCATTGATAAGAGGTCTCTAGATTCTAAGATTGCAGCGACTTTAGGCTGCCATTCCCTACTCAAGCATCTTATTACTTTGTTAATTTGATCCTCATTTGATATATCTTTTCCAAGTTCGGCAAGTTGGTTGACAATGTGAGTGAATATCTTTTGCATTTCAGTCATAGGTTCTCCTTGCTTCATTCTGAACAGCTCATATGTGTGAGGGTGTTCATTCTTGCTCTTTTGACATCTGTGGTTCCTTCATGTGTTACTTGCAATGTATCCCACATCTCCTTTGCTGATTTGCAATTTGAAACCCTGAAAAACTCATCACGGCTTAAAGCAAATGTTATAATATTCTTAGCACGTGCATTATATTGAACTCTTTTCTTATCATCCCAATTCCATTCAGTTTTAGGCTTATTTCTTGGAGCACCATTAGCATCTACAGTAGAGGGGACAAATGGCCCATTTTCTACTGCATCCTATATGTTAACACATGCTGCCTCAAGAAAGATTACCATTCTTTCCTTCCAATAGATATACTCAGATCCATTGAAGGTAGGAGGGCGTGCAAGGGAAGCCCCTTCATTCAAACAGTCATTGGAAGCCATACTCTTATAGCTGTTAAGCCAAACTTAAGAGTTTAGCTCTGATGCCAATTGTTGTTTTGGCTTCAAAGACTCAAGAGGGGGGGGGGTGAATTGAGTTTTATTAAAATATTTCCCACTTAAAAAACTTTTTCACAAAACTTTAGTTTTCAGATTTGTGGTCTCAGGATCTTTTACAAAATCAATGAAGGGTTTATATAAAATCTTGAATTGGAAGATGGTGAAGTGAATCAGTTCAGAAAGATAAATCAGTGCTTCTGTCACTTTAGTGGACGAGCGCTTCTGTCTCTTTAGTGGACGAGCGCTTTTGTCATTTGTGTTGGACGAGCGCTTCTATTACTTTAGTGGACGAACACTTCTTATGAAATCTTGAATAGATTGATGAGGATAAGAAAGATTAATTCAGAATTAATAGATCACATAATAGGTTCAGGTTCAAAACTCAGTAATAACAAAATACAGAAACTGATTAAGCCTTTAAAGATTAAGAACAAGTCATGCAAGTTTCAGATACAAGCATTAACAATCAAGAACAAACTTGCATGTTTCAGTTTCAGTGATTAAGAAACAGAAATTAAGCTATTCGAATTTGATCACATATGATGCAAGATTAAATTCAAATATTGATCCTTGAGAATAGAATTGAATACACAGTTATTATTACAGTTTACTCAAGGTTCAATACTGATTATGCATATCAAGAACTGATATCAATTGAAAACTTAGAACGTCAAGATCACAATTATATGCCCAAGACAGAAATTAATGAGTTTGAGTCTAGAGATACCACACAACCAAATTTATCATGGTTCAGTCACCACCACTATGACCTACATCCAGTCCCCACTCCACCTGTGGGTTTTCACACACTAACATAACAAGCTTTAGCCAGGTAGCTTGAAAAACCTTTACACCACAGAGCACCCCTTCACCTCGAGATACCACACTCTTGTGAGGAGCCTCAATGTTCTTCCTTAGGGATATCTCACCCTAATCACACAGAGAGACTCACTCTCTCTTTACAATCAAATAGAACGAAAAGATTGATTCCTAAACTCTCAATAGTCAGATAAACAAATTGAAGCACTTATGAGAATGAAACACTCTTTTTCACAATAAAGCTCAAGCAAGAAGATGAATGATTTTCACAATTGATCTCTCAAATTGATTTTATGTAATTCTGATCTGTTTGATATATTTGATATGTATGTTAAAAGTGTTCCTTTGATCCCTCTATATATAGAAAACAAGTTATAGCCGTTGGGATCAATCAAAATAAATTTGGGTCTGATAACAGAATCTGTTTTCTTGATTCTGGTTCTTGAACAGGGGTTGAGTATATGGCTGTATTAACCAATTTCATACTTATAGTCTTGAACTTGGTTAATCCATCAGTACATCTATGTATTGAATCAAGAACCTTAAATTCATTTGTCAGTTACAGTAACAGACATACACCCAATGATTACATGGCTGTACCTGATAAATAATTTTCTTATTTCCAAAAATCATTTTCATTAAAAACTTATTCCTTTTAATGCAGGTTATGAAAATTGATTTCCTTCATGCATCTTTTTAGTTGAGCTATTTTGTGACTAAGAGATTTCTTTCTCTTACAAATCATCTAAGACTTAAATCTAAAATTCTCCTTTAAGCTTGGTCTTGATGATCCTTTGATCTTTGACTTTGCTCTTTTGATTTCTACATGCAACTCCTTGATTCCTTCAAGTTATTCCTTGAATATTTTCCTTGAATTTGCTTAATGAACTTGTTGATCACTGCTTGATACCTGTCTTTGCAATTTGACACTAAAACACTTGCACACATATTAAATTGTATTTGTCATATATCAAAATCTCTAAGTCATTGAGTCTTACAATACAAACCCACCAAGGTCGACAAGATGAGGGTTATGAAGAAAAGAAAACACTACAAAAAAAAAAACATATTTAGCGACCGAAGATTTCGGTCGCTAAACATGATAATTCGGTTGCTATATAGTTTAGCGACTGAATTAAGGGGGTAGCAGAAACCCTGGTGGCTAAATGTTTTGCGACCGAACTTGTATTTCGGTCACAAATCTGCGACCGATATTTCGGTCACAAAATTATATATTTCAGTCGCCGTATAGTTGGTCGCATGCTCAGCTCACCTAATTTGGTGACCGCTATTCGGTCGTAAATTTTTATTTTTTTTTTAAAATTTTCCTGTAACTTAATCCTATCGACCAAATTTTGTTTTTCAACTATTACCCCATTGATTTTTAATTTTTGATATAAACAAAATACACCAATATTTTTTTTGAATAAATAGAAAATGTAAATATGATGTACTAACGATCCAAAACACCACAGTCAATATGATCAAGAAAACATATACATTAATTAACGCAAGTTTAATAATTGTTTATAAAAAAAGTTTAATAATGTACTAATTAAGGATCAAAACATAAAAACACACCACAGTCAATAAGTACTAATCAAAATATCAAAACTCATCAATCTTCCAAAAGGATGAACATGTAGAAGCGAGAACCCCCAAGGTACTTAAACTTTGCCAATGCACCAGTGGACAACAAATACAACTCCCTGATACCATTTGTATCTGTTGCAAAATAGGGGCGATCCTCATGGATTACTATATTCCCATTGAACAGATTTCCGCTTTTGTCTTCAATAGTCACAACACGCGGTATTTGTTGTCCCCACCGACGGTAGAATGATCGCGGGATTGAAATCAAATCCTGCAAATACACAAGAACAATTTAGTAAATGATTAGTTTATGCCTTAACCATCATTACGTGAATCCGGTCGTTATTCTTAAGTTGATGAGATACTGTACCTGGTCTATATGGATGGCTGTCTCAAAACATTTAGTCGGATCCATTTTCTGATAAAACGATAAGGAAAACAAGTCATATGTCTAAACTTCATCAAGTGATAATAAGAAAAGATGGAAAGATCCATGTAGCATACTAGCATGTTAAAATAGAACAAAGAAATGCAACTTCACATGCAACTTTACAGATTAGCAAACATAGTAGTTTTCAGGAAAGCAGATGCTTTTACGTCGTTTTGAAGGATGGTCATAGAGAGGACTTTTCCTACCGGAAGTGCCTAGATAACCTAGTAAGGATGGTCATCAACAACTATTTCTGGAAAGCTCCATTTCCTAGTGAAACAAATGAGTAGAAAACCAGAGTTGCTTTCATAATATTGTGTACAGAGCTGCTTTCTAATGTGAATAATGTTTGAATGATGACGGCACGTCATGCACGTTCCTGGCAAACTGTGCCTAGCCCTTCATTTTATCTAACCCTATACTTAATCCTTCATTGTCTAAGAGACTCGCTTTTGTTGGCTTCAAGAAGAGACTTTCTTAAGCTCATGGACTTTAAATTTGTAAATGAATAATGATCTTATTAACAACAACAAAGTCATACCATTTACGAACTAATAACACTTTATCAATTCATTCCAATGCTTACAATGTAAATATATGAAATATGATTCCATAATCATTTCCAAACAAGTTATCAACAAATACATATCAAATTATTCTAATTACATTGATTCATTGTTATTGAAAGATTTTTATTTTAAAGAGAATAAACTATTCTTCATAGCAATCCAAATGTATGAACATGCTCAGATATAAGCACTTGCCTTCAATAAATTTACATCATCAAACAGAAAAAAGATAAGTAGAATTACCAAATGAATCCGATTCAAAATGAGTGAAAAGCTCTCTTGGAATTACAGGCTACAATAATGTTTTTAGATCATTTCATACTCCAACAAAGAATTTTTTTTTTTTTTACAGAGAAGTGAACAAGAACATGAAATCCCTAAAACCCTCTTTTGAAATTTTTGAAACAGATTCAGACAAGAACCAACAAATTCATGGATTCCAAACGAATCAAAATACAATACAATCAGAATGCATACACAATACCATATGAAATTATTCACAGCAAGTAAACAGCTGCATCACAGAGGCTATAGATCATACTATTGTGAGATATTCCCTGAGGCAATATAACAGAACAATGAACAGCCTTCAAAGACATAAATTCAGCCAAGATATGGAAAGATAAACAGACCAGAAATTACAAGTGTCGTATTTAATAGAAAACACATCATTAACACAGGGACAATCTTGTTACTGGACATGTTAAACTAGAATGGTCTTCAAACAACTGCCTCAGTATTGGTCATTTGTTTGAACTATAGCCATGAACTATCCATGTTTGAAATTGTAGACACCTAGCACAAAACAAATTGAAAATCCATAGCACACATCCTCACTAACCAATTTAGATGCATTTCACAAAGCAGAACTGAATCTAAATCAAAGACTAAGATGCTGAAATGGAAGGTAATTTCACAGCTAAATCAACAAGAAGCAAACCAGAAGGGTTCTCAGATTAAATTTGAAACATTAAATTGGTACGGTTACACTAATCCTAGTTCTCACTGTTATCTTTATCTCATCACTTAAATATGCTAGTGGATTCAAGTTTCACGGCCAATGCAGGTGGGTGCTTTCAGAGAGCATGGATTAAGTAAATACAGAGCATATTGTACATGTTGTAATAACATAGTAAATGCACAAACCAGAGAAATAGAGAGAGAGAGAGATAGAGGCGAGGGGAGACGAAAACATACCAGAGAAGGAGGAGGACGGCGGCGCTGCTCTGGTGGTGCCGGCGCCGGTGGTAGCCGTGCGGATAAGGAGGGAACTAAGAGAGAGAAAAAGTTAGAAACAGATAGAGAGAGAGAGAGAGATGGAGAGAGAGAGAGAGGAGAGCTTACGTGATGGTGGTGGTCGGAGGAGGGGCGGCAGTCGCGAAATCGTGGTGGCCGGAGGAGAGAAAGAGAGATCGAGTGAGAGAGAGGAAGAGAGATCGCAAAATGGAAGAAGAAAGGGGTTTCTGCTTTTTTAGGGATTATAATTTTTAGCGACCGAATATTTCGGTCGCTAATTCGGTCGCAAGGGTACCATTTGAAAATTTAAATTCATAAATTTAGCGACGGATTTTTAAATCGGTCGCTAAGACGTGCTCTTTTAATTTTTTTTACACGCCGTTTAGCGACCGAATTAATATCGGTCGCAAATGAAAATAAAATTTAACCGCTGCATCTAATTCGGTCGCCATTTCGGTCGCTAAAAAGGCATAAAATTTCTGACTTTTAAGTTCCTTTATTTAGCGACTGAAATAGCGACCGATAACCCTGCTACGCTCTATTTTGGTCGCAGTATTAACTCTAATCAGTCTTTCATGTAGATCCTATAATCGGTCACCATTTCAGTCGCCAAAAGCAACCAAAAAATTCGGTCACTATTTTCGGTCGCTAAACAACCTTTTTTTGTAGTGAAAGAAAGAGGTTGGCTCGGATGGAAAATAGTGAATACGAGGCTGAAAGGGTTCCCATCTGTGACATTCGACAGAGCTTCCGAAGCGTATGGTTCGCATTCCTGGACCAAGCAGCAGTAATTGAAGATGATTGTCCCGCCGATCATGGTATCAATCTGGTGTATCCATGCTCTCCGGATACAGAGCTCAACAACTGGGAGTTCATTGAGTTCCCCAAGACCATAGAGTCTTTTTCAAAGTAATTCTGTAATGCTTATCCTTTAGCTCTGCCCAAGGCTTTTGGAATTTTGTTGTAATGGGCTTACTTGTTTCTGTTTTAGAGTGACTTATCAATAAATGCATGCATTCAGTATCTTTGTGTTGTTATCTCTCATGTTTTTTTACTTTCGTTTTTGTTCACCATTCCTCACCAATAAATATAGTTTCTCATCTTTAACCTTTATTCATTCATCTTTCCCTGATAACTACAAAAATGCAGATCTAAAAGTGACTCTCTTGAAAATGACAATGTTAGTGACTCAACATACAATTTTGACTATCCCATTGATCATGCTGAGGATGTTGTTGATGATGACGGGGAAGTTCCTCCTGAACTATTGAGATTGGTAGAACAAGAAGCCAGGGAAATTCGACCCCATGAAGAGCTGAGTGAACTAATCAATTTGGGAACCGAAGATGATAAAAAAGAGGTCAAGATTGGCATTTCCCTGAAAGAAAAGGAGCGAAGTAGGTTGATCAAGTTGTTGATGGATGATAAAGATGTTTTTGCATGGTCATACCAAGACATGCCAGGGTTAGACCCTAGTGTAGAAGAACACAAGCTACCATTAAGGCCGGAGTGTGCTCCAGTAAAACAGAAGCTACGAAGGATGAAAGCAGAAATGTCCTTAAAAATCAAGGATGAGGTCAAGAAACAACTGGATGCAGGTGTCCTGAAAGTTGTAAAGTTTCCTCAATGGGTTACCAATATTGTTCCTGTTCCTAAGAAAGATGGAAAGGTTCGGATGTGTGAAGACTATCGAGATCTGAATAGAGCTAGCCCAAAAGATGACTTTCCTCTGCCACACATTGATGTTCTTGTAGACAATACTGCTCAACATGCATTATTCTCTTTCATGGATGGATTCTCGGGATATAATCAGATCAAGATGGCTCCCGAAGATATGGAGTAGACCATATTTGTCACCTTATGGGGAACCTTTTTCTACAAGGTATACCCTTTGACTTGAAAAATGCTGGAGCAACATATCAGCGAGCTATGGTGGCTTTGTTTCATGACATGATGCACAAGGAGATAGAAGTTTATGTAGATGATATGATCGCCAAGTCCAGATCCGAAAATGAGCATGTTGATAATCTACAGAAACTTTTTGAGCGGTTAAGGAAGTTTAAGCTTCGTTTGAATCCGACCAAATGCACTTTTAGGGTGAAATCAGGTAAGCTTCTGGGTTTCATAGTTAGTCAAAGAGGAATAGAGGTTGATCCCAAAAAATTTCGAGCAATCATCGATATGCCAGCACCTCGAACAAAGAAAGAAGTTCGTGGGTTTTTAGGAAGATTGAACTACATTGCCAGATTCATCTCCCAATTAACATCGACATGTGAACCAATCTTTCAACTACTGCGCAAAAATTAGGAAGTAACATGGAATGAAGATTGTCAAATAGCTTTTGAGAAGATCAAACAGTACCTACAAGAGCCTCCAGTTTTGGTTCCCCCGGTGCCAGGAAGACCTCTCATCATGTATTTGACTGTGCTAGATGAATCTATGGGTTGTGTACTGGGGCAGCATGATGAGTCGGGAAGAAAGGAACATGCCATCTATTATCTAAGTAAGAAGTTCACCAGTTGTGAAGCCAACTACTCACTGCTAGAACTCACTTGCTGTGCTTTGGCATGGGCAGCTCACCGTTTGAGGCATTACATGTTGTGTTATGCTACCTGGTTGGTGTCCAAAATGGATCCAATCAAGTATATCTTTGATAAGCCTCCTCTGACTGGAAGAATTGCTCGTTGGCAAGTCCTGCAATCAGAATACGAGATAGTCTATGTCACCCCAGAAAGCAGTAAAAGGTAGCGCTCTTGCAGAATATCTAGCCAATCAGCCAGTAGAAGATTATGGATCGATGCAATATGATTTCCCAGATGAAGATATAATGGCTTTGTTTGATCGCAAGCAATCATCGGGAAAAGAAAAGTGGACCTTGTTATTTGATGGAGCTTCTAATGCATTGGGACATGGAATCGTGGCAATCTTAATTTCTCCAGAAGCTTGTGCACTAGGGATCCTAGCAACAATAGAGTCAAAAGCAAGGATATTGGAGGTATATGGAGACTCTGCATTAGTCATCCACCATCTAAAAGGGGAATGGGAAACCTGAGATGCCAAGTTAATCCCGTATCGTGAGTACATCAAAGGTTTGATCGAGCAGTTTGACGAAGTCATATTTCATCATATTCCTCGAGAGGATAACCAATTAGCCGATGCGCTGTCTACCCTGTCCTTGATGTTTAAAGTGAGTGATGAAAGAAATCTGCCACTCATCAAAATGGAAAGTCGTGATCATCATGCATATTGTCAAGTGGTAGAGGAAGAGCCCGTTCAAGAGCCGTGGTACCATGACATCAAACATTTCTTACAAAGAAGGGAATACCCCCCAGGTGCTTCAGAAAATGACAAAAGAACCCTAAGAAGACTTGCGATGAGTTTCTATTTAGATAAGGGTATTCTCTACAAAAGGAAGCATGATATGGTACTGTTAAGATGTGTTGATGCAAAAGAGGCTAAACAGATAATTGAGGATGTACATGAAAGGTCGTTTGGGACTCACGCGAATGGTCACTCAATGGCAAGAAAAATCTTGAGGACGAGCCATTACTGATTGACGATGGAGGCTGATTGCTTTAATTATGCGAAGAGGTGCCATAAAGGCCAGACATATGGTGATAAGGTTCATGCGCCTCCAACTCTCTTGAATGTCATGTCGGCACCCTAGCCGTTCTCAATGTGGGGGATGGATGTTATCGGACCAATCGAACCGAAAGCCTCAAATGGGCATCCCTTCATTCTGGTTGCCATTGATTATTTCACAAAGTGGGCCGAAACTGCATCATATGCCAATGTGACCAGGAATGTGGTAGTCAAGTTTGTAAAAAGAGAGTTAATTTGTCGTTATGGGTTACCGAGTGAAATTATCACAGATAATGCGACCAACCTAAACAACAAGATGATGAAGGAGATGTGTGAAAGCTTCAAGATAAAGCATAACAATTCCTCCCCATGACGGGTGATGTGGTTCGGGATTCCGGCAAGTGTACCGGATTCGTCGTCAAGTAATAAAAAGATCGATCCCATAGAGACCGTGATCTCAAATAACAATTAATTATTAAATCAATTAATCTGGACTATATAAAAAGGGATTTTTGAAAAGATTTGATTTTTGAAATAAGAATTAACTAGAAAATCAAATATTAAGAATGCAATAAATTAAAACAGAGAGTAATTCAAATAGGGGTTTTTCAGATCAAAAGGGATTCCTAGGAATTGGGTTACCAACAAGATTGTTCATGTTACCAAATTGACTACCCCTTGTTAATTATCAAAATTTCTTTGAAGGCGAATTTATCCTAAATAAGTTAATGCTTCCTCTCGGGTTACAAAAACCGTGCCCAATTAAACCAATCCCTACTCTCGTGGTAATTGAATTTAGATTGAACCCTTTATGCTTTGTGACAATTCGTGAACCCTCGAAGGACCGCTTCTAACTCTCGTGATTTAAGTCCTAAGTTTGATTCCTATAGATCCAATACCTAAGTTCACCACTAGGCTCCTCCTTAGAGTATCTATGACATGCAAATAAGTGGCCATCGAATTTATAAGTAATTAAAACAATAGAAATCAGATCTAAAGCAAAGTTGAAATTAACAAAGGGAAAACATCAATTCATACCATAAAACAAATCTTGGGCATAGCCCCAATCCCTAGAAATAAAGCTACTACTCAAGCATTGCCATGTTCATAGCAAGCTTGATTAACAAAAGCATAAAAGAAAACCTAAGAGAAGAGAAGAAGAAGAAGAAGAAGAAGAAGAAGAAGAAGAAGAAGAAGAAGAAGAAGAAGAAGAAGAAGAAGAAGAAGAAGAAGAAAAGAAATCCTAATTTTGCCTAAGGTAGCAGCCCAAAAAGTCCCTAAGAGTCCCTCTATTTTCGAGCCTAAATGCTCTATTTATAGACTAGGGTAACTTGAATCCCAAGCAACCACAATTTCAGATTAAATCAGTTTCTAAAGATCCATATATTACGCGTCACGACCGTGATGGCCATCAAGGCCAGGCCGTGACAGATTCTGCCTTGGAGATTGCTTCACTGGTTGGTCTGTCACGGCCGTGACCACCATCACGGCTAGGCCGTGATCAGTTCTGCCTGTGAGGGTCTGGTTCAGCTGACATGTCACGGCCGTGATGGACATCACGGGCTGGCCGTGATGGGCTCTGACTTTTCCATTCTTTCTTTTCAGCTCTACTCGATCATGGTCGTGATGGCTATCACGGCTAGGCCGTGATGGCTATCACGGCTAGGCCGTGATGGGCTCTGTTTGGCTCATTTTCTTCACTTTTCAAGCCCCATCTTCATGCAAGCTCCATCATGGTTAATCTTGAGCATTTTAATCCTTAATCCCTGCACAACAACACCACAAAACCGCCTTACCCATTCCAAGGTAAAAACTAACCAAAACCAAATTAGAAATGCCTAAACTATATGAAAATGCATGCAAAATGTCAATGAAATATGAGGTGAAATCATACTCATCAACCGCCCAAAGATGAACGGAGCAATCGAGGCAGCTAATAAGAATATTAAGAAGATTGTTCAAAAGATGGTTGTGACATATAAGGACTGGCACGAGATGTTACCTTTCGCTTTGCACGGCTATCGCACCTCTATTCGCACCTCGACTGGGGCAACTCTGTATTCTTTAGTTTATAGGATGGAGGCAGTACTCCCGATTGAAGTAGAAATCCCCTCACTAAGGGTACTGAGAGAGGCAAAATTGGAAGAAGCTGAGTGGGTTCAGGATCAATTCGATCAATTGAACCTCATTGAAGGGAAGAGATTGGCAGCACTGTGTCATGGTCAGTTGTACCAGAGAAGATTGATAAGAGCTTATGAGAAGAAGGTACGTTCACGGCAGTTCCGGGAGGGTGACCTAGTGCTTAAAAAGATTCTACCAATCCAAAAGGATCACCGAGGGAAGTGGACTCTGAACTACGAAGGACCTCACGTTGTGAAAAATGCCTTCTCTGGAGGAGCTTTAATTCTCACCAAGATGGATGGGGAAGATCTACCACTCCCTGTAAACTCAGATGCAGTTAAAAAGTACTATGCTTGAACGCACTTCTAAAAAAACGGGGCTCACTAGGCTGAAAATCTGAAAAGACGGTTTAGGCAAAAGTTAGAGCAACCCGCTAGACTGAAAACCTTAAAAGGCGGTCCAGGCAAAAGTTAGTGTTAAAAGAAAAACATAACAAATGAAGTGTCCTCAAGCTGATAAACTGGGGCAATGATTGTCCAAGATGCATGAAGACTGGGGCAAACAACATTCTCTGAAGACAATTGATGAGCAGTCAAGATTGAATGAGGGATACTGACACTAGTCATTGAAAAAGATGTCGCTTGAAGAGATGTGATTCCGCTCCATAACCTTTCCGCAGTTCCCTATTCCTTTGTAATATCTGCTTTGTACACCTCTTCAGTCTAAATATAATGACAATGACTTCCAATTTTGTTGTTTACCCATGTCCTTCTATTTTACCTTTTTGCTAATTGTGTGCATTTGTCTTGATAAGTATATATTGAAATGTGAAACGAGTGATTTTTTTTAAGCAGTTAGAATTCCTTAGAAAGCCTCAAAAGGTCATGGGGGGCACGATGGTTTCCCTATAAAGGGCACTGAAGAAAGGAAGGAATATTGAGAATCAACCATCAGGATAATTATCATCAAGAATGTCTATCATCAGAAAATAAAAGTGCATGATATCTTTTCTCTGATAATATTGGACTTGTTTTAGTTCATCCTCAAGACTAAATGTGATCGATACTTTTAAGGGGTCGAGGAGTCAATAACGAAAAGACACAGCAGAGAGGAAATAATTTCATCAAAATTATCTCTTGCATTGTGCCAAAAAATAATAAGGGTTTTCATCATTAGCATTTATCACTGAAAGGCATGTCATACATTGTCATTCCATCAATGATCAAAACCAACATTCATGCATTGCATTTGTCTATAGGGCCTCATGAGCGAGCTTCTAATAGGCAATCCACCCCGTAAGCTCTCTTTATCTTCTTGGTCGAGCTTCTGACGGGTAATCCACCTCGTAAGCTCTTTTATCTTTTATGTTCGTGCTTCTGACAGACAATCCACCCCGTATGCTCTTTTATCTTTCTGTTCGAGCTTCTCACGGGCAATCCACCCTGTAAGCTCTTTATCTTTCAGTTCGAGCTTCTGACAGGCAATCCACCCCGTAAGCTCTTTCTGTTTGAGCTTCTGACTGGTAATCCACCCCGTAAGCTCTTTTATCTTTCAGTTCGAGCTTCTGACAGGCAATCCACCCGGTAAGCTCTTTTATCTTTCAGTTCGAGCTTCTGACGGACAATCCACCCCGTAAGCTCGTTTATCTTTATGTTCGAGCTTCTGACGGGTAATCCACCCTGTAAGCTCTTTATCTTTCTGTTCAAGTTTCTCATGGGAAATCCACCCCTTAAGCTCTTTATCTTTCTATTTGAGCTTTTGACGGGTAATCCACCCCGTAAGCTCTTTCTTTGTTTTTTAAGCTCAGCAGGCGGTCCACCATGCAAGCTTTTTATGTGTAAACCTCATTGGGCAATCCAATCCACGGGTTCTTTACAGGAAATCGTTTTGTAGTCACAAGTTCTTTTGCTTGTTAGTGTATCCCGAACAAAATTGGAGTTCATGTCTTTACTGTTTCTTATAATGATAATAGGCTAACTACGGTAACACTAATTATCTAATAAGAAAAAAGTAAAGAGGGGCAGCTGTAAACATCTAATTTAGTCCGGGTATTTTATCCTTTTAATTAATATTTTGAAAAAAATTAAAAAATAACTAAAAAAATTAATCAAAAAAATTGTGTTTATGTTATTGGCCCATTTTGTTTTGTTACAATGTTTTTTTAGTCCATCATCTAGCCCACTTCATCTTGGCCCAACATCTAAGATTTTTAGAGAGCCCAATAGCTCATTTAGACAAAAATAAAAATATAATCTGTTTTCTTGTAAAATAAAAAAAAACACAAATTAAAAAATAAAAAGAAAGAAATCTGCCTTGAGTCGTCTCTCCCTGTAATATTCAGTGTCCTCTACTGCAACAGTTTTGGTCATTCTCCTCCAGTTTACATCTTTAACCAACATGTACCCAATCCACTTTTGAATATAACAAGAAATCAGAATTCAGATGGGGGGCTCCCAAGGATTGCAACCGTCAAAACACCCCTTCCCACAAAGCTAAAGTGATCAGAATCCATTTTTTGCTAATTTTTCAGAGCTTGGGAAGAGGGTTTGTGCCTAGATCAGAAAAATGGACACATAAATGGAACTTGAAAGGAGACTAGAGAAAAGTGAGTCTCTGCACTCAGCAAATCATCTGGTTCCAATGTCAAACAGAGTGGACATTCACTCCCTTGCTTCTCTATAAATACCAAACCAGAAACACAATAAGGGGGGACAACAGTAACAACAAAAAAATGACTAAGAAAAAGAGAAGATCTTTGTGTGAGAAGAGAGACACAACATCATATTACCACACCATGCCCATACCATAACAACACTTGACTCCTCTTACCTACACCCATCCAAACAACACCATTGCTTCACCGGATCCGCCGTGCCCAGGCACGCCGCCGCATGCAGAGATGACCACCGTGCCAGACGCAGTTGCGTCGTCCCCTGCTCCGCCGTCTAGACGCGGATCTATTCAGATCGTCGTCTTCACTGGTTCGAACGCACCTCTCTGGATCACCACTGCTGCTACTGATCTCAGACCCACCCCACCAAATCCTCGCCGCCAAGCACCACGCTCCTCACCGCTGTTCGCGCCGCCACCGGTCTTCGTCTCCGCCTCTCATGCCTCAAACCCCTGTTTGTTTTCTCTGTCATTGGTAAATGGAGTTTGGGAAGTTTTCTTTCTGAACTTTTTTTTTTCATTTCTCTTATTTATCCCTATCTTTTATTATCATGTGTTAGTTATTATGTGGGTCTGGTTGGGGCTTCCCAAATGGGCTGCCTTATTTGTGTTTTTTTTAGTTTAGTTTTATTTCATTATTGTGGACTTGGTGTTTTTTTGGTAAAAAAAAACGTTGTTGGGCTTTTCTGTCAGGTCTGAATTTTAATTTTTATTCTATAAGGGTTTTGTGCTTTGGGCTTAAGTTGTGTTGTTATTTTTTATTTTTAGTTTTTAGTTTTTATTTTTTTATTTTTTTATTTGGGTTCACTGATTTGGGCCAAATCTGTTTTGGGTTGGATTTTAATGAATGGGCAACCTAAAAATCCTTTTGTCTCTTTCTTTCAAAAAAATAAAAAATAAAAAAAAAATCCTTTAAATAAAAAAAACAAAATCTTTTTTTAGTTCACGCAAACAATCTACGACGTTGATATATGACTTTCATCCTCAAGTGTCGTATGAATTGTAAGGGTTCATCGTATAGCTTGACTATCTTTAACCCTGCGCGATAGTGAATTATCTTTTCTAAAAATAATAAAATGTTTTCAATTTACTCTTTTAACAAGTTTTATAAAAAAATGAATGAAAAATCTTTTTTAATCCACGCAACAATCTTCGACGTTGATGTATGATTTTTCATCCTCAAGTGGCGTATGAATTGTAAGGGTCGTGTAGTACTACTATCTTAGACCCTGTGCATGAGTGAATTTATTTTGAAATAAAATCCATTTTCAAAATCATTTGCAAAATCAAATCTTTACCAAAAACTAAAATCAATCAACCAATCAAATCTTTTTCTTTAAGAACTACGTGGCTTTGAGTTTCCCATCGCACCCGGGAATACGTAGGAGCAGAATCAATCATTCCGTCAAGCCAAAATTTTATTTTCCTTTTTATTGTGATCATTTTCTTTTTTCTTTTAAATTTCAACATGGGGTAAAAGTAAATATTTTCAAAGGTTATTAAAATTGATTTGCATAATTAACTTGTGGTACCGTTTTCAAACAGACGATGTAAGGTGCTAACAACTTTCCTACTCGTAACCGACTCCCGGACTCAAATCTCTATCTTTTTTTTTAGATTAGTTTCCTTAAAATAAATGGGTTTTCCAATGTTTTTGCCAAACAAAATATTGGTGGCGATTCCTGTTTTTTTTACCTTCTTTTCGCGGTGCCTGGACGGGACGGTCGCGACAGTAACGTCACATTTCCATTTATACAACATATTCAAAATTCTACCCTGGAACCATTTTTATGTTTTCCTGACTGCTCCTCAAACGAAACCATTTCACCACAATATTCGCAACGTCGGTTCATTACTCCAAAGTCTAGACAATCTAGAAAAAAGTTTAACAAATCAGTCAACATGTAAAAAAAAGTCAATAAATTAAATTAATATATGCAAATAGACAATAATTAATAAATAAATATTTTCACGTTCATCTTCAACAAATAATGGATTCTCTCGGTCATGAACTTGAAAATCCATTTCTATAATATCAATAACAATGAACCAATTAAATAAAAAAACTGAAATGCAAGTGGAAAAAAGCTATACAATAATACAAATAAAACAATAATTTCTATTACATGGACGGATTGTGAAATTAACATTATTTCTTCTACGTAGTATATCCCCATAACTCACTTGGGTTGATAGACTATATTGTTGGCATTCCACTGGACTTAAAAAATCTAAATCTTTTTGTTTTTAAAAAAATAAAACAAAAAAAATTAAAAATAAACAAAGTATTCGAATACAAAGTTAGTATATTCACATTACCATTTTAAAAACATAATTAAATATTGAAGTAGAAAATAAATAATAAAACTTAAATATATGATCCACTAAAAATCAAGACTATTAATTTTTAGAACTACACAATTAATAAAGGTTGTAAAAAATACTTAATAAATATTTTATATATTAAATATTAAACATTGTATACAAACAAAGTCCAATCAAAATATATTAAATAATTATATTCATATCTATTTATTAAAACAAAACAATTCTACTCTGGAACTATTTTTATGTTTTACTGACCACTCTTCAAACCAAACCATTGCACCATAATGTTCAAAAGACCGGTTCATTCGTCGAAAGTCTAGATAATCTAGAAAATTTTTGAAAAAATTAGATGACATGTAAAAAATACAAAAAAATCAAATTAATAGATGTAAATAGACATTGATTACTAAATAAATACCTTCACGTTCATCTTCAATAAATAAAGAATTCTCTCATTATGAACTTGAAAATTCATTTCTATAATATCAATAACAGTGAACCAATTAAATAAGAAACAGAAATGCAAGTGGAAAAAGGTTATATAATAATACAAACAAAATAGCAATTTCTATTACCTTGAAGGATTGTGAAATTAACAATCTTTCTTCTACGTAGTATATTATCATAACTCACTTGGGTTTGGTATGTTAGGTTACTGGCATTCCACTCGACTTAAAAAATCTAAATCTATTTTCTTTTAAAAAAATAAAGCAAAAATATTTAAATATAAACAAAGCATTCGAAGACAAAGTTAATACATTCGCATTACCCTTTCAAAAACATAATTAAATATTGAAGTAGAAAATAAATAATAAAAATTATATAAATGATCCCCTAAAAACCAAGACCAATAATTTTTAAAACTACACAATTAATAAAGGTTGTAAAAAATAAATAATAAATATTTTACATATTAAAAATCAAATATTGTTTACAAATAAAGTCCAAACAAAATATATTAAATAATTATATTGATATCTATTTATTAAAAAAAACAATTCTACTTTGAAATCATTTTTATTTTTTCTTGACCGCTTCTCAAATCAAACCATTGTGCCACAATATTCACAACACCGGTTCATTCATCAAAATTCTAGACAATCTAGAAAAATAGTTTAACAAATCAATCGACATATAAAAAAATATATAAAAAGTGGAAAAAATAAAATAATAGATGAAAATAAACAATGATTACTAAATAAATACCTTCACGTTCGTCTTCAACAAATAAATGATTCTATCCATCGTGAACTTGAAAATTCATTTCTATAATATCAATAATAATGAACCAACTAAATAAATATCTGAAATGCAAGTGGGAAGAAGTTATACAATAATACAAACAAAATAATAATTTTTATTACCTTTAGGAATTGTGAAATTAATATTTTTTCTTCTACGTAGTATATCCCCATAACTCACTTGGGTTGGTAGGCTATGTTGCTTTCATCACACTCGACGGATTGTGAAATTAACATTCTTTCTTCTACGTAGTATATCCCCATAACTCACTTGGGTTTGGTATGCTATGTTGCTGGCATTCCGCTCGACTTAAAAATTTTAAATCTATTTTTTAAAAAAATAAAGAAAAAATTTGAATATAAACAAAGTATTCGAAGACAAAGTTAGTACATTCACATTACCCTTTCAAAAACATAATTAAATATTGAATTAGAAAATAAATAATAAAACTGATATAAATTATCCCCTAAAAACCAAGACCAATAATTTTTAAAGCTACACAATTAATAAAGGTTGTAAAAAGTAAAAAATAAATATTTTATATATTAAAAATTACACATTGTATACAAATAAAGTACAAACAAAATATATTAAATAATTATATTCATATCATAAAAACCAAGACCAATAATTTTTAAAACTACACAATTAATAAAGGTTGTAAAAAATAAATAATAAACATTTTCCATATTAAAAATTAAACATTGTATACAAATAAAGTCCAAACAAAATATATTAAATAATTATATTCATATCTATTTATTAAAACAAAACAATTCTACTCGGAATACAGTATTTTTTCTTGACCGCTTTTCAACTCAAACCACTGCGCCACAATGTTCACAACACCGGTTCATTCTTCCAAAGTCTAGACAATCTAGAAAAAATGTTTAACTATTCATTCGATATGTAAAAAAATAAAAAAAAAGTGGCAAAATAAAATAAATTAATAGATGCAAATAATTAATGATAACTAAAGAAATACATTCATGTTCATCTTCAACAAATAAAGGATTATATCCATCATGAACTTGAAAATTCATTTCTATAACATCAAGACCAATGATGTTTAAAACTACACAATTAATAAAGGTTGTAAAAAATAAATAATAAATATTTTACATATTAAAAATTAAACATTGTATACAAATAAAGTCCAAACAAAATATATTAAATAATTATATTCATATCTATTTATTAAAACAAAACAATTCTACTCAGAAGACATTTTATTTTTTCTTGACCGCTACTCAAATTAAACCATTGCACCACAATGTTCACAACACCGGTTCATTCTTCCAAAGTCTAGACAATCTAGAAAAAATGTTTAACTAATCATTCGATATGTAAAAAAATAAAAAAATTTGGTAAAATAAAATAAATTAATAGATACAAATAATTAATTATAACTAAATAAATACATTCACGTTCATCTTCAACAAATAAAGGATTCTATCCATCATGAACTTGAAAATTCATTTTTATAATATCAATAACAATGAACCAACTAAATAAATATCTGAAATGCAAGTGGGAAGAAGTTATACAATAATATAAACAAAATAATAATTTTTATTACCTTTAGGGATTGTGAAATTAACATTTTTTCTTCTACGTAGTATATCCCCATAACTCACTTGGGTTGGTAGGCTATGTTGCTTCCATCACACTCGACGGATTGTGAAATTAACATTCTTTCTTCTACGTAGTATATCCGCATAACTCACTTGGGTTTGGTATGCTATGTTGCTGGCATTCCACTCGACTTAAAAAATTTAAATCTATTTTTTTTAAAAAAATAAAGAAAAATATTTGAATATAAACAAAATATTCGAAGACAAAGTTAGTACATTCACATTACCCTTTCAAAAACATAATTAAATATTAAAGTAGAAAATAAATAATAAAACTTATATAAATGATCCCCTAAAAATCAAGACCAATAATTTTTAAAGCTACAAAATTAATAAAGGTTATAAAAAATAAATAATAAATATTTTACATAATGAAAATTAATCCTTGTATACAAATAAAGCCCAAACAAAATATATTAAATAATTATGTTCATAACCTAAAAACCAAGACCAATAATTTTTAAAACTTCACAATTAATAAAGGTTGTAAAAAATAAATAATAAATATTTTACATATTAAAAATTAAACATTGTATACAAATAAAGTCCAAACAAAATATATTAAATAATTATATTCATATCTATTTATTAAAACAAAACAATTCTACTCGGAAAACATTTCTATTTTTTCCTGACCGCTTCTCAAATCAAACCATTGCGTCACAATGTTCACAACATCGGTTCATTCTTCCAAAGTCTAGACAATCTAGAAAAAAGGTTTAACTATTCATTCGATACGTTAAAAAATAAAAAAAGTGGCAAAATAAAATAAATTAATAGATGCAAATAATTAATGATAACTAAATAAATACATTCACGTTCATCTTCACAAATAAAGGATTCTATCCATCATGAACTTGAAAATTCATTTCTATAATATCAGGACCAATAATTTTTAAAACTACACAATCAATAAATGTTGTAAAAAATAAATAATAAATATTTTACATATTAAAAATTAAACATTTTATATAAATAAAGTCCAAACAAAATATATTAAATAATTATATTCATATCTATTTATTAAAACAAAACAATTCTACTCGAAAAACGTTTTTTTTTTACCGCTACTCAAATTAAACCATTGCGCCACAATGTTCACGACACCGATTCATTCTTCCAAAGTCTAGACAATCTAGAAAAAATGTTTAACTAATCATTAGATATGTAAAAAAAAATTGCAAAATAAAATAAATTAATAGATGCAAATAATTAAATAAATACATTCACGTTCATCTTCAACAAATAAAGGAGTCTATCCATCATGAACTTGAAAATTCATTTCTATAATATCAATAACAATGAACCAATTAAATAAAATTCCGAAATGCAAGTAGGAAGAAGTTATACAATAATACAAACAAAATAACAATTTTTATTACCTTTTGGAATTATGAAATTAACATTTTTTTTCTTCTATGTAGTATATCCCCATAACTCACTTGGGTTGGTAGACTATGTTGCTGACATTACACTCGACTTAAAAAATCTAAATCTATTTGTTTTTTTAAATAAATCAAAAAACTTTAAATATAAACAAAGTTTTTGAAGACAAAGTTAGTACATTCACATTACCCTTCAAAGACATAATTAAATATTGAAGTAGAAAATGAATAATAAAACTTAAATAAATGATTCTCGTTGTTACCAAAAAAAAAATGATCCACTAAAAACTAAGACTAATAATTTTTAGAACTACATAATTAATAAAGGTTGTAAAAAATACTTAATAAATATTTTAAATATTAAAAGCTAAATATTGTATACAAATAAAATGCAAACAAAATATATTAAATAATTATATTTATACCTATTTATTAAAACAATAAAAAAAAAACACATCATACGATATGCCCACCACTCATTTTCCTGTTCATCTATCCTAAAATGATGGATGAGGCTTAGTAAATTAATGTTTAGAACATAATTAAATATTGAAGTAGAAAATGAATAATAAAACTTAAACAAATGATCTCCGTTGTTACCAAAAAAAAAAGATCCACTAAAAACTAAGACTAATAATTTTTAGAACTATATAATTAATAAAGGTCATAAAAATTACTTAATAAATATTTACATATTAAAAACTAAACATTGTATATAAATAAAATACAAATAAAATATATTAAATAATTATATTTATATCTATTTATTAAAACAATAAAAAAACATATAATAAGAATATGCCCATCACTTATTTTATCATTCATCTACGGTAAAATGATGGACGAGGCTTAGTAAATTAATAGATTAATATCCAATCAAGAATAATTCCTATTGATTTAAGGCTGCCAAACATTCTTGACTTACAGTCATGTCGTTGCGGAGCCACACATAATTGGAGGTTGGGGAATCAAAAATAGGAGAAGAGTCCCACCATACGACCATGATATTCCAAAAAAAAGGCAACAGATTGTCTTTAATTAATTCATTACTATATTCTGTTATCAATAATAATCATGAGTGATGCTTCTGTTAATTTTTCCTCCCACGTACAAGCAAATTTTGTGCTTCGAACCAATGTTTTAAAAATCGGATCGGAGATTGAATCGGTAAGACTTTAGGATCATGATTTAAATGATTAAACCTGTTGAACCAATGGTTGAATTGGATACTAATAAATAAATAAATAAATAAATAAATAAATAATATAACAAATGTATATATATATATATATATATATATATACATACATATTTAAAAAAAAATCTATAACAAATACAAAAATAATGCAGAATAATATAAACTTAACCCTCAATGTCATGTTGGAAATTTCAGCCAAAGCAAGTCCCACATTGTATGTGAGCTAACTTGGAGAGCCCCCTTAAACCTATATAAAGAAGCTTAAGGGGTGCTAACTAAACACACCAATCCTCACAAGAGAGTGAGAGAAAATAGAGAGAGAGCCTCACAAGAGAGAGTGAGAGAAAAATAGAGAGATCCTTAGAGAGAGTTTTCTCAGAGAGAGAAATAGTGAGCCAATTTGTGAGAGTGTTATCCACAAATTGAGGATACAATATTCTTGTATTTTTGTATTCCCATTATTGTTATAGTGGAAGTTTAAGCGGCCTACGGGTCCAGTGGTTTTTTCCTTGCTCACATTGAGGAGGTTTTTCCATGCTAAAAATTGTCCGGTGTTATTACACTTATTTTTACGCTTCCGCTTAGTGCCTATTTTTGAGTTCACAGAGGAGGGAAATTATGTTGGTATTTCCCAACAGTGGTATCAGAGCTCTGGAATACTAGGTGCCGGATTTATAAGAAAATTCTTAGTATGCTCTATGGCTGCAGCATTGTCTGATCTTCCACATCATAAAAGAATTATTTTTGTTGCTGGAAATAAAGTGTGGTAGTGTGAAAGTGCATGCCTAGAAAAGTTCTGGCTAGGAAAGACTTGGTATTTAAGTGTGTCTATTGACCCACCTCCCTTTCCTGGGAACTTCCTCGGTACGTATTGTTCACAAACTACAGTAATTTTCAGCATTCGGTACAAGTCACCTATACGACACTATTCATGTATAGTGTTATTTTTATCAAAACCCACCTGGTTGGAGGAGCTATTGGCCTGTGTAACTCAAGATGGAGGGAGCTATCACTCATGATGGAGACATGTTCAAGCTAACTGCAGATAACTACTCCTATTGGAAGCCGGTGATGGAAGATCATCTATACTGCAAAGATTTGTATTTGTCAATTACCCAGAAGGATATGCCGAAGGATATGCCGGATGTGAAGACTGACAAAGATTGGGAGCTTCAGAATCGGAAAGCAGTGGCTATGATCAGGAAATATATTGATCGAAGCTTGTTCGAGCATGTATCAACTTATACCAATGCGTATGAGTTGTGGACAAAACTTGAATCCTTGATTCAAAAGAAGACGTCCAGGAACAAAGCCCACCTTGTCAGACGATTGGTAAAGTTGGAGTACATGAACGGTCAAAATATGATCGAATATCTGAACACTTTCAAAGGAATTGTTAATCAATTAACAAAGGCAGGCATGAGTGTTGATGATGAGTTGCAAACTCTTCTACTCCTCAGTTCTCTACCTGAGAGTTGGGACACTCTAGTTGTCACTCTCAGCAACTCTGCTCCAGACGGAAAGCTTAGCATGGATTCTGTTACAGACTGTTTGCTAAATGAAGAGTCAAGATGGAGGGAAAAAGGTTTGAACAATCAGTTTGAAGCCAATGTTGTTGAAAATAGAGGAATGAGTAAGAATCGTGGAAAAGGATGTCGTGGAAAATTACAAGGTAGGTCCAAATCTCGAACCAGACTAAATTGTTATTACTGTGGCAAACCAGGACACGTAAAGCCTGAGTGTAGATTCTTGAAAAGAGACCAACAAGCTGGAACAGTCCACCCTGACCAGATTGACCCGAAGAAGAAGAAAGAAGATGGAACAACTACTGCAGTGGCCTTGAATGATGAGAATATATTTCTTGTCGGAGAAGAAAATTATCTAAATGTTGCATCAGATGATTGCATATGGATAATTGACTCAGGAGCATCCTTCCACGTCACACCTCATGAAGAATTCTTCTCATCATACCAAAAAGGAGATTTTGGTACGGTGAAGATGGGAAACCATGTCACAAGTAAAATCGTCGGTATTGGCGAAGTAACTTTGATGACTGAGAATGGAAATAAGCTTGTACTGAAGGAGGTCAGACATGTACCCGAGATGCGTCTGAACCTTATCTCAGTGGGAAAGATAGATGAAGCCGGGATGATAAACCGATTTGGTAGCAGTAGATGGAAACTCAGCCGAGGAAGCATGATTATTGCTCGCGGAAGAAAGGAAGGCTCTCTGTACATTATGCAGGGAAAGTTATGCAAGGGGGAGACGAATGTTGCTCAAGACGCAACCAAAGAACTGTGGCATAGACGACTGGGCCACATGAGCGAGAAGGGTCTGGAGATCCTTGCAAAAGATCATCTCCCAAACATAAAAGGGCAGCCACTTGAGTCCTGTGAAGACTGTCTAGCAGGCAAACAACACAGTATTTTTTAAAAGATCAGATGATGCAAGAAGAAGGAAGCAGATTCTGGATCTTGTTCATTCAGATGTTTGCTCAACGTTTGAAAAGTCTGTTGGTGGTGATCAATACTTTGTTACCTTCATTGATGATCACTCTAGGAAGGTGTGGGTGTATCCATTGAAGACGAAAGATCAAGTTCTTCAAGCTTTCAAGGAGTTTCATGCCTCTGTAGAACGAGCATCTGAAAGAAAACTGAAATGCTTGAGAAGTGATAATGGCGGAGAATACATAGGTCTGTTTGAGACATATTGCAAAACTCATAGGATAAGACATGAGAAAGTTCCTCCCAAGACACCTCAGATGAATGGAGTAGCTGAAAGGATGAACAGAACGATCGCAGAGAAAGTCAGAAGCATGCTTTCTCAAGCAAAACTTCCCAAATCATTTTGGGGCGAAGCAGTGAAAACTGCAGTTGATCTGATAAATCTGTCTCCTTCAAGACCTTTAAATGGAGAGATTCCAGATGAAGTATGGACTGGAAAGAAAGCCTCTTATGGTCACTTGAGAGTCTTTGGATGTAGGGCATTTGTCCACATTCCTAAAGATGAAAGAGAAAAGCTAGATGCAAAGACGAAGGAATGCATATACCTTGGTTCACCAAGAGATGAACTTGGTTTCAGATTATGGGATCCTGCACACAAGAAGATTGTTCGAAGCAGGGATGTGGTGTTCTTTGAAGATCAAACGATCCAAGATATTAAGCAATCTGAGAAGCCAAAGCACAAAGTGATTTCGGATTCAAGTCCTGTTGTGATTAACAATTCAGGGGGAGAGAATCCTCAAAGGAATGATGAACATGATCAGGAGGAACAATCTGATCAAACAGAACAACCTGACCAGAAAGAACAAAGTCAGGATCAGATGATGGAGACTGATGAGACAGAAGAAGAATCTTAAGTAAGACGATCCAGAAGAGTCAGACAACCATCAAGAAGATATTATTCAGATGAATATGTCAATCTCACTGATGAAGGAGAACCTCAAAGCTTCATAGAAGCAATTGAGACGAATGATAAGGAGAAATGGTTGCAAGCCATGGAAGAAGAAATGCAGTCCCTGAAAGAGAATCAGACGTATGACCTGGTGAGATTACCAGATGGACGAAAGGCATTGAAAAACAAATGGGTGTTCAAGCTCAAGACGGAAGAGAACAGCCCAAACCCCAGGTACAAAGCAAGAATTGTTGTAAAGGGGTGCAACCAGAAGAAAGGCATAGATTTCGAGGAAATCTTCTCACCAGTGGTGAAGATGACATCAATTAGAGCAATTCTCGGTCTAGCTGCAAAAATAGACTTGGAGATTGAACAACTTGATGTAAAAACAACATTCCTACATGGAGACCTAGAGAAGGAAATCTATATGGAGCAACCAGAAGGTTTTGCAGAAGCAGGCAAGGAACACCTAGTGTGTCGTCTGAAGAAAAGCCTCTATGGTCTGAAGCACGCTCCAAGACAATGGTACAAGAAGTTTGATCTCTTCATGACCCAACACAATTTCAAGAAGACCTCCGCAGACCATTGTGTGTTTGTGAAGAACTATGAGAATGGTGAATCCATCATACTTCTGTTGTATGTTGATGATTTATGCTAATTATTGGGAAAGATAAGGCGAAAATAGCTACTCTCAAGAAGGCATTGAGCAAGTCTTTTACCATGAAAGATCTGGGTGCAGTGAAGAAGATTCTTGGAATGAAGATAACTAGAGATCGTTCTAGAAGGGTGCTGTGGATGTCACAAGAAGACTATATCCAGAAAGTTCTTGAAAGGTTCAACATGCATAATGCCAAACCTGTGCATGTTCCATTACCTGGTCATCTCAAACTGAGTAAGACACAATGTCCAGGGAATGAATAAGAAAAAGAAGAAATGAACAAGGTGCCCTATTCTTCTGTAGTGGGTAGTCTTATGTATGCAATGGTCTGTACAAGACCAGACATTGCTTATGCTGTCGGAGTTGTGAGTAGATTCCTATCAAATCCAGGAAAGGAACTCTGGAATACAGTGAAATGGATACTACGATATCTGAGAGGAACTGCCAAAAGTTGCTTGTGTTTTGGCAATGGAAATTTAAAGCTTCTTGGGTATTCAGATACAGATATGGCAGGAGATGTGGATTCAAGAAAGTCCGCATCAGGATATCTAATTACTTTTGCAGGGGGAGCTATCTCATGGCAGTCAAGATTACAAAAGTACATTGCTTTAAGCACTACAGAAGCAGAATTCATCGCAATCATCGAAGGTTGTAAAGAGATCTTGTGGATGAAGAAGTTCCTACAAGAGTTAGGACATGATCAGGAAAGTTATATTCTCTATTGCGACAGTCAGAGCGCAATCCATCTCAGCAAGAACTCGACATTTCATTCAAGGTCGAAACACATCGACGTAAGGTATCACTGGATCCGTGATGTGTTGGAAAGTAAACTGCTGCAGATTGAGAAAATATACACAAAAGATAACGGGGCGGATATGATGACAAAAGCTCTACCGAAAGAGAAGATAGAAGTCTGTAAAGAAGTTGCAGACTTAGCATCAACCCCAAACTAATTCAAGGATATTTTCCCTTTGGCTGAAGGGGGAGATTTGTTGGAAATTTCAGCTAAAGCAAGTCCCACATTGTATGGGAGCTAACTTGGAGAGCCCCCTTAAACCTATATAAAGAAGCTTAAGGGGTGCTAACTAAACACACCAATCCTCACAAGAGAGAGTGAGAGAAAAATAGAGAGATCCTTAGAGAGAGTTTTCTCAGAGAGAAAAATAGTGAGTCAATTTGTGAGAGTGTTATCCACAAATTGAGGATACAATATTCTTGTATTTTTGTATTCCCATTATTGTTATAGTGGAAGTTTAAGCGGCCTACGGGTCCCGTGGTTTTTTCCTTTCTCACATTGAGGAGGTTTTCCATGCTAAAAATTGTCCGGTGTTATTACACTTATTTTTACGCTTCCGCTTAGTACCTATTTTTGAGTTCACAGAGGAAAGAAATTATGTTGGTATTTCCCAACATGTCTTACTGTAGTTGATAATAATCACGTCTCCGCCTTCTAAAGCTATATCGATGTCAGTTTCTCACTAATGGGGAAAAGTTATTTTAAATTATTATTATTTGGGAATAGAAAAATCAATTAAATTAAACACATTATTCAAAAGATAAAGAGTAACATTACCTTGAGCCACATAAAACAAGATCATATATTTCTTCCTCTCTCTCCATGGCAGATGAAAAATCTGAAGTCTTGGTGCTCAAGTGCTCAATGCCTCTTCTCTTCTCCATCATAAAGCAAAGATATTTGAGCTCACAATGGAGCCAAACCGTATCTTTTCTTCTCTTCTCTTCTCTCTCCTCTCTTCTCCATTCTATGCAACCGCTCTTTCTTTCATTTTCGTTTATTGTCATTGTTCTTTTGTAAATAATTTGTGTTTGTGAAGATGATGATGGATGGGTTTGTCTCCATTTTCAAGCGGTGTCATCGGTTTGGGTTAATGTTTGCTGGGTATTTAGGAACCGGCCGGTTCTTAACGGGATCTGATTCACCGGTTTGTCCAATTTTATTCCGGTTCAAGAAGTTTCAAGTGGTTTTTCCCGATTTTTTGAGATCACCGGTTTTCCTACCCAAACCGACCGTTGACACAGCCGGTTCCTGATTCAACCGGTCTGTTCAGTCCTACTTTTAAAACATTGCTTCGAACCTATGCTGTGTTATCAAGCGACTTATGGCATTTTCCCTAGTATTTAGAAAGTTATTAAATAAAAAAAATATTTTCAATCAAAATTAAAAAATATCAAATTTGAAAACCAATAGAAAAGAAGTACAAGGTGGAATATAAAAGAAATTCATTAATGTACCAAAACAATGATGATTTTTTTTTATAACTTTTTAAATACTAGGGAAAAGCAAACATAGCCGGATTTAAAATTGTAATTATATCAAGCTAGTTTTTTTTATATAGGCAAATATTAATAGTTAGTTGTTATGTTAATTTTTTCTTCTTTGCCAAAGGTTTGAATATTGGACATCATACTACTTCAACTCTTTATACCCTTAACTCAAACTACTTGAGCTACCCAACCCCCCTATAATAAGCTAAGTAGTGTAGTTACAATAGCTGGTTAAAATGTGCAGGTTTATCAAAAAAAATTGTAGCTATAAAATCAATAAAAATTATTTTCAATCAAAATCCAAAAATGATTATTAATTTTTGGTGGGAAGAGATATTGGATAATCAATTTTTGGTGGGAAGAAATATTGATACAAGAAGGTGAATCAAAACAAATAAATAAGAGAGAGATAAATGATTTTAAAAAAAAATCATAATTGATATGGGGGACATAATTAATTAACAATTGGTTAATTAGAGATAATTAATGACTCTTATCCTATACAATATTGCATAGGTTAGAAAAACCGATATATATATATATATATATATTCCCTTGAAATTTTGGACGGGAGAAACAAATGAATATTTGTTATCTTATTTTGGTGTACCCAATTAATGATATCTTTTCACATAAGTTTTTTATTATTATTATTAAAAGTTTGAATATGTGGTATATTATTAATAGAGACCGGGTGTGATATAGCAATATGAAACAACAAATCCTCATGAGACGGAAATAATAATAACACGTTGATTTTGTATGTAATTTTTTTACGTTACTTTTCTTGTATGGGATTCGATCGTGTACTGGTCGAAGAGTAAAACCCGACTACCTAGTTTGGATACCCGATCTAATAAAGGTGGGAATGATAAGATATCGATATTATCTTTAATAATCCTGATATTATCTCAAATAACATTATCTGGTTAAAAGAGATAAAATCCCTCAAATTAAGGAGATCATATCTATCTTTAATAATCCTGATATTATCTCAAATAACCTTATCCGGTTAGAAGAGATAATCCCTCAAATTAAGGAAATCATATCTCAAAGAAGATTTAAGAGATAAAAGGAGATAAATCCCGATCTCTTAAAGATATGAGGATCCTATTATAAAAAGAAGAGAACCCAAGAGAGAGACTCACTTTTGAACCGAGCTAGGTGAATCTCCCTTAAGCGTATTAGAGGAACCAGCTTGACCAAGAGACTATTGCTCGCTGGTATTGGTATGGTCAAGGGTTGAACCTAGAACTACGTATGTCTTTGATTCCCATTGGGATACGTAGGACCGGAATACAATATTCTGTCAAGCCATAATCTAAAAAACCCTATTGTTCACTCTTGGTTTGACATTCTACGGCGAGATTCCGACAAGTCGGACCTCGACAGGAACAGATCGTTTCTATGCAATGTTTATTATATATGCATGATTTCATTATCTTCTAACAAAAACAACTTTTAATATTAGAAATTGGAATAAAACTCCTTCAAAGTGAGTAAATGTATAAAGTAATTAAGAAAGTGAGAGTATATCTAACATTGATTAGTTAAAATGCATTGCGATTTCAATTCATTTTATTCTAATCAATGATAGATACATTTTTTCTTTCTCAATTTATACTTTTACCCGAAAAATCAAATCCTATAAATTGTTTTTACAAGGGTCCATAAAATCTTAGCCAGAGGTCAACCACTTTGCCATTTACACCAAGAACCAACTTTGGGCCCAATTTCGTTAAATTAGAAGACACCTTAGCCTAAAACATAACGAGGGAGACACTTAGGGTTTGTTTGGTGGTCCGAATAGAGGCGGATATGATAAGAGAACAGGATAAGAGTATGATAGGATATGAGCAGGATAAGCTGTTATCATATCCAACGTTTGGTATCCACCAGATAACCAACCAAACAGCATTATAATTTAAGTATGAATTTTAAATTTTTCGTTTTTATTCTAAATGTTTTCATCTTTTATTAGATTTTAGTTTTTTTTTTATAATTTTCATTATTTAAAATTATATAAAAAGACAAAATTATCATTGTGATAAAATTACATATAATTTTTAAATTTTTTTTAAATATTGTCTAAATAAAATTAATTTTTTATATTTTTAAATATTCATTTTTTGTTTTTACTTTACATATAGTTAAATTATTAGAATAGTTTTTGATATTTTACAGTTTTTTAAAATAATATAAAATAACAAAATTAGCATTGTTATAAAATAAAAATAAATTTTAAATTGAATTATTAATATTTTATTATTTTAAATATTTTATATTTTATTATACCTTTTTTTGGTAACCATGTTAAATTTTATTATAATTTAAATTATTATTTTATTATACTTTAATTATTTTATGTATTATATATTTTGATATTTTATTATACTTTAAATCACCCTATCCTACTTGTTACCAAAAAAAAAAACCTTATCATATCCTGTTGAGTGCTAACCCGGCCCTCCCCTCAGGATAGAATTTTAACTAGATGGACAGGATATGATAAGTGACAGGATTGCCTTATCCTATCCCGCTGACTCACCAAACAACAGTTTCAAACATGATATGATAGTTTATCCTATCATATCTCTCTTATCCTGACCACCAAACGAGTCCTTAAAGCATTGTCTGGTCATTATGAAGGAGGATGAAATCACGATCCTCGACACTAATGACTTTAAAGGAACAACTACAAAGAAGGCTTGTATAGAAAAGACCAATGACAAAAGAGAATGCAAGCAATTGTTATTTGTTTAAGGAATAAAAAAAGGAAAATTTATATGATAAATAATGTATTTAACATTTCGAAGAATATATAATTTTTCAATACGAATCGATTCTTTAATCAATATCCTTAATACACTCGTTAGTAAAACAGTTATGATATATACTAGTCTTGAGAGTCACTGGGGGACCCTTTCTTCTAGTCGGAACATTAAAGTTATTTCGACTCATTTTGTATACTAGTCTCGAAGGCTATTCAGGCCTATTTGGGACTCTCGGTTTTTTGTACGAACGGAAATCATATACAAGTGATATTTTTGGTACGTGTGAAATGAGAGAAAGCAACAAATAAAAACTACAATCAAACATATAAGACATTCAGGAGATTGTTTTCTTTTTTAAAGAAAAAAGAAAAAGAAGTAATATGTAATATCGCAATATGTAATTAATAGGATAGATTAATATGATTAAAAAAAAGAGCTAGAAGAAAATAAAGAAAGAAAACAGAGAAGGATTGACATGTTATAATTTTTACGCATTATGTTCGTTATGAACAAATTGAAAAGAATAAAATTTAGTTTAAATTTTGGCACTAATATGTAATTTAAATCTTGAGATAAATTTCAGATGATGAAGTACAAATCACGACAATCACTCACTTTTCGTTTTATTCGTTATCAATTCCCCTCCCCATCTTTGTATCTGTAAAGCACACCCATAATATTTTACTTCTGTACCTAAAAAAGCACACCCTTCTATCACCTATTTGTTCTTGGCTAGCTGCTTTTTTATTTCATTTGCCACTTGCAAAGATGACCCTTTGTCTCGTTTCCATAATTGCCTGCAAAATTTGAAATGAAAATCAAAATAGTAAGTCATCACTCTTTTTTTTTTTTGACTCAAAATAGTAAGTCATCACTCATAGAAAATGAAAAAGGCTAAATGTTGTGTATCTCACATTTGTTTACAAAATCAGAACGAAGGTATGCAAATAGAGCAGAGATGTAATCAAACTATAAAATCTACACAAATATAAAGCTACTCAAAGTAGAACTGTTTCTTACTAGAGTTACTCCAATAAAAAAATGTGAACTGTGAAAAGGCACACTCTATAAAACTCAATTGCATACGATGGATGAACAAATCCACGGAGTGATAGCTATAGCAGGGACCCAGATTTCCCTATATAAACTATTTCGTAGTTATTGCAATCACCGTATCATTTTCTAAAAATCATGTAGAATTTCTGTATAAATCATAGTATAAACAATGGTTGTAACACCTACACATGTACATCTATACAATGGAGACTAATACATTGTATCTTATACCTGACCTATACCTTATATATATATATATATATATATAACCGATGAGTTATGTTCCTGCCAAGATTAGATATGCCCAATTCCTTGAAGACTAAACCATTAGACCTACTAAGAAGTCTATTTAAGAAGGACCCTACCTACTCATAAGGACATTTTCCCTCACACACACATTAGCCTAGGGTTTGCTGGTACTTAAGTCTTATGTAATAGGCCTTCCATGGCTTCTTGTACTCAATCATTCATCAATACTAAAACTCCTCTTTCTAATGGAGAATTATTGTTTTGGACGAAACAAATAAACTATTGGATTAATGGACTAACAATATTGTGACTTGTGAGTGTGCTTTAATTTAGTCAATAAAAGAAAACATGGGTCTTTAAGAAAAAGCACAGAACATTTCCCGATCTAAAAAGCTATAATAATTACCTAAACATAAGATTTCAGGTGTAGAAAAAAAGTTACATGTATAAAAAAACATAGTTAATTGCATGTACCTTAGATAGGGTGTGGGGGAGAGCAGGAGCAGAAAGAATAACTCGTGTAGGAGTTAGATTCAGCGGGTGTTGATGGTGAAACAATCTTGGTCTTCATGCACTTCCCACAGACGCAGTGAACAAAACATTTGCATATCATTTTCTTCACACTTTTTCTCTTTGCTGGAAACACACTTGCATCCTTGGCTTTGTGGTATGGCTCTGTTTTCTCTGGGACACTTTCCTCCTTCAGTTCACTCTCCAAGTATACACCTGCTCCTTTGCAACACAACCTAAGCCCTCTCATTATTTTCCTCTCTCCCACAATAGGGATCAACTCCTCTCAGTTCTTGTGAACAAACGCCACACTTATTATATAAGCACCTCTCTTATTTTAAAATTATGAAAAAAGAAGGCTAATGTGAACGTGGTTATGACTAACTGAGAAGCTCAAGCGCCGAAAAGTGCAACATTATTTTTATATCTCACAACAAGCAAAATTTTATGGATTTAATTGATATATATCAATACTATAAAGATTTTTTACACCGTTAACCAATCAAAAATTATGAAATTATTAACAGTTTTTTATTCTTATCCTAACTACTTTAAAAATATTTATACCAAATTTTTTTATTGATTAACAGTATAAAAACTTTATACTGACATTATATAATAACTAAACTCAAATTTTATGGTGACATTGTAGATTTTATTTTTTTAATGAATTTATTTGTGTTTTCATTTCAGGACTCCTATAAAATTAATATTAGTAGTGAGAGAGGGACGAAAGATAACACTTACCCCACAATGAAAATAAAATTATGACGAATTAAGCATGACAGGTTGTAGCATACGTCAGTTGTTTGCCATTGAGAGAGAAAAATGTAATAAGATGTGTGATTGAGAATGGTTGCGTTGTGAGTTGGAGGAATCAACCTCAAGCAGGCACCAATTTTTAACTTTTTATCCTCTGCCTCAGGAAAGTTCCTAAAAGGCAATCATCTCGGTTCTTCTGTTAAAACATATGTTAGAAAGGAAGACATAAAAGAAACCAAAATAGAAAAACAGAGAAAAGAGACCAAGTTTAATTTTAATCAACTTAAGTCTACACTTCTAAGGACACATCTATCTTAAAGATTTTATAAAATTGTAAAATACACTCTCGATTGGTTATTGACACTTCTCACAAACTAATTACAACAGTACAAAGTAAAATTATAATAATAATTAATGGACTTAACTGGTATACACTGACCAGTGTAAAGATTTTTTGTATAGTCAACCAATCAGAAATCAACACATCTTTAAAAATGTGACTCCTATCCTAACTAAATTAAAAGTCACTCATACCATTATTACCATATTTCTGATTGGATAATAGTGAAAAAAACTTTACTCTGACTATGCATAGCAATTAAACTTATAATTAACTAGTATAAAAAATTAACAGAGAATTGAGAGTGTTAATAGCATCAACTCGTATAAAAATATAAATTATACATTTACAACATGTGCTTAAGAATTAGTCTACTTGTATTAGGAATGTAAAAGATATATATTTAGAATGTAAATAAATGCAAAAGTTGCATAAAAAGCATTGTTCCTCTTTGTAGGTGAATGACCACAATGAAAAGCCAACCTTTCCAAACCAAAGAAATTTTTAAACTAAGTTTAAGGACCTAAAACAAACAGGCCAGATATCTCTTACCACCACCCCATTTCATGTTTGTTTCAGATTTAGTTAAACGTGACAGACTTCAATAAAAAAAATGTGTGGCTGCATTTTTAAGGGATGGGTTTTTACTCCTAATTGCATTAATTATAATATTTTATCCTTAAGTTTTGTTAGTTGTGTTCATAATTTTGTTTTGGAATTTAGTTTAATTTAATGTTTTTAAGTCTAATTTTGATTGTATTTTACTTTTTGTGTGTGTAGAAGCAATTATAAAGAAGGATTAAGACATGAAGACTGAAGAATTAAAGAGAAGAAATCATGGATATGCCACTACCATGCTAGCTCTTGGCATAAAAGGTCCACATCTAGTACTGAATAAAAGAAAATAGGGATGGCCTCTGCCAAGCCCAAGCCAGGGGATACAGAAAGCCCAGCTTTGAGCGCTGGCTTGCAAATTTAAACTTGACCTTTGGATAGTTAGCATTCAGGGCTATATAGCTTGATAGCACTTACTATGTTATTTTGGAAAGTTTACAAGGTGAGAGAATCTCAGCCCCTGTTTTCAAAGAGAGCACTCCTTTAACCCTAATTTGGCATACTTTGTAGACTTAGAGGAGGGAAGAGGAGGACAACTTGCCCACCAACCTTCATCGGAAGAATTATCCCTTTCTAGCTATAGCTTAGTAGCTTAGTCTATTATTTTTGTTTCTGCCTTCTGTAACTGTTAGTGGTTATGTTAGGATAAGTTAGTTTTATCCTTCTGTTTAAGGCTTCATCTAAAAGCCAAGTTGGTTATTTTTGTTCAGCTGAGAGACTATTATAAATAGCTCAGATTTCCTCTATTCATTGTAATCAAGATTTTCAATTCAATGAAATGCAAAATCATTCACTCACATCTTCTCTGATTTTACATGGTATTTAAAGCTAAAATCCCGGTAGCTTGATTTCATTCCATTACTATGTCAGAAAAAGAAACAAAAGAAGATCAAGATTCATCCTCATCTTCAAGCAGCAGTGAAGCAAAACCCCAATCGAAGAATGCCAAAGAAAATGAAGCTCATTTGACATTCTATCCCCTTACTACCTTCATGCCTCTAATCATCCAGGGCAAATCTTTGTGAGCGAGCCCTTACATGATGGTAATTACGGGGAATGGTGTGTGGACATGAGCAATGCTCTCTTCGCAAAGAACAAGATAGGTTTTGTGGATGGGTCGATTCCAATGCCTGATGCGGATTCCCTCAGTCTTACACACTGGATGCGATGGAACGCCATGGTGAAAGGATGGCTCAAGAGAACGATGGATAAAGAGATTCGTCGTACTGTCCAATATGCAACCACGGCTTGAGAGATCTGGGCAGAACTTGAGGCAAAAGAAAGTGCTCCAAGGGTTTGAGAGCTCAGACGTTCAATTGTTCTTCTCAGACAAGAAAACCTATCCGTGCCAGCATATTACACTAAGCTAAAGGGGTTCTGGGATGGCACAATCCATCTCACCTTGGCCCAAATGTGTATGCGAGGGATGCAAATGTGACATTCAGAAACGCCTCACAAAGATAAGAGAAAAAGAGCAACTTTATGATTCCCTCATGGGGTTGGATGAAGTGTTCAATACTATGAAATCCCAAATTCTCAGTATGATGCCAAATCTTTCCCTCGGGCATGCTTATCATATGGTGGCTGAAGATGAGCAACAAATACTTATTTCAGTCACACATAAGTCAATTACCGAGACAACCGCCTTTCAAGCACAAAATTCAAAGCATAACATTGATGATCGCAACAAAGGCAATAAGAAAGAAAGGGCGAAATGTGAGCACTGCCAGAAGATTGGGCATACACAAGAAGAGTGCTGGGAGATAGTTGGATATCCTCAGGATTGGAGGAAACCTAACCGAGAAAGGAAGTGGTCTTGGAATTAAAAGAAACCTGGAACAAGGGCAACTTGTAAAGCCTTACTTTTTAATTAAGACTAATAAAATTGATTAAGGTAAAAATTCTCAAATAAAAAAATTCGAAATATCTCTTTTGGAAAACGAAGGTTTGGATGAAGTCGGAAAAACCTGATAAAATAGTTTATAACATCAAATACTTTATACAACTTGGTCTCTGGTCTTGCATCAACCGTCAGGAGCAAAAAAAATTAAAAGACTTCAATCATGATAAGGACTTAGAAAATAAATAGATACAGTAATCCCAAATAGATTTTTCATGCATACACACGGTTTCATTAATAACCTAAAAATAAAACAAAGTGCACGAAATATCCCAAGACACGGGATTTTCCAAAAGTATGAAAGTCTATACATTACATCATCAAATGAGACCCTCCAAGTTTGGGAATCGCATCCCTGATGTCTATCAGATCACAGCAGATACTCGGTCCCACGTGAGGGCAGTCATCAGAAGCAGCTACTCACATACACAAGAAGATAAAAGAAACGACATATGGAGGTAAGATTCTATGCCAAGTTTATAACGTGGATATGGGTATGCGACGACAAACAATCAATCAAGTGGATGCCTAAGATACGTTCGTAAAATAAATATGTAATTTCGAAAAGGGTTGGTACTTGAATTCATGCCTAAGACTTCGACTGAACTTTGCTTCAGGAGACTATTGTTGTCATAATGTTCTCTCGAGATAGCATTCGGGTAATATCGTAAACAACTCGGTGCACAAGTCCCGATTGGAGTATGCTAATGATCATCTCCGCGGTCATTTCACACGAGAGTATTTAACATATGAATAATATTTACTTGATAGAGTGTCAAGATAGTCCTATTATCCAGGTCTCCATCGGCCAGAGTGCAGTTGTACATCGAACCATTGCCGGGATCCACTCTCGACTATCCACAAGGTCTCTGTGGCCCCCACACAGTCCCCTAATATCCTATAAATAGGCGTCTATGCCTCTAGAACGACAACGACTATGATTAGGTTGGAATATTGTCTGAAGACAAACAAAGAAGGAACTAAAAGTTCCAAAGCGCCAGTATCAATTTAAAAAGAGTTATTGTTAAGAATTGGGCTCGAATAGACCATAATCGAAATCGTTCGTTTCAACACAAATTCATTTGAACACTTAGAATTAAGTAAAGCATACTTAGGCTAGAGTTAATTTTGTAATATTTAAAATTGACATTTGATACTTAAAATCAAGTACAATCTGTAGATTGAAAATATCATATGACTAAGATTTTGAAAGTCTTTAACTTTCCAATATTTGGTCTATTCATTCCATTCCAAAATACCATATATCATATTCACTTTGAGCCAAAGACAACAAAAATATGTATAAGGATGAACCTTGAAATTGAATTCGTAAATTCAATAAATAAGAATTGATACCAACTAAAAATGTACATTCCAACACCTCCTGAATCTTTTTTGGAAACAAATGCAATTCACACAAGTCCCTAAACGACTTAACGATCGTACCAAGAGGCTTATACTTAGAGCCCAAATACATCACTACAAAAAAAGCCCAATTACTGACGGCCAAAAACAGTCAGAAACACTAAAAATCCGTCGGAAAACTACATTATCGACGGACTTTCCGACAGACACGGTTCCATCGGTAATAGGCGCGTAGGAAAGTCTTTCCGACGGATCTAGTGCGTCCGTCGGAAATTTCCGACAGCCTTAACCGTGGGAAAACTTGCCACACAGAACCCCTAATTATCGACTGAAATTCCGTCGGTAACTCTCCGTGGAAGTTACCGATGGAATTTTCCGTCGGAAAATGTAACCAACAGTTACTGACGGAAATATCTGTCGGAAACAAGGATTTTTAATTTTTATTTATTTTGTTTTATATTAATTATTAATTATTTTTATTAAAATTTATATATTAAATATTAAATATTTTATTTTATTAATTAATTATTATTATATTTTATTTTAATTAATTATATTTATTTACTAATTATTATTATAATTTATTTATTAATTTATATTTTATTATAATTAATTATAATTTAATTATTATTTTATATTTTATATTATCAATTACAAAACAAAATTGAAATTAAAAAGAAAATTTAAAAAGCAATTAAATTAAAATTAGTTAAAAATAAAAATAAACTAAACATATAATCCATAAATAAAATATCCGTCCATCTACAAATCTCTACTACACCTATAACTATCCTAATACCCATAATCATAATATCGGTCATCGTCGTCCTGTCGGGAGGAGTCTGCCGGCGTCACATGACCATCAAGCTGCGGCTCACTAGACAGACCGTCATCATGCGGCTGCGGTGGTGGATCAGTAGTAGTAGTGGAGGGCTGGGGCTGGGGCCGGGTGACATGGAGGACCCCTGCAGAGCGCTGCGCTGTCTGCAGTGGGAGGAAATCGAGCACACGGCGGTCATGACTGTAGAGAATGTCTCCATCTACTGCATGATGCGCTCGTTCATCTCCCTTTGCTGCTGCACTTCCTGCCTCAGCCGATGCACCTCCTCCGTGTCCTGTGAGCCGGAGGATGTAGGCTCCCTAATGGTCATGCTCGGCGTCGACCCCCGACGAATCGACCTGGCTAGGGTCGCAGTACCGTAAATCCGTCCCTTATTCGCCCCCCACCACCACATCCATCCAGGCCTGGGTATGTAGTCGCTCAACCTCGGCGGGGTCCAGCTGAGAGGGATATGAGGCACCAAAGTAGGAGGCAGCCTCAGATGCTACCTGACTAAACCTGACGTTGTACTCCACTTGCGATCAATACATTACAATCAATATGTATTCAAATATACATATATATATATATATATATACATATATATATATATACATACATATATATACATATATAATAATAATAATAATAATAATAATAATTTCCAATAGTTTAAATAAAAAAAAATATTTTAGATCACCACTGTTTGCCTCGACCACTCATCAACAAACTCACCGGTGTCCGAGCGAAAATGTGTCTGCTCAAAGACCGTAGGGACATCAACGGACTGAGCTAGCTCTCCTGCCTGCAACCGACACACCAATAAAATCAATTAGTTATAAAACAAATTTTTAATAAAAAATATACAGTTTATAAATAATGTTATTTATATATGCATATTATGTAAATGGCAAGCTGCATGTGGCTAATAGAACCACCAGTGTGCATGTTCCCACCCTTCTCGAAAGCCCGATTTCTCTTTGCCTGTTCACACTTCAGCTTGTAAGCTGGAGTGTCCCTGTACGCACACAGTTGGGCCCAAATGTTGGGCTTGATGTAATCCGGACGTACCCGGCTCTCCCTACGCTCCCGGAGCATGGCCCTCAGTCGAGCAGCTGCTCGATCGTCAAAGATAGCACGTATCTCTAAAGTATGCTCCGGTAACCAGCGCACAAGCTCTTGTTAACAAAAAAATAATAATAATAACATTATACAAAAGAATATGTAAAATAAATGGAAAATTACATGAACTAATAAACAAGAACCTACCAGAATACATCCGAAGATACGATCCCGATCCTCCCCGAGGATCACCCCCATGATGGCCAGAAGCGACAATACTGCGCCTTGATGGCGAAGGTAACGTGCTTCGATCCCACTTTCGATGGGATGAAGATGAAAAATTCATAATTTTATTAAATCAACAATATGACAACAAACAAATATATGCTTATTAAATAGTAATTATTTTTAAACAACATTGAATTAAATTAAACTTACGATCCAGAAACAGGACGGATCCATGGTCGATCCTCGGGTGCAAGAACCCTGACCCACTCAGGAAAGTCCTCAGCCGCGACCGATTGCTGCACAGACGATGATGATGGTATGGTCGTGTCGTGACCGTATGCAGCCTCGGATGATGAGGATGGAATGGTCGTGTCTGGCTGTGGCATCATCCCAGGAGTCTGCATAAATGATAATCCTGCTGGGTGTGTGGACGGCGCGGTCGATGATGATGGTGGTGCTGGGTGTGGTGTGGGTCCAGTAGGGGGCGGCGAGTAGCCAGCTAGTGCGCGTCGTGGCGCAAAGCGAGTGGAGGTCTGGACATGGGTGGAGGGTGGGGTAGTGTGGATCGGGGATAGTGTAGTATGAGTAGGCGATGATGTAGTATGGATCGGTGAGGGTATAGAATGGGTGGGGGATGGTGTAGCATGGGTGGGGGAGGCTCCTATAGGTGGCGATAGGGTAGGTGCGGTAGGGATGAGGGTGGGTGCGGTGGGTATCGAGGGACCTCTAGGAATGTGAGCAAGCACCTGAGACTTTACGGTGTATCGTCCCCACTTAGCCTTCCCCTTCCCCTTATCATCACTAGGCGGTGGGGGGCGGGACGGCTGTCCTCCTAATGTTGACATATCTATTTTTATAGCACAATTACAAATCAGTGTAAAAACAATAAGTAGTCGACATTTAACAGTCTAATCTAAGCAAGTATTTTTATAGAACAATAGTTGTCAAGTCTTGCATTATATTTCATAAGCAAATATTTAAAATACAATAAAAATAACATAATAGTAAACTTCCTATTCAGACTCGGTATCGTCATCTGATTGTAAGTCCGACTCTTCTTATTCTTGCATTGAGTCATCACTCTGGATTTCTTCCTCTGATGATGCATGCATGGATGCCTGATTACCAATGACCACTTCTTCCCCTTCATTTGTAGATCCCAACATGCCAGTAATACACTCGACCTCAATTACTTCATTGACATGTGACGATTCATCCGCCTGGAATGGCGTCTCATCCTCTGCATCATCGATTTCTATGCGACCCCTAGGCTTGGTAGTGACTGCAACACACCAACCTATTTTACATTATATGTTTTAAAAATTCATTGAAAATTAACTTTTTTTTGTATTATGATTTTTAACACATGTTATAAGTGTCGACTTACTTACTTAATTACTTAAATATTATTTATTTAATCTTCCCATTTAATTATATTGTCTTTATGTCTTGTGAGACTTAACATCTATTATATAAGTTTTTTTTTAGATATGCAAATATTAGTAATAGTGTGTTATGTTAGTGGAGGGAGTTGAACCCATGCCCTCCTTATCACTTCAAACCCTATATCCCTCCCCCAAACCACCTTGACCACCTTATCACTGCTCCCACACCTATTATATAAGTGCCACCTACAAATTGACACTTGTGAGACTTATGATTTATTTGATCATAGTATTATTTAATTTTAAGTATCAAATAATTTATTTAATTATTTAATTAGTATTTATTTTCCTTTTCAACCATTAATTCAATATATTTATTACTTTACTGTGATAATTTTTTCTAAATTCGTTATATGTACCATGCAATTTTTTCACTCTTCCGCACACCGATACATACTGAGACATCGCTTCCTATCACATTTCACCGTAACCACAAGGAATTGTTGCACCAATGATATCGCCGTGCTACAGGTATTCGGGATCGATGGAATTCCTTTATCACTTACTCACATACTTAGAGTGCACTTACTTACTCCTTAATTAATTAAATAGCTAATTAATTCATTATTTTAACTACAAAATTTTATTCTTAAAATTAAATTGCATCAATAATGTATAAGGATAAAACCCACCAAAAAAGTCATATATTTAATTGCATTAGCAACCCAAACTCAAAACAAACAAATCAAAAAATACAAAACATAAATATTCCTAAATCAGAAAAGTTCAAAAACAATTTCCTAAATAAAAATTGACATTTTCATAAAAATAAAATATTGCTCAATCAGTAAAAAAATACCTGACAATGTTGGCTCCGCCTAGTAGTGGTGGTCGCTGTGGTGGTGGCTTGAAAAGTCAAAGAGGGAAATCAAAACTCAACAACTCAACAATGGGAAGGGAAAAACCATTAAACTCAACAACTTAGCAACTCAACATACCTGGTGGAGGCGTGCGGTGGTCGGACGGAGGCGCGATGGAAGGAGGCAGAGAAGAAGGGTAGGGGAGGGTTTCTGGCGCAGTGGAGGAGAAAATGGAAGGTGGGTCGCGGGCAGAGGTAGAGCGGGGAAGGAGGAGGTACGGTGGAGGCTTGGAGACTCGCCGGAGACGCGGTGGAGGCTCGCAGGAGACGCAGTGCAGAGGGGAAGAGAGAATAGAGAGAGAGGGAAACAAAAAGTGAGGGGGAAGGGGATGGCACTGGTGTATAATGTGAATTTACCGACGACCTTTTCAAATTACCGACGGTCTTATCCGTCGGTAAATCCAAAATTCGAATTTCTGACTGAAATGTCTGTCGGTACTATTGTAATTTATTTCCAACGGCTATTCCGTCGGTAATTACCGATGGCTTATTTGGGCGGTACACTCCGGTGCCAAAAAATTAGCATTCCCGCGTTGAATACCGATGGATTTACCGATGGAAAAGCCCACGGTACCATTACCGATGGACTTTCCGTCGGTAAATTTAGAATCTTTTGGTATTCATGCTTACCGACGGTTTAGTCCGTCGGAAATATTCTCACTACCGACGGAACTGATGTCCATCGGTAATTATCCGTCGGTAATCCACCCTTTTCTTGTAGTGCATGGAATTAAATCCAATGCTTAGCATACGCGAGTTACAAAATAAGTAAGGTTCTCGAATTAGAACCTTATGCCAAGTCAACAATTCCAACTTAACATAACGCTAAATTTAATCCAAACAGCTACAACAAAGAATAATACAATCCTAAACTTACGTAGATAACCACAACGACAACCAAGCCTTATCCCACTAGATGGGATCGGCTACATGGATCATACAGTGTCATAATGTTCTATCATGAATCATGTTAATAGTTAAATCATTGGCCTCCAAATCTTTCTTAACAGTTTCTCCTATAGTTTTTCTTGGCCTACCTCTGCCTCTAGCTATTGGACTGCCCTCCACCTAGTCCACTCTCCATACTACAGAATCTAAAGTTCTCATCCATACATGCCCAAACCACCTAAGTCGAGATTCAACCATTTTTTCTACAATAGGTGCTACCCCAACTCTCTCTCTAATGCTTTCATTCCTAATCCTATCACGTCTAGTTTTTTCGCTCATCCAGCGCAACATTCTCATCTTTGCTACATTGATTTTACTCTCGTGTTGATTTTTTACCGCCCAACACTCCGTCTCATACAACATCACCGGTCTAATAGTTGTACGGTAAAATTTTCCCTTTAGCTTAAGAGGTTTGGGCAAACATATTAAAACAATTCCTAACATTCCTAAGCAGTTATACTAACCAGCATATACCCCAAACTACTCCTAACATTTAATCTTCCCCCACCTTTTAAGGCGTTCAGAGGTTTTTATGGAACTTCACACCTAAGCAGTCAGCTCCAATTAGTTCCCAAGAGCAATTCCTGCTTCCCCAAAGAAAGCATGAACACGAAAAACATCACAGAGAGACGACCCAAGCATTGAAACAATCAGACAATTCACAAAAATTAATTACTCATCCTCAACACTATATATTTAACTCACTAATATACTTAATTTCACAAAATAGGGTCACTTTCAATAGAAATCAGATTTGGGCAAAAATAGTGTCCAACACCAAAAATTAGGGAAAAGAGATTTGATTATAGAAATGCGAAATCAGCTTGTCAAAACATCAATTAACAGTCCCAATTACATATAAGCATAGTTAGCTTCATAATTATAACACCAATTTCAAAATAAATAGATTTGGGACTTTAGGTTCATAATACAATTTGGGGAAAAACCAATCTACTCAAGGAATGATGAAATTAGTTTAGGGAAACACCAATTCCCAACCCCAATTGCATAAAAACATAAATAATTTCATACTTAACAACTGCAATCAAAAGTGTAGGGTTAGGGTTTCAAAATCATTTTGGGGCTTTTTGAATATGAACAAAATAGATGAGATTCCACTCACCCAATATGAAGAAAAACTGTGATGGCGGCCTAAGGAGGTGGTGACGGCAGCGGCGCGACGGCGACTCCCACGAGCTCTGAAAGGTGACTGGAACCATGGGTTTTCGTGCAGACACCATGAGGAGGAAGAAGAAGACGATGGCTGGAGGTGGTCCAACACAACGGCAACGACGCAAACGCAGAAGAGGACGACGTTTCGCGGCTGGGAACGATGACCAGACGCGAGCTGGGGCACGATCTTCTCCCTCACGTCGACGAACAGCGGTTGACGGTTGCTGTAGGGTGGTGGCGCGCAGCACTACTTCTAGAGGGAAGGAGGATAAGAAGATGAAGTAGAAGGAAGATGGAGTTTAGAGTGAAGAGAGAAGAAGAGAAGAGTCTGCCAAGGAAAGAAAAGGAAAGAAGAAAAAGAAAAGAAGGAGAATAGAGAGGGTGTTGTGGGGGCTTCCTGACCAGGGAAGAAAAATCATTTTTCTTTGCATTTTCATTTTATTTAGTTAGTGATAGTTATAAAATAAGTGGTTAAAATTGAGTCTTGAAAAAAAGAAATAAGACTGGCCGTTGGATCTAAAATAATGAGGGACAAATATATAATTTCAAAATTCAAATTAGAGTAAAGATTGATGATTGAATTGATCAACCAAGAAAATCAATGATCCAAAATTAATCTCTGATTACTTTTAAACCAACATATTTTCAAATCTAAAATTAAATAGAATAAAATCTGAAAATAAATTCCTTTCAATCACATTATTTAAAACATTTTTCTAAACAAATAATAATAGTGACAATAGCGTAATATTATTGCCCTGCAAGCGTGTATACACTGCAGTAACACATTGCTAACGCAATCAATAAAAAAATTTAAAAGAGTAAATATAGTTATTCAAACTAAACAACATAAAAATAAATAAAATTAAACATCCAAATAATTAATTACTCCAAATAAAATAATTAAACATATATGTGAAAACTGAGATGTTACACAACTCAAGTTAGCTCCGGAAGCCATATTCCAGGACTGACACAACAACAGTATGATCGGCTTATTCAGCATCTAAATATGGATATTGGTGCTAGCTCAGGGGCTTTCCAAGCAAAGACAAATGTCAATGCAGTAGGTGTAACGTCCTTGGCTGCTTTATGGATTGACGACCGTCCCAACAAACCAACACGAGTCTTTTAAGTGTACTTGGTTCATCCCCAAACCACACCATACTGGGAGAGGTGCCACTCTAATACCATTTGTAACATCCCTACCTGCTCTATGGATTGACGACTATCCCCATAGACCAACACATGTCTTTTCAGCGTGCTTTGTCCTCACTCACACGCTTCCTGGGAAAACTTCCTAAGAGGTCACCCATCCCAAAATTGTTCCAAGTCAAGCACGCTTAACTGTGGAGTTCTTAAGTGATGGGCTACCGAAAATAAGATGCATCTTATTTGTATAGGGAGTACCAATCAATTCATATAAGCCTTCCTCAACTGTATAGTCTCATACCTACACAGTCTCAGGATCCCTCTTATTCGGGTGTGTAATCGGTTCATTCATGTGTCCCTTCGCCTAGAAGCCTGCCAGGAGCCACTTCTTCTTCGTGCCTTCTTGCACTAGCGACCACTTCCCGCCCTCGTCAGCACCTGGGTGTTACAGCAGGTAATTTTTACTTTAACAAAACCTGGGTTATGGATTCAGGGGCTACAAAACACATTACCTATGATGAAAATGCTTTAAAAGATATTGTTGTGACTAAGCATCAACCTGTTTACATCCCTAATGGTACGTACTAGTGTACCAGTTAAAGGAATAGGAAGTGTTAATCTACCTAATGGCTTAGTCTTGGATAAAGTTCTGTACATTCCATATTTTAAATGCAATATTATGTCCATAAGAAAATTAACTAGAAAGCGCAATTGTGCCATAACATTTACAGCTGATTATTGCATCATACAGGACTTATATTCCAAGATGGTGATTGGGAAGGGTAGGCATCAAGATGGTTTGTATTTTCTTGAACCTACACAAGATAACACCATAGCCATGAAAGTTGACAAGACTGCCAACAAATATCTTTGGCACATTCAGCTTGGACATGCTTCTGAGGCCAAGATAGGCCATATAGGATTAGATGTTGTTAGGAATCAAAAAAAATTTCATTGTGATTCTTGTATACGTGCTAAGCAAACTAGATTGCCTTTTCCTATTAGTTCAATAAAAAGTAACTCTTGTTTTGATCTTATACATTGTGATATATGGGGCCCATATAAGACTCCTTCTATTTCAGGATCACACTACTTCCTTTCTATTGTAGATGATTACAGTAGGGGAGTTTGGATTTACCTTATGAAGTTTAAATTAGAAATTAAGCAATTATTACCTAGGTTTATCTGCGTGATACAAACTCAATTTGGTAAATGTGTTAAGAAGGTTAGATCAGACAATGGGTTAGAATTCACCTCTACTAGTTTGCAAAACTTTTATGCACAAAAGGGGATCATGATGGATCTTAGCTGTCCTTAGACTCCATAACATAATGGTGTTGTGGAAAGAAAGCATATGCATATATATTGGAAACTGCCCGAGCTCTTAGGTTTCAAGCTGGACTTCCCATCAAATTTTGGGGAGAATGTGTGCTTGCTGCAGCACACATTATAAATAGGCTACCATCAAAAATCATAAACAACAAAAGTCCTTATGAGATTCTATACAAACATAAACCTGATTACTCTCACTTAAGGGCTTTTGGATGTCTAGTTTATGTCTTAAAACACAAGAAAGATGGAAAGTTTGATGAAAGGGGGAGAGCTTGCATCTTCCTAGGATACCCTTTAGGCCGAAAGGGTAATAAAGTTTGTGATAGGGCCACTAATAGCATACATGTTTCCAGAGATGCGATTTTCCTTGAAGAAGAGCTTCCATTCAAAACCAATGATTTTCAAAACAAAAAACAGCAAACTGAGTTTACTGAATGGGAGCACCCTGTGCAAGAAACACAGTCTGTTAGGAACATTGACAATCATAGTAATGACAGTTCAGACAAGGAACTATGTCAAAATGATCAAAACACAGCTAATAATGATTTCATTCAAATGGAGGAAAACTCTAATACTGAAAACGAGATTGAGACTAGAATAAGGACTAGGCAAATGCCAAGTTACTTAAAAGACTTTGAAGTTGATTTGCCTCCTTCTATTTCTCACCATGTTTCTGTCCCTCCTTCAGTTAATTTTGTGCATTATCCTCTATCAAAGTATGTTGGCTTTGATGAATGTTCCTCTGCACATACTACTTACCTTGTAGCCATCTCTAAACAATACAAGCCTAAGAATTTTTCACAAGCCATAAAACATCAGCATTGGAAAGAAGCTATGGAAAAGGAGATTGAGGCCCTGGAAAGCAATCAAACAAGGACCTTGATAGTTACCAGAAGGAAGACAAGTTGTGGTCTCAAAATGGATTTATAAAATCAAGTATAAACCAAGTGGTGAGGTTGAAAGATACAAGGCTAGACTTTTAGCTAGAGGTTTCACACAAGTGGAAGGAGAGGACTTCCAGATACCTTTGCTCCAGTAGCAAAACTTATGACAATTAGAAGCCTCTTAGCTATAGCAGTTGCAAAGGAATGGATTGTTCACCAACTTGATGTGAACAATGCATTCCTTCACGGAGACTTGAAGGTAGAGATTTATATGAAGATACCTCAAGGGTTTGCCAAAAAGGGAGATTATAGAGTATGCAAGTTAAGCAAATCTCTCTATGGCTTGAAGCAGGCCTCAAGTAATTAGTATAAAAAATTCACACAGGCCCTAAAGAAGATTGGCTTCACACAATCCAGATCAGATCACTCACTCTTCATATATAATCAAAAGGGGTTTTTTCTAACATCACTCATTTATGTAGATGATGTTATTCTAGCAGGTAATAACTCAAGTTTTATGCAACAGGTGAAAGACTTTTTACACAAGGAATTCACCATCAAAGACTTGGGACTACTCAAGTATTTTCTAGGAATTGAGGTAGCTCGTTCAGCCAAAGGAATGGTACTCACTCAAAGGAAATATGCCATTGATATCCTTAAAGAGACTGGAATGCACAACTGTAAACCTAGCTATTTCCCTATGGAACAAAATTGCAACTTAAGAACAGAAGAGGAAGCACCTCACATAGATGCTGGCCAGTATAGAAGACTCTTGGGAAGATTGCTCTACCTCACAGTGACTAGACCTGATATAACATATTCAATCAACACTATCTGCCAATTCATGAATTCACCAAAACAGAAGCATATGGATGTAGCATATAGGATTTTGAGATACATCAAAACTACTTCGGGACAGGGCATCCTTCTCCCCAGTAGTAATGATCTGAAGCTTGAGGCTTACTGTGATGCTGACTGGGGTGACTGCCCTCTGACTAGAGGATCTTGCACAGGTTATGCCATCACTCTTGGAACTGCACACATCTCATGGAGGAAAAAACGACAGACTGTTGTAGCCAAGTCATTTGGTGAGGGCGAGTATAGGTCCATGGCCACAACAGTTAGTGAACTCATTTGGCTTAGATATCAAGTCCGAGTTGTCTGTTGCACAAGATAGCCCCACTCCAATATTCTGTGACAACCAAGCAACTGTCCATATTGCTGCTAATCCAGTCTTCCATGGGAGGACCAATCATGTGGAGATGGTTTGCTACTTTGTTAGAGAAAGAGTGCAATCTGAGGAAATTGAGCCTTTGAAGATCAACACCAAGGAACAAGCTACAGACATGCTGACAAAGCCCTTTGGGAGAGATAGATTAGAGATACTTATCAGCAAGTTGAGCATTATCAACCTCTATGCTCCAACTTGAGGGGAAGTGAAGAATTATCCCTTTCTAGCTATAGCTTAGTAGCTTAGTCTGTTATTTCTGTTTGTCTTCTGTAACTGTTAGTGGTTATGTTACGATAAGTTAGTTTTATCTTTCTGTTTAAGGCTTCCTCTAAAAGCCAAGTTGTTTATTTCTGTTCAGCTGAGAGACTATTATAAATAGCTCATCTTTCCTCTATTCACTGTAATCAAGATTTTCAATTCAATGAAATGCAAAACATTCACTCATATCTTCTCTGATTTTACATCATCTTCATGGAGTTTTCCTTCCTCTCCCCTTTCTCTTATTTTGTATTTAAGGTTTCAAGCATGTATAGCTAAACCCATTTTTAGATAGGGTGATGATGTAATCCAAGAATGTTTTACTTATTTTTTAGTGTTTTTGTGAACCATTATTCTTCTTGTTGAGCAATGATTATTGTTTTTAATGCTATTGGATGATTGGCCATCATTCATATGTGTTGAGGGCTCACATCCTTGCTAAGAATAATGATTTATGAGTAGGCGTCTATTAATTATTGTCATTGAATGACTTTTTTTAAGGATAAAAAACTTGATTAACGTGTTTGTGTCTAAAATTCCATTGAGCTTAATAATATTGCTTTTCTAACTTGACCTTAAGGAATTAGATTAGTTGTAGGATTTAGTTGAGTTGATTCCATAAGGAAATAAGGTTTCAACTATTAAAGGAAGGTTTAACTATTGAGTAGGTCCCTGAACTATTTTGGAATTTTTAAATAGGTCCTTATACTAAAAAAAAATTAATTGGGTCCTCGAACATTTATAAAGTTTTCAATTGGGTCCTTGAACTAATTTTTTTTATTTGGGTCCCTGAACTTACATAAAATCTTCAATGGGGTCCCTAAATTATAAAATTCGTTAGTGATATGTTGAATTGGACGGAATATATCTGATTTCATCCAAGCTGACCATTTATGAGTAGTTTGTCTGGAAGATGAACCTTGAGACATTGTCACAACAAAATGTAGCAAGATGTAACAAGATGAAGTGAGATGTAGTAAGTTGCAAGTGAGGGAACTATTTTGGATGAAATTATTTCAAGGAAGGGACATGCAATCGTAAAACATAAATCGGGGAAGGAATGGACTATTTGTTCAGATGGAGGAAAAGCAATCGCAGGTCACGTTTTGGTTTTCTGGCTCAACATTTTTGGTCTCTTGCAACCATAAATACAAATTTGGGGGAATTCCAGGTCACGTTTCACTTCAGCAGCCTTAAAGACCTCTTCACGGAACCCTACCCCAGGGTCTAAATTGAAAATTTTATATAAGTTCAGGGACCAAATTAGAAATGTTTTTAGTATAGGGACCCAATTGAAACTTTATAAAAGTTGGAGGTCCCAATTACAATTTATTTTAGTATAGGGACCTATTTGAAAATTCCCAAATAGTTTAGGGACCTACCCAATAATTAAACCTTAAAGGAATTTAACTTTCCATAAGAGAAATGAGAGTAGCATAATTAGATTTTCAATAATTTGAACGGTTCTTTCTTTGTGAAGAACCCAAATTCGTAATTAAACGAAGTCGGATCCCCTACATTTTTTATCATAATTTTTAGGTTTAATGAACTTTTTGGTCCCCGTAAAGTATGGGTCTTTTGAAATCCGTCTCTGTAAAATTTTTGTGTGGTTTTCGTCCCTGTATTTTCAATTGTTTTGAAAATGGTCCCTGCCCTTAGTGTATTCTGTTAACTCGCTGACGGAACGCCATGTCAGCGGTGCCATATGGTCTGAAGGTACTGACGTGTCAACCACGTCATCTGACAGGTAAGATTTCTTTTTTTTAACGAACATTTTGTTCCCTGTAAAGTAGGGGTCTTTTGAAATCCGTCCCTGTAAAAGTTTTTGTGTGGTTTTGGTCCCTATATTTTCAATTGTTTTGAAAATGGTCTCTGTCGTTAGTATATCCCGTTAACTGTTGATGTGGCTGATGGATCGCCACGTCAGCAATGCCACCTGGACAAATTTTCCCACTTTGTCAGGCACGTGAGATGATATGTTAGGGTTTGGGTTTTTAATTTTTTTAAAATTATTTACATGCTATTTAATTTTTTAAATGAAAATTAGAAAAAAAAATTTAAAAAATCCGAATTAATTTTTTTTTAAAAAGAAATGGTTTAATGAACTTTTTTGTCCCTGTAAAGTAGGGGTCTTTTGAAATCCGTCCCTGTAAAATTTTTTGTGTGATTTTCGTCTCTATATTTTCAGTTGTTTTGAAAATGGTCCATGCCGTTAAAAAAAAGAATTCTTACCTGTCAGATGACATGGCTAACACGTCAGCACCTTCAGCCTATATGGCACCGCTGACGTGGCATTCCGTCAGCCACGTCAGCGAGTTAACGGAATACACTAAGACATGGACCATTTTCAAAACAATTGAAAATACAGGGACGAAAACCACACAAAAAATTTTACAGGGACGGATTTCAAAAGACCCTTACTTTACAGGGACCAAAAAGTTCATTAAACCTAATTTTTAACCCATCGTGTTCTCGTACTTTTGTTTAAATAAAAAAATACAAAAAAAAGAGTTAATTGCTTGTTTTATTTTAATTGCTTAGTTTATGTCAGTTGAACTCCCTTTTATCCAAATTTACACCTAAATAGCATTTTGATTTTAGAATTGATACTTGGATTGCAATCCCTCCGAGCGATATTTGGTCTCATTCACCGCTTTATATTACATGTACGACTAGTTATACTTACTAGAGACGTGTTAACTGGTTGGTTGCTTATGGCAAATGGATGGATCAGATTGATTTTGATCCAGATTAGAATGGATAGATAAAAAAATTCCTCCATTAAAATGTATTAAAAAAGTCAAATCTATTCATGACTCATTTAATAAGAAACCATTCGAACCATCCATTACTCATTTTTGTATGGATGGATATCCGACCCATCCATTAAAAAATAGGGTCATGCTAACAAGTGAATGCACAAATAGTAATTTTTATGGGAAAACAAAACTTATAACTTCTTAGGATAATAATACAACATTTCCCCATAAAAAATTACTTTTTTTTATTCTTTAACTAGCATTTCCCTTAAAAATATATTATATATCAAAAAAATTATTTTAACAATTTTTACCTACTAAATATTTTTTCTCTCTAGAATTTTAAGGACCTTAATTAAATACATGAATTTTCCCACAAATTATGAATTAATCTGGATAGAAACTAGATGGTATACTTATAATAATTGGAAATGTAATTAGGAATCCATACACTACCAGAGAGTAGAGACGAGATAGATGCAAATTGTTATTAGGCAACCTATTAAAGGAACACTGCACACGCGTGGTGATCACGGATAGAGAGGGTAAGTGCTTTGAAAAAGCACGGTTAATAGTGTGTTCGAAACGGTGGTTGAAAGGGGTCAGATGTGCTTTTAAAGTTCCCAAACTATTAATAGTAGATTCAACAAATTCACATCCAGTTAATTTTGGACGTGAAACTAAACATCCACTAACTCATAATAACCTCCGGACTCCGAAGAGTGAGAATCAGATATAGGGATAGGAGAAGAAAAAAGAAAAATAGAGAGAGAAAGGAAAAAAGGCTCCAATAGATGACACAAGTGATGTGGTAGTAGTGCAAGCTATCTCCATTGGTTCTCACGAAAATAAACCGGTGGATTATAAATGATAAACTTTGTGTTTTTTGTTTGATCCAATGGATTTAAAAAAATTATATGATGGATCATTAACCATCCATTAATAAAAATAATTCAAATCATTCAATCCATTTAGTATTATTTTTTTATTAATTGATGAGTTTTGTTATGGATAGACCGGATGAATAATTGGTCCTCGGATCTTTTTGCCAGCCCTACGTATGATCCTGAGGTGGATAGTTACAGCAACTTTTTTATGCTGGAAGATGTCATATGGTTGCAAGAGACTATGTATACTAAGAGATTGGTTTAGCTACGCCATAAGGACAAACCACCCTTTGAGCAAATTAAATAGATTCATCTAATATCACTACAAAAAAAAATGTATTTTCTGACCAACAAATTCGGTCACTAAATATGAAAATACGTCACGAAACCTTATTTTTATATTTGGCGACCGAATTTGATAGTCAATAAATTGTTTGATGATCGCTAAATCGATCATTATTGATCAAATTTTCTTATTTAGCAATCGAATTTTCATATTTAATGATTAATTAAGTGTGATCGCTAAAATACATTTTTGTGGAGTGCATTATACATAAAAAAAAATCATTTACTAACTTGATGGTCTGCCAAAACCAATTAGTTAGTGTCTGAATTGATTTGTTCAGATCCATTGCCTTGAAAATTTCCAACTCAAACCAACATGAACCATACCACTTTAATTGGTTTGAGTATTTACTTTTATCTTATCAAATCTATCAAATCGAGTCCAATTACAAACTACAAAAAGTATTCCTATCATTTTAGGTAACAAGAGTTTGACTTCTTTTACCTGGATTATATTTAAAAAAAATAAGAAAAGTTATTTGAATAATTTAATAATATTTATTTAGTAGTTAGGTTATTAGGGTATAATGAGAGAGTGTTATTTATTTGAAAATAATCTAATAAACTTTTAAATAAGCTTCAAAATTTTAGCTTCTCTAGAGATCTTTTTTCCTAATTTTTTTTTTTGTAATTTAATCAAGTTTCCCAAACATATCACATTAAACCCAAAATAGCTTTTATAAAAATTGTTTCCTTGTATTATTATATTTTCCAAACACATGTATAGTTTGTGTATCTATTCTTGATTGTCAAGCTACTAAAGTTGACACGGACAAACACAAGAAGAGGGTTGAATTGTGTTTGTTAATAATTTTCGTAAAACAAGCTTTTTCAAAATTGTTTTCTCACACAATAAGATTAAAACAGAAGTAAGCACACAAGAATACACTTTTTGAAACTTAACAAAAGCAATATCAAAACCCCACAGTTAGTATAACCAAATAAAACTGTAAGAGTTTAAGGATAGAAGATTCACACAAGAGATTTTATCCTGGTTTACTCTTCCAACCAAGAGCTACGTCTAGTCCCTTTGACTTGAAGGATTTATCTACTATTTCTCCAAATAGATTACAATCAAGTATTCAACACCTCTCCAGGCTACAAATATTCCTTTCTTACCAAGCCTCTTCAGGCTCTAACTCTAACAAAGAGATTTTAACTTAAGATCTTCTTAACTCACTATATGAGAGGATATGAAAGTTTAAGATCTGTTGAATATTTTCACAATATTCAAACTAAAGAATACATACTTTTACTTTTTAAAGAAAGAAGGAAATGAGAGCTTGTTCTCTTAAATATTAGATTGGCAAAAGTTCAGCACACAAAAGTTTGGCTAGCAAAAGTTGTTCTTCAAAGGTTGGGGTCTTCTATATATAGTGACCTTCTTCTTCACTGGTATTTCTTCAACGGTCATTTTGAATAGTCCCATTTAGAGATAACATTAAATGTATGATATCCGTTGTGGCTGATAGCTTGATTGTGACCTTTGTAAAATGTACTCTTGACTATCACATTTGTACGATATGGAATGATACACCTCTGAGCAATTGTAACTTGAAAAACCGTCTTTCCTCCTTTATGTAAATTCCAGCTTTTTCCAGCAGTAAAGATGAATTCGTACAAGTCACTTTTCATTTCCTCGTTGTATTATTTGCTTTTTGTATTTCATCGATGGTACTATGATTTTCTCACAAGGAAACAAAAGCATTAACCAGATAAAATAAATGGGAAGAACAAATGTTCATTTGAAATAAATATCAATCATTTGAAATAAATTCATGGTGGACCAGATTGCATTTATTCACTGTTAGAAGAACATCTATAAGAGATAGAAGCTCGTCTACTCAAAATTTCCGTCTACACAGTTATGTGTAAGAACGAAGTCTATTCACTCTTTTATTCAACTCGTCCACTGTCGTGGCATATTCTCTCGTCTACTATCAAGTCTTTGGACTTGCTATTGCTTAGAGAGTTATTTTAATCTCCGTCTGGTGACGTGGCAATTAAAATTCGTCTACTCAAACAAAGAACTCGACTACTGACGTGGCAAGTTAAAACTAGTCTATTTGCTTTTAGACTTAAAATCCGTCTAGTAAACATTTCTTGTCTCGTCTATTTAAATAAACCAGTCTACTCAATTAAATAAATAAATAACTTTACTATTACATTGAGTAGCCCGTCTACATGGATGGACATGAATTTCTCTATAGGAGTCCAATAAAACTTATTCTAAGTTTCCATGACTTACATATTTATAAGTGTTCCTGCATAACTGAATAATACATATTAGATTTCAACTAACACTTTATCAAACAAATTTAATCCTTTTGTTAACGTCAAAACATATAGATTATTTAATCCAAACCACTTTGGTTCCATCAGCTACGTCATAAAAATTCAAATTCCAATCAATGAAGATAAAGGTAGTGTTTGACTTTGACTCAATTTATTTTTTTGGCATCACTAATCCTTAAAAAAAAAAAGTTGAGCCAAATACTTTTTAAAAGAAGCTCTTAAAACGAAGCAGCTTATTTGCAAAGAAGGAAAATTTAAAAGGTGAATTATCTAAAACATTCCATAGTTTTTGGGTAAATATTACACTTCCTGGGTAGCCCAATGATATGATAACACCTCAAATGTAATATGAAACTTTATTTTAAGCTTTGACAACTCATTATTTTTTTAAAAAAAACATTTTAATATTCCCATTTAATTTTAGAAAAAGACTTATTGAGCAGAACTTATGCAGAAATTTCCCTCTTCGATTCTTAGCTTTCCCTAAAATCTCATCTCAGCCTTACTTTCAAATTAGATTTCATTTTTAACTATAACTTAAAAATAAAATGAGTTTGTAGTTTTTTTGTTTATTTCCCAAGATATCCTCCGCACGTAAAACCCGTGTCATCTTATCCCAACGTTCTTGGGTATGAGTTTGTAGCATTTGCTTCAACTTATTTTTTGGCTTATAGAAGAAAAAAACTTTAACTTTAAAGTTTAAACTTTAAAGTGCTTTATAAATTCGAAAAAAAACAGAACGAAATTAACGTTACAAAATGAAGGAATACATTTTGAAGTATGAACCTATAGGATGCATGAAATGTAACCACGACTCAGAGTGTCGAGTGTGAAGTGTGAATCCTGCTGACAAAATAAGTAAGTAACGATAATCAATCACATCACAACAATAACTTGGATGCTGCAAGCAAGTTGGCCTAGCCTGCTCTTTCACTTTGTTGTTTGTCTCTGTTCTGAGCGATGAGGAAAAGGAGGGTTGCGGAACCCCACAATTGAAAAATTGAAAGAACGCGTAAATAAATGAAAATGAAAGATAGGTTGGTCTTCACAACCACACTACATCACTGTGGCACTGCCAAACTGCCAATGATTTTAAACGTGATTCTTTGGTTTTCATAGGAATTTACGGTTCGATATTTTGGACTTGGGTTGACGTGCTAGGTAATTTGAAAATGACTGAACTTTTTTTTGTTATAATAAAAAATCATATATAAACGGGATACCAGGTATACCCAAAACTGTTGGAATGTAATTCAAATAAGTGTTGGTTGTTAGGAGTTTGTTAAAGGTAGTTAATTAATTGTGAGTAGAGTGGGCTATTAGTTAGTTGGTTAGAGGCTAATAGCTATTATAAATAAAGTACAAGTAATATAGTGTAAAGGTGTAGAGAAGTGTAATAGTGAAGTGATATTAGTGAAAAAAATTTCAGTTTGTGATATTCATTTTTCTCTCTAATTCTTCTTTGTGAGTGTGTGTAAGATTAAAGTGTTCTTGCACCAACAGTGGTATCTAGAGCTATAACAATCTTGGGAGAATGTGTCCATGGAGATGGAGTTGAGTGAGGATTTTTCAATTCCTCTACCTGTTCTCGATAGCAAGAACTTTGAGCATTGGGTTGTGAAAATGGAAGCAATATTTGGTTTCCATGAAGTGTTGGAAACAGTGAAGGATGAGATCCAAGAAGAGGATGATAGTGCCTCCTACAAGGAATCCAAGAAAAGAGATTACTTGGCTCTCTCCATCATCCATCAATGTGTGGACTTTGAAAATCTTAAGGAGATTGTTGCTGTCAAGAATGCTACAGAAGCATGGGACATCTTGAACAGAGTCCATGGTGCTGCAAGAAGGAGTGGCAAGAACAAGATGAGAAGAGTAGTGATCAGTCACATGATGAAGAATAAAAGTAGAGAAGAAGAGGAAACTGGGAGAGAGATTTTCATCAATGGCAGAGACGTTAACGGGCGTGTGGCTAAACTGAAAGGGGTGATGACTCATGTTGGTGGATCAAGTTTCGGTAGAAACCGAGTTTATGATCAAGAGAAAGAATCTTGTGCAGATAGATGTCAGAATAAAGACAAGAGTTCTTTAGCAGAGAGTGATGGGCCATCAACGAAGGTGACATGTCCGGTAAGGCCGTCGACGCCACAGCTAGAACAAGAGCAAGAACCACCAGATCGGGATTTCCCTATGGTGGTTAGTGGTGCTAGAGCTGCAGCACGAGGAGAAGACGTGGTGGCCGCACGACAACCCCCAACCAGTAGTGAGGTTCACCAGAAGTGGAAAGTCGGTGCTGAGGATGCACCGATCGAGTCGCCACCTCCGCCGGAAATGTGTCAGATGGAACCGGAGAAGGAAATCCTCCCTACCGGTTGTGCAACAACAGAACAGAGATGGGAGGCGAATGGGTCATTAATGGTGACTGACCCAGCCGAACTTCCAGTGTCAAAGTCGCTGGAAGTGACGACACCGCCGCCGAAACGTGATATCTGTACTATGGTGGTCGAAGGGCCTCTTGCGGCTGAAGGAAGCAGCGGTGCACATAAGAAGAGTGACATTCAGACAGTGGGTGAAGGGATCCTTCACCGGAACGCCACGTCGGAGAAGAAGCGGTCGTGGGTGGTTCCGAGGTGCGAGGCGAACGCGCCGCCGCTGCCGATGAAGATGGAGTTGTGGGTCTCGAACAAGCTAGGTGATCCACCGCAGGATCAAAATGCTTATGCAGAGATGGAACCACCTGAGCGAGACAGTCACGCAGTGGCCACAAGAGCAGTGGTGGTGGCGATGCACATAGAAGACAAGGCGTTTTGAATGGAGCTACCTGACTTGAACCCAATGAGGGTCGCCGCTGCGAAGAAGAAAACAAGAAGTTCGAGGGGGGCTGAGGAGCCATGTCCGATCAAGAAACCGCCACCGCCATATACAGAGTTGTCGCGGTGTCATGTCCGTGAGGTGAAGCTGTCGTCTTTTGCGAAGGAGAAGATGAAGACAGGGATAAAGATAAACCCCATGTTCGGACACACGGCCATGGAAGGGGGAAGAAGTCCCACGGTGATGTGCTTCAACATGGTTCCAAATCCAAAATCGTGGTGGTGTAGTGTCAGTGATGAGGTGAAGCTGATGTGTGATGTGAGGAAGGAGATGACACAAGGGGCAAAACTGGTATTTCGAAATTTTGGTCAACTTTGTGACCTAATGGGCCAAGCCCAAGTTGTGGAGGAAGAGCAGCAGAAATTTATTTCTGCCTTGGGAGTTCATTTTTTGGCATATTGGGCCAAGACCAACACTATGATGAAATTTGGGTCAATTTATTTTCTTGTTGACCTAATGAGTGAAATCCAATTATTCAAAAGATTGCAATGGGATCCAGGAGGAGGATACATGTGTATTAATGATATATAAAAAGTGTGCATTATAAAAATACAAATTTAGTGTAATGAAAAAAGTGTAAGTGGAATATTTGAATTACGGGGGAGTGTTGGAATGTAATTCAAATAAGTGTTAGTTGTTAGGAGTTTGTTAAAGGTAGTTAATTAGTTGTGAGTAGAGTGGGCTATTAGTTAGTTGGTTAGAGGCTAATAGCTATTATAAATAAAGTACAAGTACTATAGTGTAAAGTTGTAGAGAAGTGTAATAGTGAAGTGATATTAGTGAAAAAAATTTCAGTTTGTGATATTCCTTTTTCTCTCAAATTCTTCTTTGTGAGTGTGTGTAAGATTAAAGAGTTCTTGCACCAACAAAAACCATTTACAATGTGACTATAGTTACAAAATAGAATGACCTTCAAAAGCTATTACAACAACCTAAAGCAAAAAGAAAGCCAAAAGGTTGCAAAATAGCTAAAGAGCCACCTCCTATAGCCAACAAATTGTGACACAAAAGCCACTGCATCATCTTGACCTTGCAACATAGTGAACATAGTAAACCCAAAAGATGCATATCCCAAAATTAACAATATATCCCTATTAGGTTTGGAATTGAGCACATATACCATACCTCCAACCACAGCTTTCCACCTTCCACCTTCCAAAAGTTCCCAAAAAGTTATAATCATAGATAGTAGGTACACAAAATAACCGACCGCACCACCACTATACAAACAATAGCAGACATCTACCCCTCAATTGATAACATGAACTCCTCTATAATCCATCTACGGAAGCAAAAAAAGGACTAGAAGACATCCTAGAACATGGACAAAATAATAGGTCTCCGACCGTAATTCAGAACACAACTATAGCTTCTTCAGCTTCAGAAAAAGAACAAGACCATCCAAGAGAAGCACATGATCCAGTTAAAATAGAAGAAAATCCCTGAACCAAATATAGCATTAAAATTCTTCACAAAGAGTCAGCCATAATCTTCTTTCCTTTCCAAAAGCATCCAACGCATACCTGCCCAAACAACAATAGAAATGGCTCTCTCTCCATTAAAAATGTTAGCAAAAAACCTATTGGTTCTCAAACCCACTTATAACTCTCTTTTGACTCACTCTCTCTTAATTGGTTGATCACTGTCATTTTCTCTCACACACCTCACTCTATAAGAAGAGCACACCAGCACAAGCCACTCAAAACTTTCAAAACAGTGAGTCAACAGGACAATTTAAATTGGACAGTATCACACATCAATAGTCACCCAAAACTCCCAACACCTGGTTCAACAGGCAGACTCAAGAACAACATGCAAGTATAATCAGTCAAGAGCATACAGCTACATTTCAATCACCATACTCATGCAACAATAAAGGTATAGCAAATAGTCATATCATCATAACATCCACAGAAAACCATCCAAAGGCATGCAAATGGACCAAAACAAAAACAGTAGTCAGTGAATTTTTAAACACTCCATTGGATTCATGCACCAATCAGAAATAAATTGGATAGAGCTTTAAGTTGCAGATTTAGCTGAAAACCACTCCCAAGACCTAGTTTTAATCATATCTAACAACCTAAATATTGTAAGGCTAAGCCCTCATTGATGTTTTGATGTATGACAAACAAAGTGTATTTTGCATAAGATTTTTGATTTTGGCTATGTACTCATTACGTGTTAAGTTGCATGCAAGATCACTCATGAACAAAGAAGCTGACGTCCAAATAAGTAAAACAAGCTGACGTCTTACCAAGTAAAACAAGCAGACGAAGGGATAAAAAGCTGGCGTCCACTAAAGTACAATAAGAATAGCTCGTCCAACAAAAAGAGCTCGTCTAACAAGAAGAGTGTGTCCACTGAAAGTAACAGAGGAGCTCGTCTGCTGATATGGCACATATAGCTCGTCTAACAAGAAGAGCGCGTCAACTGAAAGTAACAGAAGAGCTCGTCTACTGATATGGCACATATAGCTCGTCTAACAAGAAGAGAGCGTCCACTGAAAGGAACAGAAGAGCTCGTCTGCTGATGTGGCACATGGAGCTCGTCTACTGAAGTAAAAAAAAGGAGAGCTCGTCTACTAAAAGTGGCAAATGGAGCTCGTCTACTGATGATACACGCTTTAGACTTACTAAGATCTTAATGAGAAGCTCCGTCCACTAACATGGCATATGAAACTCGTCTACCGGTTGAAGCACGTCCAATAACTTGTGTTAGCACTCCCGTCTACTGACATGGCAAAATGGATGCGGCAATTTGCTATTCTTTCAGATAGAAACAGATATTTTACTCTTCAATTAGACTTGACTATCCTTTCATATGGAAATGATTATTTTTCGATAAGGACGCAAACTCTACAAGAATCAACAAAATCTCATTTCAAGAACAAGAATCAAGAAAACAGATTTTGTTAAATCAGATCCAAATCTCTTTTAAAAGATCCCAACGAATATAATTTGTCTTCTATATAAAGAGGGATCAAAGGAACACTTTTCATGAACCTAACTCATTCTGATTGTGAAACTACGAAAGATCCAAAAGTGCTTCATCTCTGAGAAAAATGTGATATTAGTTAGAACTTCAATTTGTATAATCAGACTTTTAGAGTCTTTCTTCTACTCAATTCTTTTCGTGAATTAGTGTGATTAAGAGAGGGTATCTCTTAGGCTTGAACGAGGATAGAAGGGATCCTTGGGTATAGAAAAGCAAGTGTGCTTTCTGGTAAATTCTTGAGCAAGGAGGTTATCATTGTGTTGCTGTCATTGGAATTTTGTAATTGCTAATTATAGTGGAGAAAACCACAGAGGTGTGGGACTGGATGTAGGCTTACCAGAGGAGGTAGCCGAACCAGGATAAATCGGTTTGCATGTTCTTCTCATCTCTAAACTCCATATACTTGTTATATGCACTTGTGTGTTGTGAATGAGTTTTAAGAATACTTGTTAACTTGAATCTTTGATCTACAATCTGTGTTAAACTTGTTATTACTTCTTATAATTCTTTTTAACATCATCACTTGTTCCATAACCTGATTCTTGGGAATTAAAATTGAGTGAAAACCAATTTTCTTTAAAGAAACACTGTTTTGCTTTAAATTGTTGAAAAAGTTTTCAATATCTCAATTCACCCCCCCCCCTCTCGAGATCGTAGCCACTACCAACAATTGGCATCAGGGCTAAAACTCTTGTTACAAAGCTTAATAGCTTCAAGAGATGGCTACAAATGATATCCTGGGTGATGGGGCTTCACTCACTAGACCCCCTGCCTTTAATGGCTCCCAATACATGTATTGGAAAGAGAGAATGCTTATCTTTCTTGAGGCTGCAGGTTTAGATGTATTAGATGCTGTTGAAAATTGTCCCTATGTTCCATTTATTCTTGATGCTAAGGGAAATAAACAAACTAAACCAAAAGATGACTAGAATGATGATGATAAAAGAAGAGTTGGTTATAATGCTAAGGCAAAAAATATTATAACAGCTGCTTTGAATTATGATGAGTTTTTCAGGGTCTTCAATTGCAAAACGGCAAAGAAAATGTGGGATACTCTTCAACTCACTCATGAAGGAACCAACGATGTGAAAAGAGCAAGAATGAATGCACTAGTCCATGAATATGAACTCTTTCACATGAAGAATGGTGAGGAGATAGATGAACTGCAAAAGAGGTTTAGACACATTGTGAACCAGCTAGAAGGACTCGGACATACAATCACATATGAGAAAAAGATTAACAAGATAATGAGATGTTTGAGTCGTGAATGGCAGCCAAAAATTACTGCAATTGCTGAAGCAAAGGATCTAGACACCATGCATATTGCTACTTTATTTGGCAAGTTGAAAGAACACGAATTGGAACTCAATAGATTGAAAAGTCATGAAGATAAGGAGAAAAAGAAGAAAGGACTCTCACTCAAGGCTCATATCTCCAAAGAATCAATAGAAAGTGATGAAGATGAACACCTTGATGAAAATGAAGAATCCGAAGAAGAAGACATGGGATTGCTTGTGAGAAAATTTAGAAGATTCATAAAAAGAATAGAAACAAGAAGCAATTCAGTTTTCCTACCAAAAAGAACACGAACAAAGGTGAAAGCTCTTCCTGAACAATCAAATGCTTTGAATGTGGGAAGCTTGGACACTACAAAAATGAATGTCCAAAGCTACAAAAGAAAGAAAAGTATAAGAAGAATGACAACAAAGAGAAGAAAGGAAGAAAGCCTAGAAGAGCATACATAGCTTGGGAAGAAAATGATATGGATTCCACTAGTAGTGAATCTGAAAACGATGAAGCCAACCTATGTCTCATGGCAAATCAACAAAGTGATAGTGAAACCGAGGTAAATGATTCTTCTCCTACCTATGACGAGTTACAAGATGCTTTTGATGAATTGCATGAAGAATATGTTAAAATTGGTAAACAACTTATATCTTCTAGGAAGATCATCGCAAAACAATGTAGTGACTCTGCATCTTTACAAATAAAGCTTAAAGAACTAGAAGCTGAAAATTCAAAATTACTTACATCTAGTTCAATTGGCACCAAATTCACTACACTAGAAAAGGAAGTTGAAAAACTGAATACAACACTATCTAAGTTTACTTTGGGTAGAGATAACTTGAATGCCATATTAGGATAGCAAAAGGGTGTGTATGACAAAGTTGGAATTGGATATAAGCCAATGGTACATGAAAAATCTTTTAAGAAGCTTTTTGTTGCACCTATTTCCTCAACTAGTCTTTTTGTTAATGCTATTATTGTCTAAAGAAAGGTCATACAGCTGCTACTTGTAGACTTAGAAAGAACATTCATGTTGGCATTAAACAAATTTGGGTTCCAAAAGGAACTTATGTTGCTACTAACACCAAAGGACCCAACCAGATTTGGGTACCTAAAGGAAAAGTATATAAAAAAATCTGTTTTGTAGGTGTGTTTGAAGGCCAAAACCTCAAGCTGGTTTTTAGATAGTGGCTGCTCCAAACACATGACCGGAGACTTCACAAAATTTACATCTTTCACTCCCAAAGAAGGTGGAAACGTCACCTATGGAGACAACAACAAGGAAGAATTCTTGGCGTTGGAACAATAGGAAAAAGTCCAGCAATCAAGATTGAGGATGTTCTCTATGTGGAAGGGCTCAAACACAATCTACTAAGTATAAGCCAATTATGTGATAAAGGCTACAAGGTAAATTTTAACTCAAATTTGTGTATGATCGAATCCATTCATGATAGTAACATAAAATTGATTGGAAATAGAATCAATAACATCTATATGCTAGACTTAGACAATTTAATTTCCAATGATGCATGTTGCTTAATTTCCAAAGAAGATGAAAATTGGCTTTGACATAGGAGAATAGCTCACATTCATATGGATCACTTGAATAAATTGATTTCCAAAGAACTTGTAATTGGTTTACCAAATAAAAAGTTTGTTAAAGAAGGCTTATGTGATGCATGCCAAAAGGGTAAACAAGTGAAAACCTCATTTAAGGCTAAAAACACTGTTTCAGCTAGTAGACCCTTACAATTGCTGCACATGGACCTTTTTGGACCTTCTACGACGAAAAGCTTTGGTGGAAATCTTTATGCTCTTGTAATTATTGATGAATTCTCTAGATTTACTTGGACCTATTTTTTTGGCACAAAAGAATGAAGCTTTTAAAGCTTTTAAGAAAATGGCTAAGGTTGTTCAAAATAAGAAAGACGTGAAAATTGTTTCAATTAGGAGTGACCATGGAGGAGAATTCCAAAATGAGGAGTTTGATAACTTTTGTGATGAACATGGTATAAAACATAATTTTTCTGCACCTAGAACTCCACAACAAAATGGAGTAGTTGAGAGGAAAAATAGGTCACTTGAAGAAATTGCTAGAACCATGTTAAGTGACTCTAATTCACCAAAGTATTTTTGGGCTGATGCTGTGAGTACTGCATGTTATGTTTTAAATAGAGTTCTAATAAGGCCAATTTTGAAGAAAACTCCATATGAACTTTACACGGGAAGAAAACCTAACATTTCTCATTTTCATGTCTTTGGTTGTAAATGTTTTGTGCTAAATAATGGCAAGGATAATCTTGGGAAATTTGATCCTAAAGCTGATGAGGGTATTTTCCTAGGTTATTCATTAACTAGCAAAGCATATAGAGTGTTTAATAAGCGTACTTTATCAATGGAAGAATCTTTTCACATAACATTTGATGAGTCTAACCCCAAAAGGTTGGGAAATGACATTTTTGATGATGCAGAAACTCTTGAGGATGAAGTGAAATCTGATGAAGGAAAAGAGAGCAACAAGGAAAAGGAAGATGAAGAGAGCAATAAAAAAACCTCAAGCAGAACTTCAACAAGAATATTTTCCTAAGGAGTGGCATGCTTCAAAGAATCATCCCCTAGACAATATCATTGGTGAGATCACCAAAGGGGTAACCACTAGAAACTCTTTAAGGAATATTTGCAATACCATGGCGTTTGTATCTCAAATAGAACCAAAATGTGTTGATGATGCTATTAATGATGAACATTGGATGATTGCAATGCAAGAGGAGTTAAATCAATTTAAAAGGAACAAAGTTTGGGATTTAGTTCCAAAACCCAAAAGTAACCAAATAATCAGAACTAAATGGGTGTTTAGAAACAAAATGGATGAGAATGGAATAATAGTAAGAAACAAGGCTAGACTAGTAGCTAAGGGATATAATCAAGAAGAAGGAATTGATTATGATGAAACATATGCTCCCGTAGCTAGATTAGAAGCCATAAGAATGCTCTTAGCCTATGCATGTATAATGAACTTTAAACTGTACCAAATGGATGTGAAAAGTGCCTTTTTAAATGGAATAATACAAGAGGAAGTATATGTAAGTCAACCCCCTGGCTTTGTTGATAGTGAGTTCCCAAATCATGTTTATAAACTGACTAAAGCCCTCTATGGACTCAAGCAAGCTCCTAGAGCTTGGTATGAGAGGTTAAGCAATTTTTTCCTAGAGAAAGGCTTTAAAAGAGGAAAAGTTGATACAACACTATTTGCTAAAACAAAAGCACACAATATCTTACTTGTTCAAATATATGTTGATGACATTATTTTTGGTGCTACTAATGAGTCTTTATGCAAGGAATTTGGTGAACTAATGCAAAGTGAATTTGAAATGTCCGTGATGGGAGAGCTTACCTTCTTTCTTGGACTTCAAATTAAACAATGCCAAGATGGAACCTTCATAAGCCAAACAAAGTATTGCAAGGAACTACTAAAGAAGTTTGGAATCGAAAGTGCAAAGGATATGGCAACACCAATGAGTCCATCCTGCTACTTGGACAAAGATGAACATGGTAAATCTATAGATGTATCCAAGTATAGAGGTATTATCGGATCCTTACTTTATCTCACTGCAAGTAGGCCAGATATAATGTTTAGTGTGTGTATGTGTGCAAGGTATCAAGCTAATCCTAAAGAATCACTTCTTACTGCAGTTAAAAGAATCATGAAGTATCTTTTAGAAACAAAATAAATGGGGCTGTGGTATCCCAAGGGATCCACTAGCACATTAATAGGATATTCCGACTCTGACTTTGCTGGATGCAAGTTAGATAGGAAGAGCACAAGTGGAACATGCCATTTATTAGGAAATTCCCTAGTGTCCTGGTTTAGTAAAAAGCAAACTAGTGTGGCCTTATCCACAGCTGAAGCAGAATATGTTGCAGGTGGGAGTTGTTGTGCTCAAATCCTATGGATGAAACAACAATTAATTGACTATGGCGTTTATCTGGATCATATACCAATAAAGTGTGATAACACCAGTACAATTAATCTAACAAAGAACCCAATTATGCACTCAAGAACCAAGCATATTGAAATTAAGCATCATTTTATCAGGGATCATATTCAAAGTGATGATGTTGTGATTGAACATATAGATACAACCAAGCAATTAGCTGATATATTCATCAAACCACTAAATAAGGAGAGTTTCTTCTTTATAAGACGGGAACTTGACATAATTGATCCTCAAAATAATTGATATCAGATGTTATTTTTGATAACATAGTCAATATGGCAAGCGAGGCAGCACAAGATGCTGAAAATTATGAAGGACATGGGCAAGATGCTTTTATCTAGTCTCAGTTTAGACTAAGTGCCCTTAAGTGTCTGTAATTCCTTTTTTTTATTTTAGTATTTTGGATGTTTTGATGTATTGCATAAGTTCTGAAATGATTTATTATCAATGAATGCAAGACTGTTTTTCAGTTTGATTTCAATATTTTCCATAGTTTCTTTTTGATAATGACAAAGGGGGACAAAGATGAACCATACAACTATTAATTCTGTCTTGCATTTGCTGTAAATTTTTTTTCTCTGATATGTAAATTTTTTTTCCTGATACCCGAGTATGAACTGCTTTGAAAAGACATACTTGAACTTATAATAAATGCAAGATGATTTTTTTTCATGATAACGATATGATAACACTTGATCTTTTGAAAGATATCAATGACACAGGGGAGGATGAAAATGAATCAAGAACCATGCTTACTGAATAGTTGTACTCTGATTTCTTAATAACTAAGGTTAAGTATGGTAAGGTTTGTCATAATCAAAAAGGGGGAGTTTGTAAGACTAAGCCCTCATTCATGTTTTGATGTATGACAAACAAAGTGTATTTTGCATAAGATTTTTGATTTTGACTATGTACTCATTACGTGTTAAGTTGCATGCAAGATCACTCATGAACAAAGAAAATGACGTCCAACAAAGCAAAACAAGCTGTCATCTTACCAAGTAAAACAAGCAGACGAAGGGATAAAAAGCTGGGGTCCACTAAAGTACAACAAGAAGAGCTCGTCCAACAAAAAGAGCTCATCTAACAAGAAGAGCGCGTCCACTGAAAGTAACAGAGGAGCTCGTCTGCTGATGTGGCACATATAGCTCGTCTAGCTGAAAGTAACAGAAGAGCTCGTCTGCTGATGTAGCACATATAGCTCGTCTAACAAGAAGAGCGCGTCCACTGAAAGGAACAGAAGAGCTCGTCTGTTGACGTGGCACATGGAGCTCGTCTACTGAAGTAAAAAAAAGGAGAGCTCGTCTACTAAAAGTGGCAAATGGAGCTCGTCTACTAATGATACACGCTTTAGACTTACTAAGAACTTAATGAGAAGCTCCGTTCACTAACATGGCATATGAAACTCGTTTACCAGTTGAAGCACGTCCAATAACTTATGTTAGCATTCCCGTCTACTGACGTGGCAAAATGGACACGGCTATTTGCTATTCTTTCAGATAGAAACAGATATTTTACTCTTCAATTAGACTTGGCTATCCTTTCAAATGGAAACAATTATTTTTCGAGAAGGACGCAAACTCTACAAGAATCAACTGAATCTCATTTCAAGAACAAGAATCAAGAAAACAGATTTTGTTAAATCAGATCCAGATCTGTTTTAAAAGATCCTAACGACTATAATTTGTCTTCTATATAAAGAGGGATCAAAGGAACACTTTTCATGAACCTGACTCATTCTGATTGTGAAACTATGAAAGATCCAAAAGTGCTTCATCTCTGAGAAAAGTGTGATATTAGTTAGAACTTCAATTTGTATAATCAGACTTTTAAAGTCTTTCTTCTACTCAATTCTTTTCGTGATTTAGTGTGATTAAGAGAGGGTATCTCTTAGGCTTGAACAAGGATAGAAGGGATCCTTGGGTATAGATAAACAAGTGCGCTTTCTGGTGAATTCTTGAGCAAGGAGGTTATCCTTGTGTTGCTGTAATTGGAATTTTGTAATTGCTGATTATAGTGGAGAAAACCACAGAGGTGTGGGACTGAATGTAGGCTTACACTACAACAGATTAGACTTTAGATAGCGTTTCCGTATGCCTTTTAATAGCGTTTGTAACCGCTATCTATGCTACCGCTATTAAAACTCGTTAGCAAAGATAGCATTTAGGAAGTGCTATTAATAGGTGACTTTAGATAGCGTTTGTACACGGAAACGCTATCTAAAGTCAGATTTTAGATAGCGTTTGTACACGGAAACGCTATCTAAAGCCTTTTTTTTTAAAATTTTATTTCTTAACTTTTACATCCATTATTCCTGCATATTGAACTACACAAAAAAACCACAATTGTTGCAGTCAACACAATTGTTCAAAATGTGTTCAAAATATAAGTGTTCAAATATAAGTGTTCAGCACTGCAGTTAAGTGTTCAAATATAACCAGATATAAGTACACCACTCTGTTTCTAAAGTATTCAAATTCACACGAGTAAGACAAAATCAAAGTGCAGCAACTATACCAGATCTCAATCCTTAAGAAACCAAAATCAGAAAACCAACATACATCTACAATTAATCTACATTTACAGCTTCTGTTTGTTTTTCATGAGACCAAGACAACACCAAAGTAATGTGTCAAAATGTGATCCAAAGCCTCTGTAGCATACATACTGCATTTCCACCACAAAGACTAACCTGTTACATTGGGATACAGCAGACTAATTAGGTAAATACTATTGTAGCAAGAAACAGAATTCAAATCAAGCATTAACAAAGTCTAACAAAAATAATAGCAAGAAACAAATCATGTATGTATAAATAATTAAATATGATCATACCATCTCAAGAGAATCAGCTCCAAGTAATTCCATGTTGCGGTGGTTGATAATCTGATTATTTTCCAGATTATGTGTTCAGTAATCTGATACATAGAAGAAAAATGATATTAATGTACCACTTAAATAAAAGATAACTAAATTATAACTGATACAAAGGAATTCAAATAAACAGATTACGAAATCAAGCTTAAATTACCAAGTCATGCTTAAATTTCAATAGATCCTAAACATATTAAATAAGAACCTAAACAACACATTTAGTTTGGGAGAGAAAGAGAAATCGAAAGCAGCAGAGCACTCACTGGAGAAGAAAATAGTAATCAGTTGAGCGAAATACATAGATGTTGATTGAATTTGTGTGAACCAAAAAGTGCAAGTTTGAACTTATTTTCTCCTTTCCATGCACATCAACTCGAAGGCATGTACCAATGAAAAACAAATACATAGATAGTTTGGGGTTGATAAATATAAAGCATTATTCACATACCAATGAGTATTGCTGCAACTACTGTGATCAATTCGACATAATCAAACGAACTTTTCAACAATATAGCGACACCACTCTTCCTTGACTTCAGATAGTTGAGCAGTGGAGTATGTGGAGCATTTGAAGTAAGGGAAGTACTGCGACATAAAAATTAAATAAATTAAGTTACAATTGCTAAAACATTTGAACAGTCACAGTTAAAAGCTAAGTAAACAACATACCGCCATTGGTATTTTAACTTGGTTCTGCAAGATAGTCTCCTTCATGAAACGCATGACATAGTACCCACAATCTGTACTGTTGGGTTGTCTTGGGCACTATAAAAAATAAAATAGTAAATCAATATAGTTTTTTTTATCTAATTGCGCATTAAGTTTTTGCAAATATACCGTATCCCGAATCCATTTAATGTTGGTTGCCTTTAAACGCGGCACCTTAGCTCCGATATTTGCGCGATAAACTTGCAAAGCACTAATCACAAAATCAAACAGACTTCATTAAGAAACATATTTTCAATCATCACAAACACACGCATGCTTACTTATCGAACGGAATCATAGAAAATCGAAATATAAAAACATGCTTATGTATCGAAGCAGATTCTTTAATTGCAGGCGATCCCTAGGATCAACATACAAGGGATCCAGATAGTAAATAATCTCTTCAACAATATTTATCAAGACAAAGACCCAATGATTCCTACAAAAATGTTGAGATAACAAATCCTAAGCACCTCAACTTTTATGTAATTCATTATTGTGAATTAAGTCCTATAGGATAAGCGACTCACCCAACATTGCACGGCGCTAAAAACAAGGGCTGATATTCTCTTTCTTTAGTTGCAAACCGGTCAGCTAGATATGTTGTCTGTGAATCCCTCCTGAAGTAGCCGTATGTATTTGTTTGGTGTGGGGACAAGAACAGAAACCTCCTCGTTATTTCCTTTGGAAGCAACAATTCTTCATACAAATACCTTCAATTAAAATATAAAAATGGATTACACCAATGACATCAATATTTAAATGGAAAGACTAAAAAAATATTGTACACTTTAAGCCTGATTTATTACCTGATATATGCAGAAATAACGGAGGCAGATACCCATTCATGATTTACAACTTCTCTGATATTTTCAGTATTGAGCATCTCAATGAAATGGTGACCAAAAATATTTTGTTCCATCTCTACGTACAATTGGTCAGCATTTTTCATATTCTTTCGTTCATGTATTTTAAGGAAATTCAAATATTCCAGAGAAGTTGTAGTTGAACCATTTGTAGGAGGGTTGGCCTCGAGTTGCCTCCTTTATTTTTCCGGGGTTGTAATTGACTCCTTTGTATATCCAGACACTCTGCCCTTGCCTTTAGCTTTTGCAGGTGCCTGGAAATTTTGCATTTCAATATGCCAGTTAGTGATCAACTAATGTAATGCATATATGCCGTATATGAAAAGGTGGAAAAATGCAATTACATACCATATTAATTACAACCACGAGATCAATTGGCCATGCCACATAAGTACCTATTGCATCTCCTCTTGTCATCACATCCGCACGATCAATAGGTACCGGCAATGGCGCATCCCCCTCGGTTGCAACATCAACTCCAACTTTCACATGGTTAAGGGTACTGGTCCGGTGTGCGGTGTAACACCCGGCTCATTGTATACTTTACCCATAGCAACCATACGATAGTTTGGGGTCGATAAATATAGCTGACATGAGTTGACGCCCTAATCCAATGATAGATGAATAAGCTGTGAATTAAGGCATCCAATTGAATGTATTTAACTGCGAATGCAATACTAGTAAAAAAAAAAAGGCATGCATTACCTCTGGAAGCCTGCTGGCAGATGGTAGAGTGTAACTATCTTTGACGCTTGCTTGGGCTGTGAAATTAGCCTGCCTCTCCTCATCATCCTTTTGTTTCAGCTTTTCTTCCAAAATGTTCAATCTTTCAGAGAGTTGAGACACCAATGTCTCCCACTTTTTCGTTTCCGAGTTATTTCTTGCACGACCTTCGGGTAGGAAGTAGTCTTTTTGTGAGACGCCGAAACCCACACCCCTAACATGACCAGGGTTCTCTGGCACACCTAGGGCTTTGGCAAGAATATCATGGCGACCAAAGTCTTGTATCTCTCCCTCTACCGCAGACTGTGACAGTTCCTCCTGACACATAGTTATTGGTGAAATGCAAATGTTAAAATTATTATATATTATCATAAGAAAATAACAAATGATAATGTAAACGTTAGTCTACTAACACATTTATTCCACACGGTCTGCGTATTTTTGTTGTCAATTACACCCGCCTTGTTCTCGCGGGCTTTCCTCCACACAATATGGCGTTTAATTTTCTTAACTTCTGGCCCCGCCTCCTGCATCTGTATATTGAGATAATATATATTAACCAAACAGTTTAAAAGTCATATTTACCACACATGCAGTTAAATATATATATATATACATACCAATTCATCCTCAATGTCAGCATACCCCTTACGTGATGCTTTGTAAGGGCATGTAGGATCTAACGCCCTGTTGCGATTTTCATTGCTTAATTTCTATTCAGACACATATAAGTAATATTAATACATGGTTAATGTCATATGTACGTATTGCTATAAAATTATAAGGACTAACGTGATATTAAACATACCAGGAATTGAGCATCTCCTGTGCGTATTGCTATAAAATCTGTCCACTCATCCCTTGATATGTGTGGATATTTTGATGGAGGTTCCTCATTGATATTCCCGTTGGCATCTCTTAGAAATATTTTGGTCAATCTAGTTCTGAATGCCCTATGTAGGTTACCAGCTTCCTGAAGTACAAATTTTTTCCGAGATTCATCAACATTAAAAGACATCTGCAAAACAATATAAACAACGTGTCAAAGTAAGTATGTTTACATAGTTTACAATATAATTTATAAATTTTAACAATTACCTGTACATCAGCCCATATGCTCTCTTTGAAACCATCCAAAGCTTCATCCTTCCAATTAGAACAAATAATTGGGACCGTTTGCCGAACAACGGCCCCAATGTAACTCTTCAATATTTTACCATTAGCACGAATAGGTTGGTCCAAAGAATTCCATTCAACCTAATAAAAATAATAAAGTAATTAAATCTAGATATCAAACAACATTATGAAATCCTTAGATTAGTAAGTAAATTACATCAAATTTTTGTCCTTTACTCCTAGAGCGGATGACCGCCTTCATAACTGTTGGCCCACGTCTCGCCGCTTTGGCATCACTAGAATTACTTGAAGATGCCATTTACCTACAAAAATATTAGATACAAGTAAAACATCAATGGACATTAATATAACATTAATTGATGCAAAATATAAAACAACTATGAATAACAAAATCAACACTAGCATTACCGGAAGATGCTAACTATAATATAAAAGGATCAGAAAGTTCATTTAAACACAAACACTACATACATGTTTAAGTCAACCTTTTTATTTTCTTCATTGGATTGAGATTTGTTTGTCCTTTATTAGTACGAAATGGTGGATTGACCAAAAGCCCCTCATCATGATCATCTCTCATATACATACCATCATTCCTAGTTGGATCAATCTCAAGTGATTGTAATGTCCCGACGAAAGGAACATCTTCAATATCAACATCTCGATGGTCTTGATCATCAACATTAGTAATTATTTTGTTAGTCAAAAGAACAATGGACCTTTTCATATCAGCTGGATCAGTGACATAGAACACTTGTTGAGCTTGAGATGCTAATATAAAATGCTCATCTTTATACCCCACCCTATTAAGATCCACCTGCATGAACCCTGACTCATCAATCTGAACACCGTTATTATTGTCAACCCACTTGCAACCAAACACACCAACCTTAAACTTTGTGTAATCCAACTCCCATATGCGTTCAATGACGCCGAAGTATGACATATTTGCATATATCGGGTTTCTGTCTTTGGCACTTGAGATATGCATCGACTGAGCTACTAGAGTCACACCACTGTTTTGCATTGTACTCCGACCATCTTGTTCTTTTGTATAGAATGTGTACCCATTAATTTGATAACCGTGGTAAGAGAATACATGCAAACTTGGACCTTTGGCTAACCATCTCAATCTATTTGAAACTGAAGTAGCATTTTCAGTCAACTCTGCATAAATGTGATCTCTTAGCCACGTTATAAAACAACGATTGTGTTATCTAGTTAGCCAATTTTGATTCTTATTTGGATACAAACTCTTAAGCATGTCCTTGTGTTTTTCAACATATGGCTCAACCTCATCGGCATTGTGCAGAACATATAAGTGTGCTTTCTCCCATTCTGTCCTTGTTATAGTCACTATTTCATTTCCAGTAATTCCTTGCCCCATCATTCTCCATGTGTGACGAGACTTTGGCAGCCCTATAGAATCAGCATTGGATAGGTATTCGTCATGAGAATTCAACAGCTTCTTCGACAATATACCGTTCAACAATACAACCTTCTGGTCGTGATCGGTTTTTCACATACCCTTTTAATATCTTCATATAACGCTCAATCGGGTACATCCATCTCATATAAGCTGGCCCACACAATTGTGTCTCTCTAACAAGGTGAATGGTTAGATGAACCATTATGTCAAAGAATGAAGGTGGAAAGTACATCTCAAGCTCACATAAAGTCACAACAATTTCTCTTTGCAATGATGGCAACTTCCCAGGGTCAATCACTTTGCTGCAAATTGCCTTGAAGAATAAACAGAGTTTAGTTAAGGCCCCCCGCACTTTGTTAGGTAAAATAGACCGTATACCAATGGGTATCAACTGCTCCATGAGAACATGACAATCGTGGGACTTTAGACCTTTTAACTTGAGATCTTTCATCGATACGAGGTTCCTAATGTTTGAAGAGTACCCTTCTGGAACCTTAACTCCTTCAAGAAACTTACAAAAAACAATTTTTTCTTTTCTAGATAGAGTGTAAGCAATGGGAGGAAGATATGTACTTTTACCCTTCTTCGTCGGTCCCAATTCTCTTCTTATTCCCATACTAACCAAGTCCAACCTTGCATTGATGCCATCTTTAGTCTTCCCTGGCACATTGAGTAACGTACCAATGACACTATCACAGATATTTTTTTCAACGTGCATCACATCGAGGAAATGTCTTACATATAATGATTTCCAATATGGCAACTCAAAGAAAATCGACCTTTTCTTCCACCCTCTTGTGACAATATCTCTCGCAAAAGGTTTACCGAATTGGATATTCAAATCCTTTACCTTTTCAAATAGTTGATCACCCGTCAAAGGTGAAGGAGCTCTACCTTCTTCCGAGTTCCCATTGAACGCCTTTCTCCACCACCTGTAATGATGACTTGGATGCAAAAATCTACGATGCCCAAGAAAGACATTCTTCTTACAATTTTCTAACCGAATCCAATCAGTACCCTCTACACATATAGGGCATGCACACTGACCCTTGATGCTATATCCTGACAGATTACGTAGTAGGCTGGAAAATCATTAATTGTCCCAAACAACATAGCTCTCAAATTGAAACTTTCTTCCTTATACCCATCATACACCTCCACACTGTCTCCCACAGTTGTTTCAAGTCTTCAATCAAAGGAGTCAAATAGACGTCTATATCATTTCCTGGTTGTTTGGGCCCAGAAATTAACATAGATAACATCATAAATTTGCGCTTCATGCATAGCCATGGGGATAGGTTATAAATCACCAAAATCACAGGCAATGTACTGTGAGAGCTACTTTGAACACCATGCGGGTTAAATCGTCAAGTTAGCCAATGCAAGTCGTAGGTTTCTTGAATCTTGCCCAAAATCGGGATAATCATGATCAAATTTCTTCCATTGCGGAGAATCTGCCGGGTCCGTGACTTGCCATCTTTGATCCTTTCATCCTCATGCCATGTCAAGTGCTTTGAATCTTCAGAACTACGGTACATGCGCCTAAATCTGGGTATTATGGGAAAATACCACACAACCTTCTCTGGATCTGATTCTTTCTTCTTATATCGTGAGGCATTACATTTAGGACACATCTGTAACGATGCATATTCATTCAGAAATAAAATTCAATAGTTAGTACAAGCATGTATCCTCTCGTAGCTCATGCCAATAGAGCGTAACATTTGTTTAGCCTCGTATGTCCGACTAGGAAGCACATTATCATCTGGCAACATGTCTTTCAATAGTGTGAGTAAGTCCGTAAAGCTCTTATCAGTCCATCCGTTGCCCGATTTCAAGTTATACAACTTTAACATCGCCGACAATCTTGTGAATTTAGTACATCCATCATACAATGGTTGCTCTGCATCACTTACCAACCTCCCAAACATTTGAGGACAATCCTGAAGATCCTCTTCAACAAGCATTTGCAATGTCTTCAAAACGATCGCCCTCATAAGTATTTGTGTCGGTATCGTATGATGAATATCTCACACGATTCCTCATTTCACTAGACTCAGCTCTTGTCTCACCATGTTTTGTCCAACATGTATAACTTTGATCGATTCCATTACACACTAAATGTTCTTCCAAATCGGCTGCACTAACTCGCCTTGCATAACAACAATCTAAACAAGGACATATGATTGTATTAGGGTTTTCCGCATGCCGAACTGCAAAACTAATGAACTCTTTCACCCCATCCTCATACTCCTTCGTTAAACGATTGGCGGACATCCATTTCCGATCCATGCTTTTCCGATCTACAAAAATATTTATTAAACATATTTACTTTGAGTTTAGAGTGGTTGAGGTCTACATGCAATGTATACTGATTAAAGGAATGAAAGGCTGCAAACAAAACACATTGTCGTTGACTTTGTTTCTTTCCCTTTTAATGGGGCACATAATCTTGAGAGAGAATCCGATGATTAAATTCCTTCCTATCAGGATACTAGAGCAATAATAGTAATGACAAGAGCACCATGATTCAAGGAGGACAAACCAAAATTAAACTCCAATACTAGGTTAAGATTCCACGTTCATTATTAACCTGAGTTTCTTTGAAGGAACCAACCAGGTGCTTATAGTGCAGCTATGCACTCGATTTCAATCTTGGCATCCAATGGCAAGGCAGCTACTAGATAGGTTGAACGAGTGGGGCATATCAAAGCGACATATCAAAACATCCCAAAATGGTTCTTTACCATGTTTAGATTTTTCTCCCCAATGTTCTCACTAAATAACAGATAAAAACTTCTCAGCTCCAAGTTAATCACTACTGCTCACATGTCTAACAAAAAGTGTGGCACAAGTATAAAATGAAACCCAGAAACCCTTAAGTTTCTATAACTAAGCAATTAACAAAATTAAGACTCTTATCAGCTATTCATATACTGTCACTGTGTAACTAATTCAATGCACTCATGCAGACAAACTACATAGATCTCATAACAAATTAACACCAGATAGAATACCTATATGTAGCTTGAACTGTTAGAGGCCTTCTTGTTAAATATGGTTGCACTCATTGACGATAAATTGAAAACAAAGCAACCAAACCATCTTGCCAGTCAATATTCCTACTTATTTTTTTTAGGCTAACAATATTACTACTTATCTACATCTACAATCATGTTTTACTACCAACCATAATACTATGAATTAATAAGGCTAAAGCATAAATTCCCAAAAGGATGGATCGCAGAACCCCTATCACATCCTAACTCCAAAAACAAATCTTAAAAATAGCCAGGAATAACCACTCCTTTACCTTCAACACCTTTGTAATTTGTATGCAACCAGTAAACTACTCTAACAAAAGCTAAAAGATCTGAATAAATTATGAACACACAAGAGGATAGTAAAAATACAATGTCATGACATAAATATATCAGGTACCCCATCTTCATTGGAAAATCATAGCTATATCAAGTTCCAATAGAAGTTGTAAAAAGAACACATTATTAAAGCATCACTAGGTAATCTAATTTCATCCATTTAGCAAATAACAAGTACAAGTAAGAACTTTAAAATTGAGACCATTATAATTCACAGCCCTACAATGTGTTTGGACATCCCAGTGTCGACTTGTCCCCAAAATACCATGACAATAGAAAGCAAAAAGAACTCTCAAAATAAGAAGTCAATGCCATAGAAACAAAACAACACACTTGGAATGCTTGCACAAATAGCTTAATTCCACCAGTTTTTAAATCTCAATTGCATATAAACATGAGATTAACAAACGAACCCGGTTGTGGATTCCACTATCCAAATGTAGTGTTTGGTACCAAGATGTCTGAATATTCCCGGAAAAATGAGGTGGGAATAAATATTTTTCACGTTTAGTACAAGGGATAAAAACACACTCCCACAAATATTAAGAATGTCCGGAAATAAAATTTGTAAATGATAGAAAATCACCTGAACACAGACTGTGAACTTGGAAGTGGGTTCCAATAAAGCTGCAAACTTGGAACTGGGTTCAACCGGGAATGCGCCCCTGTGACTGTGTCACAGACCCTGAGCCAGAGTGTGAAGCTCGTAGTATGAGACTCGTGTAAAATAGAGGTTGATGTTGATGGCTCTTCTATAACCGATGGGGGTATGGAGAGAACTCGCGGTGGCAGTAGGAGCAGCGGCGGGTATGGAGAGAACTCGCGGTGGCAGTAGGAGCAGCGGCACAGGGGTTTGGGTTCGAGTGGGTTCTCTCTCTTTCGGAGTAGCAGCGGCGGCGAGCAATGGCGAAGGCGAGGGAAGAAAAAAGAGATGGCATGCAACAGAGGGAAGGAAACAGTGTAGAATGAAAATGAGGAAGAAACAGAGGGAAGGCCGAGCGCGCGTTTAATTTTTCTCTGAAGACCTAAGATAGCGTTTCCTATAGGAAACGCTATCTTAGGTGATACCTAAGATAGCGTTTCCTGAAGGAAACACTATCTTAGGTATCACCTAAGATAGCGTTTCCGTGTGGAACCGCTATCTTTTCCTAAGTGGCACTTTTAATAGCGGTTCCACACGGAAACGCTATCTTAGGTGATACCTAAGATAGCGTTTCCTTAGGGAAACGCTATTAAAAGTCCCCCATCACTTTTAATAGCATTTCCACACGGAAATGCTATTAAAGGTGCGTTATTAAAAGTCTATTCTGTTGTAGTGTTACCAGAGGAGGTAGCCGAACCAGGATAAATCGGTTTGTGTGTTCTTCTCATCTCTAAACTCCATATACTTGTTATATGCACTTGTGTGTTGTGAATGGGTTTTAAGAATACCTGTTAACTTGAATCTTTGATCTACAATCTGTGTTAAACTTGTTATTACTTCTTATAATTCTTCTTAACATCATCACTTGTTCCATAACCTGATTCTTGGGAATTAAAATTGAGTGAAAACCAATTTTCTTTAAAGAAACACTGTTTTGCTTTAAATTGTTGAAAAAGTTTTCAATATCTCAATTCACCCCCCTCTTGAGATCGTAGCCACTACCAACAAATATATCAAAAGTGGTGTTATTGAAAATTATAGAATTCCTCTCTAACCACAATGACCACAAAACTGTATGCCAAATCAAAAAACCCTTTTTCTTGCACTTTCTTCCTTTGAATAGTCCCCCATGTAATAGATAGAACTCTGACAGTGTAGATGGTAAAACAACCTCAAAACCTAGTCAATCATAAGCTTTCATCCAAACCTGAGATGCCATTGAACAGGATAAGAATAGATGTACTGTATCTTCTGAATAATCGCCACAAAAGACACACTTGATGTCTTGTGCGTCTATCAATATCATTCTTTTAAACAAGTTCATTTTTGTTGCCAGCTTATCTAAAATAACCTGTCATGAAAAGGCAAGCACCTTTCTCGATACTTTAGACTTCCAGAAGTTCTGAAAAATATCATCCTCCCTTGCTTGACCCTGGATCCTCGGACCACAACTAGATTGCAACCACTTATATGCCGAGTTAGTAGTAAAGGACATAGAAACATCCCAAAGCCAATCCCAATCATCATCCTCTCCACTATTTAGCACCACTGAATTTAGAATGTTCTGCAAATCCCTCAACAATTCTTCCTCCCAACTAAATAGAATCTTCCTCCAACTCAGAATCCATTTCCAGTTTGAACCCTGCCACTCCCCTAAGGATGCCACCATCTTTTCTTTATCCTCTGATATGTTACATAATCTAGGGAAAGATTCCTTCAAGCTTCGGTTTCCTATCCAAACATCTTCCCAAAAGTTAGTGGAATCACCCCTGCCTATCTTTCTTTTTAACCCCAAATGAAACCAATCTTCAAAATTTATGTATCTGTCAATCTTATATATTGCCTTCCACCAGCAGGACCCACTTCCCAAACTTGATTGTAAACCATGAGAAAAAATATCCCCCCCTCACCCTGACCATACCTGGAAACCACCACATCTCTCCAAAGCCCTTTTTCTTCTTTGATTAAGCGCCATCGCCATTTTGCTAGGAGAGACAAGTTAAACCACTCATTATTCTTGACCCTTAAACCCCCTTCTTCCTTTGGCCTACATACTAATTCCCATCTAACCCAAGGAATCTTTCTTTTCTCTTCTGAACTTCCCCACGAGAAATCTCTTTGTATACGCACTAGTTTTTTCAAAACCCTACCTGGAATCCTTAGAAAAGACAAGAAGTATATTGGTAGACTATTCAAGACTGAATTAATTAGTGTTATTCTACCCCCAAGAGAGAGGTGCCTCCCCTTCCAAGATCCTAATCTACGTTCCGTTGTATTTATTACTAGCTGCCACGTAGAAACACTTTTTGGGTTCGCCCCTATCGGCAGTCCAAGATATTTATATGACATCCCCCCTCTCTTACAATTTAGGAACATAGCTGCGGATTCTTGGAACGCCTCATCCATGTTTACCCCAATGAGACTGCTTTTATGAAAATTAACCTTAAGTCCTGAAACTAGTTCAAAGCTAGGGGCGCAATTTTCATCCATGAGTGGGGATCCCTGCAGGTACTGCCCCGAATGGGGCCCCACGGGCACGGAATTTTTCTCAACGGGGACGGAGATGGGAGAGAAAATCCTCCCACAGCTGATTCGGGGACGGGGATGGGAATCATCCCCCCGCAGGGTTCCCGCCCCATGTATGTTACTTACTTATCCTTATTGTAAATATTATTATATTATAGCTACTAATATTATAGAGGTTATTTTGGTCTTTTTACATGTGTTTTTTATATTTTTTTTTCCTGAAACATTAATGTCCCTATTTCCAGCCACTCACTCAGTCACTACTTACTCATTTTCGTTTCTCCCCCGTCTCACAAACCCTAGTTTTGCGCCGCACAACCATCATCCTTGAGGTCCCGCCGCCGGCGCCGACTCGGCTTGCTCCGCACGGTCAGTCGCGTCTCTTCTCTACTCGGCCAGTCGCGCGTCCCTTCTCTGCTCTGTTGCTCGGCCAGTCGCGCGTCCCTTCTCTGCTCTGTTGCTCGGCCAGTCGCGTCTCTCCTTGCTCTGTTCGACCAGCACTTCTCCGCCGCCGATCACCTCTTCACTGCTTGCTCCGCCGGTTCGGCCGTCACAACCTCCACCTCCGAGATCTCAGGTATGTTCTTAATGCTTGCTTCCCTTGATAATGAATCTATTCTAATCTTTCATGATTTCTTTTTCTCTCTATATCTCTCTTCTTTCGTTCTTTTTCTTTTGTTATTTTTTCAATGGAATAAAAGACTATATAGATACTGAAAAGTGTAAACAGAAGCAGGTTGTTATTGGTTTAAATGTATATGATAATCTGTTCGGCCTTCATCTTCTGCTTGCTAATGGTGTGAGTTGTCCTATAAATACTGAGAGGGGAGAGACGAAAAGAGGAGGGGGAAGAGGGTTTAGGGATCCGAAAATGAGTGAGACTGAGACTTGGGTTTGAAAGGTGATGGAATTTGAAGGGAGTAAGTTGGAGAGTGGAAGTAGTGAGTCTGTTATGTTGAAGGGTTTGAAAGGTGATGGAATTTGAAGGGAATTTGTTGTGGTCTGTTATGTTACTGTGTAGGAGTTTTTACGTCTATCTTCTTGGCTGTGTTGAGGGGTTGATTGCACTGTTTCTGTGGGTGGTTACTGGTTGTTCTATGAGCAATTATGTTTTTGTCTTCTTGCCTTGTACTATGTAAATATGTAATATTTGTTTATGGGCAACTCTCTAGACTCTAGGTGACTGGATTAGTTTGTTCTTGGCTGGATTACGTTGGTTATTAATAATATTTTTTTACTTGTATTGCTGGAGTTTGTCTAAAAATGGTTGAAGGTCAATCATCTAATAGTCCTATGGAAAGTGAAGTTCCACCCACATCTCATTTAAATTCAATGGGAGAGACACAAGGATTGTAGTTTTGAAATTTTTTGTAACGTTTATTTAATATTATGTTTGTATTATTTGAGACCTTTTTTTAAGACTTATTATGTTTGTCTTATTTAAGATTTATTAAGACTTTTTTGTTTAATTTTATTGGATTTTAATTTTTTATTTTGCATTTTTTTTATAAATGTTCGGGGTCCCCGTGGGGCCTGTGGGGATCCGCTGGGACGGGGACAGGGGAGGAAAACCCCCCACGACGGGGATCGAACTAAAAACATTGAGGTGGATAGACATTTTATCAAGGAAAAACTTGATTGTGTTTTGATTTGCACTCCGTACGTACCTTCACAGGAACAACTTGCAAATATTCTAACTAAAGGATTGAGCAGCTCAGCTTTTGAAAGAATTGTATCCAAGCCGGGAATAGAAAACACCTATTCACAAGCTTAGGGGTGTTGGAATTAAAATAGAGTTAATTGTTCTAGTTTCCAAGTTGCTTAGATTCATCCTACAAGAATAGGATAGATGCAATGCACCTAAAATGTTAGCTTAATTATCTTCCTTGTAAATTGTATTTATCATTTATTTCCTTTTACTTCCTATGTATAACAACTACCAAAACTAGCAAAAAAATAAAAAATACCCGGACAGCAAAATCTGACCCCTGTACTATTTATTATCCATAACACCAATATATAAGCAGCTCCTTCTCAAGATAGTCACTATGCACATTAAACTTGAACCACGTTTAGCACTATAGCACCATGCGCCAACACATTAATCTGCTAGACAGTTACATTAGTAGACAGAACAGAAACATCGTACAGTCATATATTATTAATTGAACAACACGCATTTCACAGTCATATATAATAATCAATTGCGTGTGGTTGTGTTGATGTTTTGTTGAAGACGGAGCGTTGTTGTACTTGAGTATAATCTGAATCATCTTAATGTCCCCATGGAACATGGTGATGCATGGGCATTGTCCTCTTCATGTGGGTCTCCTTTGAAACAAAAGAGAGCAGCAATAAAATGGAACACCTTGTTGAATATCATTCGCTTCACCGATTTCCTCTTAGCAGGGATTACAGTCGCATTGACCTTGTGTCTTGCCCTCTTCTCTGCGTGAGTTGGCTCCATCGTCTCAACCAAGAACACCATGTTCTCTGAGTCTCTTCTGTGTTTGTGTCACTCAATTCTGAAGGTGTTGCATATTTATGGACGAAATACAAAGTCAAGTTAATTACGTACGGACACGGTTTTAGCGAAGATGCATGGGGTCCATTAGGGACGGACCTAACGTTTGATATTGCGTACGACATATATACCCTCATTAAGTTTCTATTATTTTATTATTATATGTAGCTTTTATCATTTGTGTTTCTATAATTTTACAAGCTAAAGTCCTAAAGAAACGTATTTGCACTGGTTTGGATCTAAAATTTTCTGACTAGCACCTTGTGCGTGAACGAAGCGGGAATGCAGTTTCCCCTTATGAGAATGTACTTGTTATATCAACTGTCATATCTCAAAGGCTGGCATTCCCGCACAGGGGTGGAGCCAAGAATTTGATGAGGGGAACAAAAGATCAAATACATATCATTGAATAACAATAGAAAAATTAACTAATATATAAACGTAAATTATATGAAACAAAATTGATATATGATTATCAACTTAATGTAACATGATGTTTAAATTACACTCAACTACTTCTAAAATATCATCAAACTCCAAGTTTGGCTACAAATTACACTCATTTTTTTTAGTTATGAGCGGGTATTGACTTAACACGGTTGAGTTACTAAAAAGAAAAAAATAGTTATAAAAAATTATTTGATAAAGAAACACTCATCACGAATTCGAATAACTTAAATGTTATATATAAAATAACTTTTTCAACCAATGATTTTGTGTTAGATATCGAATACAATGTCTTGGGATTTTTATTGCAAAGCTTGTCAATCAGTGATTCCCATGAGATCGGATAAAAGTATAATTAAATTATACCAATGATTTAAAAGCATAAGAAACATCACCTTATTAAGAGTATGTAGATACTTTAATAACAAATGACACCAATCATATTATTTAATGGTATGTAATTTTTGTTAAAAAAATAGTATGTAATTTTATGAAATTACCAAAATATATATATATATATATATATATATATATATATATATATATATATATATATATATATAAACTCACTTAGAGTCGAGGGGGGACCATGGTATCCAAAACGAAGGAATATATTTTGAAGTATGAACCTATAGGAGGCATGGAATGTAACCACGATTCAGAGTGTCGAGTGTGGAGTGTGAATCCTGCTGACAAAATAAGTAAGTAACGATAATCAATCACATCACAACAATAACTTGGATGCTGCAAGCAAGTTGGCCTAGCCTGCTCTTTCACTTTGTTGTTTGACTCTGTGCTGAGCAATGAGGAAAAGGAGGGTTGCGGAACCCCACAGTTGAAAAAGTGAAAGAACGCGTAAATAAATGAAAATGAAAGATAGGTTGGTCTTCACAACCATACTACATCACCGTGGCACTGCCAAATTGCCAATGATTTTAAACGTGATTCTTTGGTTTTCATAGGAATTTACAGGGTGTTTTCGATATTTTGGACTTGGGTTGACGTGCTAGGTAATTTGAAAATGGCTGAACTTTTTTTTTTTGATAATAAAAAATTATATATAAACTGAGTACTAGGTGTACCCAAAATCATTTACAATGTGACTATAATTACAAAATAGAATGACCTTCAATAGCTATTACAACAACCTAAAGCAAAAAGAAAGCCAAAAGGTTGCAAAATAGCTAAAGAGCCACCTCCTATAACCAACAAATGGTGACACAAAAGCCACTGCATCATCTTGATCCTGCAACATAGTGAACATAGTAAACCCAAAAGATGCATCTCTCAAAATTAACAATATATCCGTTAGGTTTGGAACTGAGCGCATATACCATACCTCCAACCACAGCTTTCCAACTTCCACCTTCCAAAAGTTCCCAAAAAGTTATAATCATAGACAATAGGTACACAAAATAACCGACCACACCACCACTATACAAACAATAGCAGACAACTACCCCTCAATTGATAACATGAACTCCTCTATAATCCATCTACGGAAGCAAAAACAAGGACTAGAAGACATCCTAGAACATGGACAAAATAATAGGTCTCTGACCGTAATTCAGAACACAACTATAGCTTCTTCAGCTTCAGAAACACGTGTTTTGAAATTGATTTGTGCTGTTTGCGACGAACTTTGGTCCTCGCTAATACCAATTTTTCTTGTAGTGATTTTTTTTTCTTTGATAAGCCAAAAATTATTAGGCTTAATTGTACTTTTGATCCTCATATTATTGGTCATTTGCAATTTTAGTCCCTATAGTTGTTTTTTGCACATTTGGTTCTTGTATTTTTTTTTCATTGTTGCAAACTTGATACTTCTGTCAAATGTCCGTCAATTTTTTCAATGATCAATATAGAGTGATCACTTCTCTAAGCGTGCAGAACCTCTACTTGAGGTTCTCTCTCCTTTGTCTCTCCGATTCAACATGATTCATTGGTTCATTTCTGCTATTTATTGGTGTTCTCCCTCCTCTGCCTCTTTGATTTAACATATTCAATGATTTCTCTCTGGTATATTTTGGTTTTTGTCCTTACTTTCTGTGACTTTTTTTAGTTCTATCACAGGATCCTTTATTACAGAAGCTCAACTAGGGGTTCTGTGTACTTAAAGAAGTTATTTTAATACGTTGATCATTGAAAAATTTGAAAGATGTTGGACAGAAGGACTGAATTTGCAACATTAAAAAAATACGAGGCCCAAATGTTCATAAAAAAAACTATAAGGACCAAAATTGCACATGATCAATAATAAAGGAGCTAAAAATGCATTTAAGCCAAAATATTATTAAGCGGGTAGAAGAAGTACCCCTACCCATTAGCATTACAAATAATGGCAGGAAATAGGGCAAAAACTAACCACAAGACCCAGACCATTGGTCTATTTGGATTGGCTTATAGACAACTTATTTGGGTTTATCTACTGGCATAAGCAATTGTCAGAATGTTTGGGAGAGCATATGGAAACAACTTATGACACACTAGTGCAAAATATACTTTTAACATCAGGGTTTTAACATCGGTTTTCAGAAAACCGATGTGAAAAAGGAGGCGGTGGCATTTTTGAAATTAAATTTAAAATTTTTAACATCGGTTTTATATTAAACCGATGTTATAAAGGTTTTAACATCGATTTTTAAAAACCCAATGTTGAAAATTGAACCAAAAATTAAAAAATGCATAATTTAACACATCGGTTTTGTCATAACCGATGTGGAAATGTTTATGGTTTAACATCAGTTTTTTAAAAATCGATGTGGAAAAAGAATAAAAAAAATTAAGGAAATGAATAATATAACTTATAACATCGGTTTTAGTAATAACCGATGTGGAAAACACTATAACATCGGTTTTTATTTTAACCGGTGTGTATTGTTCATCTGTCATTTTTAATTCCCTCATCCTCCTTTTCATTTTCGCACTCTAAGAGACCTTTGACCCAAAAAAACCCCTCTTGCATGCCTGTGCTCACACTCCCTCCTTTTCGTTTTGATTTCTTTGATTTGCGCCAATTGCTATGAAGCCTTTGATTTCATATCTATTTTTCTTTGATTTCTTTGACACCTTGGTTTATCAACATTTCACTCATTGCTGCCACCATTCACTCAATGGGCGGAGGAGCAGGAAGAGCGCCGTCGGGTTCTTCAACCCTTACACCAACAGCGGCGACAGGGAAAGGGTTCTGTGGTGCGGCGTTAGAGCAATCAAAGTGGAAAGTCCTGACCTCGAGCCATTGATCGCTTCAAGGTCACCCTCCTCTCTCCTCCAAAGGTAAACCCTTTTCTTCAATTTTTTTTATAGATTTTTGGGGTGGATTTGAAGCGAGAGTCCCGTCGTGTATCCTGGCAGTTAAACCAAAAAACAAAGGAAGATTGGTAGCATTACTTGCATCATCTTCATATTATACTGCAGAGATAAATTACAGACGTGTAAATGTATGATAGATGATTTATGATGCTCTCTTTTTCATTCCTTTCTGAAATCGATAATTTTTGGTAAATGATATCAGATTAATTATCTTTATTTGATTCTGTGAGTTGGGTTGATTAATCCCTGTGAAGGAGAAAAGCCTTATGGGTTTCTAAGCTTAAATAGAGTCATGAGCCTTGTCAGGTCTTGTTCTACTATATACTAAATTCAAGTCTTTAAATGTGGTTGCTTTGTTCTCTTGTATATTGTTATTTCTTTTTCTAAAGCTATTTTGATTATGAACTTAGTTTGGAAGTTGATTTGAGCAAAGAACTCTTAGCTCCTGTAAACCATATTCCACAACAGCAATTTGAGACAACCACTGATGTAAGAGTTCTGTCTCTTGATTTTCCCCTAATTATTTTATCTCATGGAATGAATGTTATGATATATCTCAGTATTTAGTGGGAGCTAATGGATTGGATCTTACATGCTAATAGGATTCCATTTTCCCCCTATCAAATCTAAATTAGCGCTGAAAACGTTGATTGTGTTTATTATTGCTAAATAGCCGGCTGCATTTTCTGTTTTAGAACAACAACACATACCAAGATTGAGATTTCTTTTACTAAGTCCTATGATACTGATGTTTATATACACCTTTGACCTGTGTATCCAAACAATAGGATTAAACCTTATTCTTGTTAGTAGCTGCCCAATTAGGTTACTGTTATTCTCAGTGAGTCTGAATTAATTTGCTTTGGCTTTGCCAAATTTACTTAAATATATCAGATTTGCAAGTATTGGAATATTGAGACAATTTACTTAAACTATCCATTTCTTTTTTTATTTTATTTCTTTTTTCTGCTTTAAGGAATATTGGTTTGGATTTTCTACTGTAAGCTTAGCTATTTCTTATATGTATGTGTGTGATTTATCTCTGTCAAAGTTCTTCTGTATTTATGCTCCTATACTGATCAAGCTACATAATTGTTGTCGTGAACTTGTTATTCTGGTCTTGTTATGAAAATATTCACAAAGTGGTTCTCTTTTTGTATAGGTACACTTGCTGTTATTTAAACTATTACGGTACAAGTTCCGAGCAGAATATTAAGCAGAATATTCATTATTCATTACAGTTTCCGGCTGAGTGTTCTTCCCACACCCGGTAAGCTTTCTCCTCTCCATTTTTCTCGTTTGGTTTTTGTTTGCATTGTACTTGGGGATTGGAGTGTTTTATTATTTTTCTTAATGTTAATTAATTAGTAAAGCCTTAGTTTCTCGTTTGAGATGCAATACTAATGAGCACACGTGTACGTGCTTAATGTACCGCTCATTGTATCGGATCTTGAATTGTCCAAAGTTGGACAGTTTGGGAAAAACCTTTTTCTTCATTCAGTTAAAATAGTTATTCATTGATTCTAATGTTATATACTTGATGAAAGTTCGGATTGATACATTTCTTTTCGTTCTCCGGGTGCATACTTTATCGTGGTGGATGTCATCGCGTTCAAGTCGTGTACGTCGGAGATCGAAGGGTAATGCTGCCGAAATTTCGTCAAGTATGAGCATGAGAGTTAAAGACTAACTTTTAACCGAATGTTGAAAAAGTTTCTTCTCGAATGGGATAGGGCCATACCCCGTCATAAGAAGTGGTTGATGAATATGTTGGACTAAGTACGAAGTTATTGGTTTAGTCATGGATCGCGGTTGGATGAATGCTAGATGGACAAGTGATGAGTATGAGAATGGAGTGGAAGATTTTCTACAGTTTGCAAAAACAAATGCTCCTGATAGTGGTAACGGAAGGTTTTATTGTCCTTGTGTTAACTGTTTGAATGAGAGACGACTAAAAGCTGAGGAGATACGTGATCATCTTATTTGTGAGGGGATTTACAAGAGTTATACAACATGGATATGTCATGGTGAATCGTTAGATAGGCCGAGGGTGTCGGATAGAGAGGAAGTTGATGACGTGGAAATGGACGATGGACTAGAGGACATGGTCCGTGATGTTGGGCAAGAGTCTTTTCGCCGTGCACATCTGTATGATACTTTATGCAGTGATGCGGAAGTGGCTTTGTATCTGGGGTGCACTAATTTCACACGGTTGTCAGCGGTGTTAAGATTGTTCAATGTAAAGGCGAGAAATGGGTGGAGCGATAAAAGCTTTACCAAATTGCTTGAGTTGTTGAAATACATGCTTCCAGAAGGCAACACATTGCCATCTCGAAACTATGAGGCGAAGAAGATATTGTGTCCGATGGGTATGGAGTATAAGAAAATACATGCTTGCCCCAATGATTGCATATTGTACAGGAAAGAGTTTGAAGAGATGCACGAGTGCCCCAGGTGTGGGGTATCACGCTACACAGTGAATGATGGTGATTCTAGTTGTGATGTGGTCACCAAAGGTCCTCCTGCGAAGGTGTTATGGTATCTTCCCGTGATTCTGCGGTTCAAGCAATTGTTTGCTAATGTAAATGACACAAAGAACATTAGATGGCATGTAGATGAGATGAAGTGTGATGGACAGCTTCGTCATCCGGCCGATTCTTTGCAGTGGAAGAGAATTGATAGTTTGTTTACGGATTTCGGCAATGAGCCTAGAAACCTCAGGCTTGGACTTGCTACCGATGGAATGAATCCATATGGAAACTTAAGTAGTATTCATAGTTCCGCCTGTTCTCCTGGTAATTTACAACCTGTCTCCTTGGTTGTGCTTGAAGCGCAAATACATTATGTTAAGTATGATGATTTTGGGTCCTAAACAGCCAGGAAATGATATTGCCTTGAGACATTCAGATTGCATGCCATGTTATTTTGCACCATCAATGACTTTCCAGCATACGGGAACCTGTGTGGGTATAGTGTTAAGGGGCATAAAGCATGTCCAATATGTGAAGAAGGCACATGTTACCATCAACTGCAACATGGAAGGAAGACAGTTTACCTTGGGCATCAGAGATTTCTCTGACGTAATCATCCTTATCGTAGATTGAGAAAAGCTTTCAATGGACTTCCGGAGAATGAAATTGATCCGGTGGCCTTGACCGGAGAGCAAGTTTATGACAGGGTGAACGACACTAATGTTATCTATAGGAAGACCCAGAATAAGGCTACCGAGAAGAAAATATGGAAGAAAAGGTCAATCTTCTTTGATCTTCCATACTGGTGCAAGCTTGATGTAAGACATTGTATTGATGTGATGCATGTGGAGAAAAATGTGTGTGACAGTTTAATCGGAACGCTTCTCAACATTAAAGGCAAGACAAAGGATGGTGTGAATGCTCGTCTGGATCTAGTTGTGATGGGTATACGAGAGCAGTTAGCTCCACATTAAGTGGGGGATAAGAAGACTTATTTGCCCCCAGCATGTCATACTTTATCAAAAAAAGAGAAAAGAAGTTTCTGTGAATGTCTACGGGGAGTCAAAGTGCCACAGGGTTACTCTTCAAATATCAAAAGACTTGTCTCAATGAAAGATCTCAAATTAGTTGGCTTAAAGTCTCATGATTGTCATGTCTTGATGCAACAACTACTACCAGTGGCCATTCGTGACATCTTACCTAAAAAAAGTCAGACATGCCATTACTAGGTTATGTTTATTCTTCAATGCTATATGTAGCAAGATCATTGACACTAAAAAGTTGGATGACATGGAAAATGAGGCAGCCATTATCTTGTGCCAATTGGAGATTTATTTTCCGCCTTCATTTTTTTGACATCATGGTTCATTTGATTGTTCATCTAGTGAGGGAGATTAGATTGTGCGGCCCCGTTTATTTAAGGTGGATGTACCCGGTTGAGCGGTATATGAAGATCTTGAAAGGATATATGAAGAATCCACACCGTCCCGAAGCATCTATTGTTGAAAGGTATGTTGCAGAAGAAGCTATTGAGTTTTGTACAGACTACATGTCAGAAGCGGAACCTGTAGGGCTTCCGAAGTCTCGTCACGAAGGAAGATATGATGGTAAGGGTACACGAGGTATCACTATTAAGAGTATGGATCGGGAGGAAGTGCTTCAAGCACATTTGTATATATTGAATAACACTGATGAGGTTGAACCATACTTATGTGAGCATAAAAGCATCATCAATGAAACTTACCCTAGAATGAATGAAAAATGGTGTTTGAACAAGCATAACAAGACTTTCTTGAACTGGTTTAAAGAAAAATTTTCAAAGGATGGTATTGCTTCTGATATATTAAAATGGCTAGCACAGGGGCCTAACTTTGATGTCATATGCTGGAGTGGGTACGATATCAATAAGTTTTCCTTCTATACAAAGTCCCAGGATGACAAAAGTACTATGCAAAACAGTGGGGTTATGGTCGTCGCTGAATCCATGCATTTCTCTAGTTTGAAAGATAAAAACCCTGTTATGGCATCCGTTTCATACTACTCGTAATGATCACCAAGAAGGGTTATGGGAGAACTTTACTAATTGACCACAAAGTAAGTTTAATTTGAGTTATGTTTAAAGTCATATTATATGTTTACGTTGATATTTATAAGTTATGTTTACGTACGTTGATCGATATTTATAAGTTATGTTTGATATTTATCCTGGCATACTAACAAGTTTTTTTTTTGTTTAAACAGGTATACATGGCTGATCCTGACGATATCCCTCATTCATGCAGCGGGTCAAAGACCCCGTCTACGGGTAGAAAGGGTAGACGTGCCACACGAATGAGGAATTTGAATGCCAATCATGGTTCAAATCAAAGGATAAGAATACACTTTGATAATAACCTCAATCCTATTGGGCTAATGACAGAGCAATTTAACAGTTTTGTGGCGACCCTTGCTAGAAGCAGGCCTAGTATACTTATTGATAATTGGAAAGATGTACCGACGGACGTGAAGGATCAGATATGGGAGAGTATTCTGGTATCTATACTTTTACGTCCTGTGTTTGTCTGTATCTACTTTATTTTAATCTTATTAATATCATACAGTAATTCGTTGATTCTTTTGGTGTTAATGTAGCTCACCTTTGACATACCGGATACGACGGATATGAAGAAGCGTTTGATAAAGTATGCTGGTGAGTGTTGGAGGGATTTTAAGGTCGACCTGGGCAGATACTATGTATTCAATCCAACATGTGAAAAGAACCCACTTGAGGTGTACCCGGTTCTTGACCAGGCGACGTGGGATCGTTTTGTTCAGAGCCGACATGATCCCAGCTTTCAGGTTAACTTATTTGATTTGTCTCTAAATTTATGTAATTTCATTAATTTTATTTACTTATGTAATTTAATTGTCTTCTATTTATAACAGGAGAAGAGGAAAAAGGGGCAGGAAAACCAAAGCAAGAATGTCTACCCCCATGTCATGTCTCGTGGGGGATATAAAAAACTTGGTCAGATAATGGTGGAAGAGGAAAAGAAAGCACTTTAGGAAGCAGCATCTCAGGCGGATCCTAACACTGAAAATCGTCTAGAAGTTGTTGATCCACCTCCACCCCCATGCCATCGTAAATGGAAGAGGGCCCGACAAAGAAAAACGGGACAATATACATCTGAGGAGGCCCGCCAAGTAGTTGAGAAGATTGTAAGTATAGTTTGAATTGTAATTGTCATTTTAAGATTATTACTGAATTGTAATGTGACCTAATATTTTATATGTTATAGGATGCCTTGGACGAGCAGGTAACCCAAGGAACCTTTGTTCCTAGCGGACGCGATGATATCTTAGTTGCTGCCATCGGTAAACCAGACCACCCGAGCCGTGTCATTGGTGTTGGATGGGGCGTCGGCATTCGCCAATACCATGGTTCATCTTCACACCAATGCCACATGGATGTTGATGCAGATAGAGAACGGCTAAAACAGGAGATTGCAGCTGAGCTTAAACAGGAGATGACCGAGCAGTTTGCCCAGCAGCTGGCAATATTGACTTCTATGTCGCAGCAGATGACAGCCGGTGTCCAACCCTCTGTCCAACCCTCTGTCCATGTGAGCACTAAGGGCTCATCTGATCCTCCTCATCAGTTTCAAAATGATGATGATGATGATGATGATGATGATGATGATGATGATGATGACGATCCTGATAGGTGTGAGCTGTATGTTGATGATCATCATGATCGCCGCTTCGTGGCATTGGGGAGGGCACATAATAACTTAGGTAATACCATACACCATCGTTTATTACCGGATGATTAGGTGAGGGTCGTTGTTGAGATTATTCGAGATGCTGATGCTCGAGTCCCTGTGCCCACTGAGGAGGTTCAAACAGTGGGTCAGGCCCCGATAACTTCATCCCCCGGCCAAGAAGATCGGTCGGCTTTCTTGTTGCATCCGAGGTATTCCAGTTAGTTGTGTTTTTCTATATTCATAGTTGAAATTATTTATCATTGTTTAAAGATAATGCTTTATTTTTATTTGTTATAGGATGTTGGAAATGATATTACGCCTAAAAGGTCGGATCCGGGGAAGACCGAGAGATGTCCGCTCGCCAAGGTATTCATTTGACCATTTAATTAATTACGAATGAAATAACTTATCTGTGATTACTAATATATATCTTTGTTGTTTAGGGGATCGACAAAGGGGCACTTGGTGATGTTTTTAAACTTCTGGCTATACAGGTTGTTACCATGGAGAATGACACAGCTTTGGTAAGGTTGGAACATGATGCCAGTCCAGGTGACGAACTGTATATCCCAAAGAAGGAACTTATGGAGATTGTACTCGATAAAAAATGGCTAGTTCTGCACACCTATCGTTATGGTGCACGTAAGTACATTTTATTTATAAGTTAAGTAATTAAATTTTAAAAACTATGATAATTAACATGTTTTTTCAATATATTAGGTATCTGCATCGTATGTTAGTTGATCAGGGTAACCTCGTCCTTTATGGGTTCATTGACCCCATGTTCATTCAGGGTGATGTTCTCCTAGCATCAGAAGACCCGGTCACCACCATACGTGATATACTTGCCCTAGACGATCATCAATTCTACCTTGCGCCTTATCTCAATAAGTAAGTACCTGTTATTTAATTATAACTATACATGACTTAGTCACTAATTGTTCCGTAAATACTGCAAGCATTGGCAACTGTTGATCTTGTAGCCTAGGATGAACGTCGTGGTCTTCTTCTGCTCAATTGGAAATAAGCCGGCGAATGAGCTGAAGACGATCATCGAAACGTAAGCATTAAAATACTTTATAATCAGTAATGCAGTTGTTTTAATTATCTGAAATCTATTAGATATACTTTAATTAATGTTTATTTTGTCATGATAGTTCTATTAATGCAAACCACATGTTATGTGGTGAAAGGCGTCGGGCTATCAGATGGATTATTCCTAACATAAGATATTTATTAGTTCAAACTCTTCAAATTCAGTGGGTATAATTATTGATTTCTATTTAATTCCTCATATTCTAATTGGGTTTCATTTGTACGTAGTCACGTATACAACGTGGATCATGGGAATGTGGATACTATGTGATGAAGTGGATGTTCGAAATTATCTCCTCCAGGATCACTGAAAGATGGCACGAGGAAAATGTTAATTGGTAACAATTAGAAGTAACAGTTATAGATTAGTTATATGTTTTATGTTAGTTTATTATTTAAAAGATATAATCTTTTGTCCAATTAAACTTGCTGATATTCAACAATCCAACTCCATTATCTGATTCCGACATCAACAACATAAGGAGGCATTGGGCAACTTTCTTTCTTGAAGTGTACCAACCATAGTTTGTATATATGTAGTTAGTTTAAAAACTTATCATGTACTAGCTATAGTGTACTTTTGACTGATCATATGTATTTTGATATGAAATCTAAAATAGATCATGTAGCTTTTTGGTTTCTAATTATCTTTGTTGTCTGAATGTAATTGAACGTACATATGTATTGTTCGTAATAAATTCAGTATATATTAATTTATTGTGTTTTTGTTGTACAAAAGTGATTGTGTTGAGAATATTTATAATATGTTATATTGGTATTGATCTGCATTACTAAAACAGGGGAAAGGAATTATAGAAATGTAAAAAGAGTTTAAAAAAAAATGAGACCTTACACATCGATTACTCAAAATCCGATGTGGAAAGTTCACTTTACACATGGGTTAATAAAAAACTGATGTGGAAAGTTGATGAGCCTCTGTTTGACTGGTTTTATAACTAGTAAAGACATTGGCTTTGTGCTTATTTTATATCATTTTTACCCAAATTAGACTTGATTGTCTCTAAGTAATATTTTGAGTCTGTAAATTGTTTTTATGTTAATTTAGTTGTTTTAGAGTTGAATAATTATTTACTTTTATTTTCTATTTTCAGGTTAATAAAAAGTAATAAATCTGGAGCCGCTCGCCCCGCGAATAATCTCTCGCCCCGCGAGTATTGCAACCATGAAAAAGTCAGAGACGATCACGGCTTGCCCGTGTTGAAGATCACAGCCGTGGCAATTCTGAAGTTGAAGCGTTCGCCTCGCGAGAATTCCTTCGCCTCGCGAATACTTGAAAGTCAGAAGCCATCACGGTTTGGGCATGTTGAAGGTCACGGGCGTTACAGTTGAGAATTTGAAGAGTTCGCCTCGCGAAGATGTGCTCGCCTCGCGAGAAGACAAAGAGTTGCAGACCTTTCATGTAATTCGCCTCGCGAGCAGTGCTTCGCCTCGCGAGTACTCTGACTCCAGAAACGTGTATATAAGCAGTCTTAGGCAGAAATGAAGAGGATAGTCAGAATTAGCCAGTTTTGGCTAGTTTCTGAACTTGTTAGCTATTGTTTTCCTTTTAGTTTGTTGTCTTTCTTTTGTAATGGAGAATTAGTCTCCTAGATTAATCTACTGTAATTGGTTTCTGTTAACATTTGAGGTTCTGTATTTTATGATCATTTGCTTTTCTCTTTTCAATACCATGCTGTATGTTTCTGTTTGTTATTTCAGGAATATATAGTGTTGTATTGTTTCATTTCGGTGATGCTATGTTCCTATATATAATCGCGTTTGTTATTTCGCGTGTGTTCATTCATGTTCGTTTGTTCATGAGAGCTTAACCCCGTTTGTTATTTCGGGAATAGGAACATACATCTGTAGTAGCAGTTTTCGTTTGTTAATTGTTGCTACAACCGGGAGGGGATTAGTATCTCGCTTAGGATTTGCATGAATCAATGATAGTGGGAAACCAAGAACGAAGAGGTTAATCGCTTTTGTCTATTTGCTATTCCCTTTAACTGCTTTGTTTTTAGTGTTTTGTTTTCTTAATTTAGTTTTCAATCTCAAAACCCCCAATTCTAACTTTTTCTAACTTTTTCTGTTAATAATAACAACACCTAAAGAGTCCTTGAGAGACGATCCGAGTTGTCGCTCTATACTACATTATTTTGTAAACGCTCGTTCTTTTTGGCGCGTGGCGGCAGCGCCGGTCAAAAATTGGCGCGCATGTCAGGGGACTCTTGTTTGTTGTTATTAGCAGAAAATAATTTGTGATTCAAAAAAAAAAAAAAAAAAAATCTCTTTTCTAGTTAGTTTTGACTGCTTTGTCTGGTTGTTTGATTGCCATGGATAATTACATGTTTGGATATTTGCCTAATGTTTATTATGAACCACCTTGTATGTATTATCCTAGTTTTAATGAACCACCACCTTACTATCCTAGCCAAGTTACCACCTCTGCACCTTCCAAACCTTCACAGAGCACCTTGGATGAGATTGCTTCTATGCTACAACAAATGGCTGCACAAACGGAAGCATACAATCTTGAATTTCAACAGAGGATGGAGGCAATGGAGGCAAGTAATCGTGAAGCCCAACAGAGGAGCCAAGCTGAATCTCAGAAATTGTGGGCTCTAATTGATCAAGTTACCGCCAACTCGGCTGCAATGCTAACTCCATGACCTCTTAAGGAACATACTGATTCTAAAGTGGTTATTTCCGAAAATACTTTTGATGATAATTTTGATGATAATGTTTACGTTGATGATGAATTTAGTGTTGAATCCCGATCCTAATGCTTGTTATTGTGATGGAACCGCATTGTGTGTTGAATGTTTTACTGAGTTTATACTTTTCGAGGAAAAATAGAAAATGCAGATCGTTTTGCAGGTTTGTTCTGTTCAGGAAACTTAGATCAGGAGGATCAAGAGGACGTCTGCTCCCCCGTGCCTGAAGATAAAGAAGAACCTTTGGGAGTAGATGATTCAAGTAAAACAATTGAATGTGTTGAGAGTAGAGGGGTGGATGATGAACTAATTGCAGAATTTCCAGACATTGTAGATTTTTCTGATTCATTTTCTTGTAATATATGTACTAACTCTAACCTTTGTTTGGTGTGTGCTGAAATTTCTGCGTGTATAGCAGGTGAAAAATTTGATAGTGCAGTGGATGAAGACCTTGCAGAAGTTGAAGCAGCACCGATAACCGTTTCTAACTGTTTACTACTTCCCCCTGAGGAACCAGTGATGGAGTTTGAACCCTTGGATTTTGCACCATGGCCGGTCCAAGAGGTTGAGCCCCACTTCTATTGGGGAGACTTTGTCGAGAAGGAGGTCATCTGTGACCCGAGAGGTAGTGAGAAGTCCGCCGCACTGGGTGGAGTTATTATAATTGTCAAGTGCTCACCTCTGCATCAAAGCTGCAAGTCAGGGAGGCTTGGAATGAATTTCAGTCCTTTGGCTACCACGTGGGACTTATGTTACAAGCTATGGGATCCTGGTGGAACCGCCCTTCAATGAGTTTTTCTTTACCTTTCTTCTTTTTAATTTTCTTTTCCTTATTTTATTTCTGTTTTATTGTTAATAAAGCTCCTGAATAATTTGAGAAGCTCAGGAGTATTTGTGTGTTTGTGTCTTGTTTATGGCAAGTTTATTGGATTTGGTTGAATTTGCATAGATTGATTGCATGATAGTGTTGACTGTTTTCCCCCTAGGATTTGAAAAATTGAAAATATGATCCCCATGTGATTGAAAACTGAACTTTGAGATTTTATTATGATGGCATGATTTATGATAAGTTTGGGGTGATAGGAAGCACACACTAGGGATAGAATCTCTGTCAAACAATTTGCATGAATGTCCAGGTGAGGTTTTGAGCCTCCAACATGTTTTTGACTGTGAGAATCTCTTTTAAGTTGCACTTTCCTGAATTTGCTTGAATCTCTTTATGGTTTGCATGATTATGTGTTTGCTTCATATGATTTAGGCATTTTCTTTGTAAATAGCTACTTAGCCTAAAATAACCATTCCTAATGCATGTTCCCTAGTTAGCCCCATTGAGCCTATTAGCCAATTGTTTCTTGTTAACCTTATGTTACAAGCTAAAATCTGAAAAACCATGTTAAACCGATCTTAGGATTAGGAGAGCATGGAAGCTTAGTGAGAAATTGGGTGCAAGAAACTAAGTTTGGGGTGGCTGCAAGGTGCAATGTGTTGTTTGGGATTAGGAAAAAAAGAAAAAAAGAAAAGTATAAAAATGGAAAAAAAAAAAGAGAAGAAAAAAAATATAAAATAAAAGTGCAAAAATGGCAAAAAGAAATAAAAAGGCTGTAGCCACCCAGAAGCATAAAGAAAAAAATTAAGAAAGGAACTTGAGTTAAATTCAAAGTGTAAATAATGTTCATGCTCTCTTAGTTCCTAGGGTCTTCAGCCTAGTTCCTTTGTATATCCTACCCTTAGCCAGGCCCCATTACAACCCATAAAAGACCTTTTGATGTTGCTTGCATATTTTCTGTGGGGACCATTTTGAGATGAAAATCAAATTTATGGGAAGTGCTCTTAAAAGTGAAAATTGAGTGAAATGTTAGCCCCGACAAAGCGAGCGAATGAGTGAAATACAAATTTCCCTTGTGAGGAAGGCAGTTGTTTGATTTTGGTGATCTCCCTTTTGTGTGTGACTTGGATCCCCAGCTTAGATTTCTGATTGTCTGAATAATGAAATTCTCAATTGTTTAGAATAAATGATTGTGGGGATTGGATTACTTTGCTTGAAAGGGGGGAACATTGAAGGAAAAATTGTTTTGAAAAATTGCTTGAAATCTGTGTGAAAGTTGATTGAATTCTTAAGCTTGCCAGGTCTTGAGTCTTTTTAAGTTTTTGAGTATAGTTTGCTTGGGGACAAGCAAAGTTTAAGTTTGGGGTATTTTGATGAGCCTCTGTTTGACTGGTTTTATAACTAGTAAAGACATTGGCTTTGTGCTTATTTTATATCATTTTTACCCAAATTAGACTTGATTGTCTCTAAGTAATATTTTGAGTCTGTAAATTGTTTTTATGTTAATTTAGTTGTTTTAGAGTTGAATAATTATTTACTTTTATTTTCTATTTTCAGGTTAATAAAAAGTAATAAATCTGGAGCCGCTCGCCCCGCGAATAATCTCTCGCCCCGCGAGTATTGCAACCATGAAAAAGTCGGAGAGCGATCACGGCTTGCCCGTGTTGAAGATCACAGCCGTGGCAATTCTGAAGTTGAAGCGTTCGCCTCGCGAGAATTCCTTCGCCTCGCGAATACTTGAAAGTCAGAAGCCATCACGGTTTGGGCATGTTGAAGGTCACGGGCGTTACAGTTGAGAATTTGAAGAGTTCGCCTCGCGAAGATGTGCTCGCCTCGCGAGAAGACAAAGAGTTGCAGACCTTTCATGTAATTCGCCTCGCGAGCAGTGCTTCGCCTCGCGAGTACTCGACGACCTGAAACGTGTATATAAGCGGTCTTAGGCAGAAATGAAGAGGATAGTCGAATTAGCCGTTTTGGCTAGTTTTCGAACTTGTTAGCTATTGTTTTCCTTTTAGTTTGTTGTCTTTCTTTTGTAATGGAGAATTAGTCTCCTAGATTAATCTCATGTAATTGGTTTCTGTTAACATTTGAGGTTCCGTATTTTATGATCATTTGCTTTTCTCTTTTCAATACCATGTCTTGTATGTTTCCGTTTGTTATTTCAGGAATATATAGTGTTGTATTGTTTCATTTCGGTGATGCTATGTTCCTATATATAATCGCGTTTGTTATTTCGCGTGTGTTCATTCATGTTCGTTTGTTCATGAGAGCTTAACCACGTTTGTTATTTCGGGAATAGGAACATACATCCGTAGTAGCGATTTTCGTTTGTTAATTGTTGCTACAACCGGGAGGGGATTAGTATCTCGCTTAGGATTTGCATGAATCAATGATAGTGGGAAACCAAGAACAGTAGGTTAATCGCTTTTGTCTATTTGCTATTCCCTTTAACTGCTTTGTTTTTAGTGTTTTGTTTTCTTAATTTAGTTTTCAATCTCAAAACCCCCAATTCTAACTTTTTCTAACTTTTTCTGTTAATAATAACAACACCTAAAGAGTCCTTGAGAGACGATCCGAGTTGTCGCTCTATACTACATTATTTTGTAAACGCTCGTTCTTTTTGGCGCGTGGCGACAGCGCGGTCAAAAGTTCACTTTTCACATCGGTTACTTTTAAAACCGATATGAAAAGTGATATTTCCACACAGGTTATGGTATAACCCATATGAGAAATGAACTTTCCACATCGGTTATATGTAAAACCGCTGTTAAAAATGTATTTTAAACATCGGTTTTAAAACCGATGTGAAAAGAAACAATAAACAACATCGGTCTTTTCAACATTAGTTTGAAAACCGGTGTGAAAAGCCAAAAATAACCGATGTGGAATCCCTTTTCTGCACCAGTGACATGTCCTAAGCTGTTTTCAGTTTATTTTGATAAGATAAACACGGTAGTTTATGAAAATAGCTTATAGCTTATACAAAAACAGTTTGACTATATTTTCTCTTTGATTGTAGAAATAGCTTATACAAAAATGCTTATATGATAAGCACTTATCCTATAAGTGCTTAATTAAGCCAGTTACCCAAACAAGGCCCATATATATATAAGCTAACCTAAACAGCAAGTGAAACATGTGATTAAACAGAGATGGCAGCAGGCCAGGCTTCCTGATAGGACACTTTTTGTATCTTAAATCCAACTTTGCCTGTTTTTTGAAGACGGAAAATATCTTGTTAATTAATCTCCTAATCTTGGTGTGGATAGCCAACTCTTAGTTACACTTAGGGGTGGGAATAGGCTAGGCCACTCATCGGGGGCCTATGGCCTAACCTATTTAAGGCCTAGCTCGACTAGCCTATTTAGTAAAAATGTCAGGTCAAGACCTTTTTAAAAGCCTATATAACTAAAGAGGTCGGGCCCAAGGCTTTAAAAAAGCCTATTAGGCTTATCAGGTCAGCCTATTTAAGACAAGTACACATAAATATATATATATATATATATATATATATATATTATATTATTTATATTATTTATAATATTTGAAAGTAAAAGCCTATTTGCCATGTAGTGACCTACTTACCTATTTATTTTTGAATGTCTAGTGACCTATTTATTAGTATAGGTCTACCAACTTCTTTATCATTAGAGACCTACGAGCCTATTTACAAGTGAAGGCTTATGACCTATTTATAGGTGGAGCCATATTTAAAGGATTTATTGATAAGTAGGCTTTTAAAGTAGGCCAGTCTCAAGCCTCGAGATTGGAATGCAGGTCAGGCCTAGGCTTGTCAGGGCCTAGCTCGGCCTAGCCTATTCCCACCCCTAGTTACACTAAAGAGAGAATTTATTTAAAGTTTGTATAAAAATAATTTACGCATGTGCCACTCTTCTACGGTACCCAAAAAAAAACCGAAACTAATTAACTTTTGTTCAATCAAAGAGAAATAACTTCACTTTTAGCATAAAACAATGCCTATTGGTTGGATATCATCCTATCAAGGTATGGTGTCCAAAGAGGTATGGGGAATTCGCAAGTATGGAACTCTAGAAATTCATCACAATAAGGAGGGACCTATGTGCAATTGAACATATTAATTATGTCCCTCAGAACTGGTTCTAAGAGGGTGTTTGGAAGAAGGTCGGGAAGAGTGATAACACAATCTTTTGGCAAGAAGCATGGTTTGGTGCTTCATGTCTAAAGGATGTTTTTCCGAGACTTTTTTCCTTGTCTTTAGACAAGACTGCAGTTGTTAGTAATATGGGTTGGTGGGAAGACTCGGTGTGGAGGTGGCACTGGAATTGGAGAAGGCATTTGGTCACTTGGAAGGAGGAGATACTGGAGGTGTTTATTGCTACTATGGAAGGGGCATATATTAGGAGAGATGTGGAGGATGAGTGGATCTGGATAATAGGAAAATCTAAAGTATACTCAGTCAAGTTTGCATATGACCTCTTCGTTTCTCATTCTAACTTGGTGAATCATGATGAATCTTAAATCGTAGTTAATAGGTTGTTAATTTTAATTAGTTTTTATTTAGTTTTTATTAGTTGTAGGTTATTTTTCTGTTTTAATTTTCTTGTTAACGTAGTTAATTTTATTTTTGCTTTTATTAGTTTTTATGATGTTTTTATGGTGTCTTAATGAGCAGATGAGCAGTTTGGAACGTTTCTGGACCAAGGCAGCCACGCTCAAGCGCCTAGCACGCTCAAGCTCCAGGAATGCCACGCTTGAGCGTGGCGGTTACAAGTTGGAAAAAAATAATAAAATCGTGTAGAGGCAGAAGGAGGGCAGGTCAGACAGTTTTTGAGGGATTTTCTTACACTGAGAGCTACACAAGCAAGAGAGGAAATAAAAAGGAAGCAATCATAGAGAGTTGAAGCTGCCAAGTAGAGACTCATGATGACCTTTTTGCCTTCATCTTCTTCATTTGTTTGTTCTATTTCTATTATGTCTAGCTAATGCTCTTTTGTTAGAGGTAGATGGAACTGCCTAGATAACTTGTTTTGATTCTGGATTTCGACTTTGTTTGGGTTGTTTAATTTCAAGAGTTTAGTCACAGTTTTCATGTTATCTACTATGTGGATTTGCAATTGGGAAATTCGAATTCATAGTTGCTGTTTGTGAATGAACGATTTGAGCGTGTTACTTAGGAATAAGAACACAATCAGATTAGCATTATTGAGTTGTAACCATTCTCATTGCTCTTGTTAATTTGCTAATACTCAAGGAATTGAATTAATAATTTAGGCAGGAAGGTTTATCAACCTAAGGAATTAGGGGGTAAATAATAAAAACTCAGCTTCTTGAAATTGAATAAACTGTTCAAGTTAATTTCCAGAATTCAACAAGTAGGAAAGGCAGGGAAATCGACCCTCTCACAATTTCTCCTTGATTGTTTAAAAACCAATTATCTTGTTGCTTTATTTTCTCAAATTGAAAATACCAAAAATATTTTTTGTTCTTTGTTAAATTTCTGTTCTTACTCATTGGCGAAAGCCAATTTCAAATATTTCGGTCGCTCAAACGAAGTTGAGTTGGTACGTTAGTAGTTAACGGTTCAATCCTTGAGGACGATATTTTATACCACAATTAGTGATTTGGTGCACTTACCAATTTTTCTTAACAAATCATCATTCATACTAGTCAACTGTCTTCAAGAATTATTGGTTGGGATTTGTTCCAAGTAAGGTCTTGGTATTTTCCCGACAGTTATTGCAGGAGAGGATTCCAATGAGACAAATCTGTTTTGGAGGAATGTTCTGACTGATATCCAACAATGTTCTTGTGTCTTATGTGGACAAGCTGAGGAGTCCTCTAGCCATCTTTTCCTCTCATGTCCTTTTTCAGCACAGGTGTGGAAATGGATGTATAGGTGGCTTGGCCTAGATTTTATGATGCCTCAAGATATTGTAGCACATTATCTCCTGGACATAGATCTCTTTAAAAGGAATAAGGTTAGGAGATATAGAAGTTTATTTCGGCATGTGATAATCCGCTAGATTATCAAGTAATTAGGCCTTTCTTGAGTGGATTTTACTCCCAATTGCATGTTTTTATCCTTGCTTTGTCCCCATTTTTAGTTAGTTGAGTCATAATTAGTTGTTTTAAGTGTTTTTGTTAATTTCTTGTATTTGATGTTAATTTTAGCTTCTTTTTTTCCCCTTCTATGCAATCTAAATTTAGGTTCATCTTTTGTCAATTTTAGGATTCAATAAGGAAGTAAACCATGAAGACTTAAAAATGGATTTGGTGAAGAAGTAAGTAAAGAAGCATGAAGAAAGAGGCCAACTACAACTGTTAGGAGGACTTGTTTTTGCCATATCCATGCTCAACGTGGAATTCCTATGCTCAGCATGGTCTCAACTGTTGAAACCTGCTTTCTGTCTGTTTCACGCTCAGTGTGAGTTTGTCCACGCTCAGCGTGGACGCGATTCCTGATAGGGTATTTAAACCCTCATTTCTCATTTTAGAGCGGCCCATCAGTAGCCACACACATTTTTCTCTGATTCCAACCCTAATTTGGAAATTTCTTGGAGTTGAAGAGGAGAAGGAGGAGGAATCTTTCATCATCTACCTTCTACTTCATGGAGTTCTATCCCTTTTCTCTTCTGTTTTCCTCTTTTCTAGGGTTTAGCATGTCTAGCTAAATTCCTCTTAGCTAGGGAGATGATGTAGTTCATTTATGTTGATGTTTTGTTAACTCTACTTTATTCTATGAACTATTGGTTGTTGATGTATTAGTTACTATTTTTAATGACATTTGAATGTTTGGCTACCATTCTTGTGTTTTAGGGATTCATTGATATGCTAGGAATAATGATTGATGATTTTTGCCTCTTGTAATTAATACCATTAGTTGAGTAATCTAGGAATATGTTATTTGATTAGTGTGGTTTGTCAAACAATTTCAAGGAGCTTAATCATCAGCTTAATTAATTAGACCTAAGGAATTAGGGTAATTAGTGAAGTTTGATAGAATTATTCACCTAAGGAATTAGGGGTTAGTTAACTTAGGGAATTGTACCTTCAACCAACCATAGGGAATAAGGTTAATTAGGGTTTTAGCAATTCAAAGGTTCCCTTGTCTATGAGGAACCCAAATGCATAATTAGACGAAATCGGATCCTTAGCACCTTTTATCTTGTTTATCTCTCTTTTCCAAGTTGTTTTTGATCATTAACTAATTAAGAAAATACCAAAAACATTTTACTCTTGTTTGTTTTGTTACATGTTATTTGAGCTCCCTTCCTTCGAAACGATCGTCTAGATAGTAGTTCAATTTGAGAAGTGGTACGTGTCCGTGATCCCTGAGAAGTGGTCACGGTGTTGTTGATGTTGTACCTTGGTAGCCTAGAGTTTTGTCCAAGGGGGCCTTGATGCTTAATGGTCAAGGTGTTGAGCTCTGGTGCTTCATGGCCAGAGTGTTGTTGATGATTAAAAGACTTAATGATGAACGTTAAACGATAATTGGGTGCCTTTAGTGGCCCAATGTTGATGGTGATAAAACTTGGGTGCCTTTAGTGGCCCAAGCGGAGGTGGTGATTGTGATTGTGTGTTGGTTGCCATGCATTCAGGCATTGGAGATGTTGATAGGAGGTTGTGCAACATAGGGGAGGTTGTCCGTGAGTAAGACGATCTGGCCATCCACGACGATTCATCCGAGACTATGGGGTCATGTACACCAACGGTGGCGCACCCGAGAATAAGGTGTGTCGGCTATCCTAGGGGCAGAGTTTCCCGGCGTTGGTGCCTTTAGTGGCCAATGTGGAGATGTAACCACAAAGTTGGCATCCTGAGTTAGTTTGGATCCAAGTGTATAGTAGAGGAGTGGAGCAGAACTGCATTGCATAGCATCATGTTATATGATGATGATTGTTATAATATTGCTGTTTGATATAACATGCTTATTAGATGAATGCTCGTCTTGCTAACTACTTCCTTGCCGTTATATTCATATATATGTTTCTTACTCCCTATCTCTATGCTTCTTGTTTGTGGCATGTATCGTTTATGCAGAGGTCGATGTGCAGCCAATTGAGGAGTGACTCGAGGAGCCGCAACTCGTAGATAGGATTTCCCGTTTTCAGTAGTTGTTTAGTTGTTTCAAGTTATATCCGAGTTGTTTTATCGGATTGGTTATACCAGCTTTGTAGTGTGACATCGGGGTTGGGTTCGTTTATGTTTTGGTTATTTATGCGTTATGTTACAATACGGCAGTCTCTGCCCGGTTTTGATAATTATATATATTTCCATGTGTCCTCTCTCTTTTTATATCCGTGTTATCGCTTTTGAATGCATGCGGGGTAGAGGTGTCACATTTAGTGGTATCGAGCAGTTCGACCCTGTCCGGACATGGTAAGAGTCTTCCTTGAGCCTTCAGTGCATTCTTGTTTGAATAATCTATATTTATTATAGATAATGATGCTTTAGTTTTAAGATCCGTTGGTCCTTCCTTATTGGTTCCCTGTTAGCAGGAATCAGAGTGCGCAGCGGACGTGTAGTGGAGCTCAAGCCTCCAAGTCCAAGGACTCAACCCAATGTACGTGCCTAATTGGTGAAAGTTTAACCAATCAAGGTGATAGAAATTTCGAGGACGAAATTTTTATAAGGGGAATGGAATTGTAACATCCCGTTTTTCGTTAAGTGATTTTGTGTGTGCCTTGTTTGTTTGGTTAAGCCTTAGGGCTTAACTTAGTGCTGTTGTTGGAGGGCTAAGTGGGATTTCTAGGTTTAAAATCCCTTTCTGGTACATGAGCACGACCATGCTCATGTCCAGCACGCCCGTGCTTGTTAGCCGCGTCTTGTGACTATCTGAGTCACAAGCACGACCGTGCTCATTAGGGAGCATGACCGTGCTCAGCGCAGGACCGCGTCTCGCTGACGCTAAGTGAGCACACTCGTGCTCATCAAGGAGCACTCTTGTGCTCAACAAGGAGCACGACCGTCCTCAGGTCTGGGTCTTTAAATAGGAAGCAGCAGCGCGGTGGTTTTCGCGTGAAACCCTATTTTGGCACATTGGGCAATCCTAGTGTGGCAGAAACCTCTTCCCTCTTTCTTCCCTTGAACCCCTTGAAGTTCTTGGTGTTCTTGCTCTAGTCTAGGAGAGGAGTAGCGTGCTAGTATAGTTGAGGTAATGTTGTCTTCCCTCTCTCTTAGTTTCTTTTCTATTATTAGATCTAGAGACTAATTGGTTATCCTCTGATAATCTTCTAGGTGATGTGATTTTTATGTGCTTATTGGGTGGATTTTTACTCCTAATTGTGCTAAATGATTGAGTTTTGTCCCTAAGTTTAGGTAATTTAATTTTTAAAAGTGTTTGAATATTTTAGTTAAATTTTATGTTTTTAGAGTTAATCTAATAATATTTTTTTTACTTGTAGGAAATAATAGCAATTGAGTTGCTACATCAAATAGAAAAAGATGAAAAAGGAATGGGCAATTTGAATTCCAACTTAAATTGGAATTGGACTCCACTAATAGAAAGAGCCCACATAAAAATATTGTTGCTTTGTTGCTTGGACCCTTGGAAACAAATTCAAACATTGGTGTTGGAAAAAGCTACAGGCCCACGTGATTAGGAAGATCGGAAGATGGAAAATGAATTAAAATGATGGGCCTATGAAAAGAAAAGAGGCCTGAGGGTTTACGTGAAGCTCTTGGTAGCTTTTTAAAAAGAAAGAAAGTGTGGGTCAAGTCCAATTAATTGGAGAAAAGAAAGAATCAGCAGGAGGGCCACATGATAACGAGAAATTCAAGTAAGGAGGTTGGGCTGAAAATGAATAGGTATTGGAATGAAAAAAAAAAATGAAACCCAGACACATATATAAACACAGCGTCAGCGGAACCAGGAGAAGGGGGAGACGCGTAGCAGCGTGAGAGGGACAGTAGCCGCACAGTGTAAAAAAGGAGTGCCATAGCACCGGAAAAAAAAAGAGAGAACTATACAGTTTTGAGTGGGAGAAAAGGGAGCAATCAAGAGAGTTGAAGCTGACGAGTAAAGACTCATGATGACTACCTTGCCTTCATCTTCTTCCGGATTTTGTTCTATTTCTATTATGTTTAGCTAATTTTCTTTTGTTAGATGTAGATGGAATTGCCTAGATAACTTGTTTTGATTCTGGATAATTACTTGTTTTGGTTTGATTAATTTCAAGAGTTTATTCACTGTTTGCATGTTTATCTACTGTATGAATTTGCAATTGGGAAATTCGAGTTCAAAATCGCTGTTTGTGAATTAATGATTTGCGCGTGTTACTTAGGAAAAAGAACACAGCCAAATTAATTTTTTTTTGAGTGGAAATCTTTCTTAATGCTTTTGCTATTTATCTAATACTCAAGGAATTGAATTAGTAACTTAGACAGAAAGGTTTATTCACCTAAGGAATTAGGGGATAAATTACAAAACTCAGTTTCTTGAAATTGGATAAACTGTTCAAGTTAATTTTCAGGATTGAATAAGTAGGACAGGCAGGGAAATCGATCCTCTAACAATTTCTTCTTTGATTATTAAAAACCAATTTTCTGTGTTTTATTTTCTCACTAGAAAATTACCAAAAATATTTTATGTTCTTTGTTAAGTTGTTGTTCTTACTTATTGGCGAAAGCCAATTTCAAACCATTCGGTTGCTCAAAAGAAATTGAGTTGGCACGTTAGTATTTAACTATTCAATCCCTGAGGACGATATTTTTTATTACTACAAAGCGATTTGGTGCACTTGCCAATTTTTCTCAACATCCTTTTCTTTTTTGGCCAAGGCTTGGGGAACTCGTCGAGCCCTTCGAGGGAATGTGTCTAGTTTGTCAACGTTATCGTTTGGGAATCTTCATACCAGGTATGGGGAGAAGAGACATTATGAGTATGTAGGCTTGGGGGTCGCGTAAGACGAAGGGTTACCCATGACCTTTTATGTTTGATAACATGCCTAGATGTTTATATTTGGAAATAACATGTTTATATGATTTGATGTCTTGATATGATAACATGATCTTTGTGAATCTTGATATGATGTGTTTATGGCATGTTATCTTGATATAATGTTGTTACTATTGTTGTTATAATTGATAATGATGTTTATGCCATGATTATGTTTGGATTGATGTCGTTATGAATGAATGATAATGATGATGATGATGTTGATATGATGATGATGATGTTCTTCTCTTTATGAGTGTTGTTTGTTGAGGATGTTAATACCAACAAAGATGATAAGATGTTAAATACGTTAATGATGATAAAGAGAATTAAGGGATGTTTTCCCAATTATTCATAAGACTTGAATGTTAATGATAAGTGTGAGGTATACACCAAAGGTTTAGTTATGACCCTAGGTATGGATTTATGAGAGTTTGAAGGAAGCCAGATTAAAGGATTAATTCCCCATAAAGCTATAAGACATGGAGATTAAGCCAAAGTGATAAGATTAATTGTTAATGGACTTTGTAACACCCCAAGATTCACCCTTATATTTATATGTGTGAGTTTTGGCATATATATGTTGTTATATGTTTGATATTTATGCATATGTGTATGTTAGAGGTAGTTTAGCATTTGGAAGGGTCTTAATAGTGAATTCTGGTTTCCTGAGATCCGCCAGGCCTAAGTTTATGAGCCCGACCTAAAATACAGAAAAACTCATATTCTGGTTTTCTGCAAAATCCACCTGGCCTAAAATGCAAAAAAACTCACATTCTGGTTTTCTGTAGAATCCGTCTGGCCTAAGTTTTCTGAGCCCGGCCTAAGCGTCTACGCTCGGCCTAAACTTTCTGAGCTCAGCCTAACGACACTGACAATATTTTGGGGCTTCTGTTTCGGCCTAGTTGCACCCTAATTCGTTTTAAACCTCTAAGTCACACCCTAAACCCTAGTTTACACGACTTTAACATTCAAACTCCCGTCCACCGTTCTTTTTGAGGTCTCATCTCTTTTCTCTAAAAACTATCTCTCTAGGGACTATTATGTTCATCGTTTTCCACCGTTCTTTAATTGGGGAACACCGTTGCGAACACATGCTCATTGTGTTTGCTGTTTGGATCTCTAAACAAGGCTTGGAAAGCTAGTCAAGCCACTTGAGGGAAACGTGTTGGTTCTTCGTTTGGGAAGCTTGTTTGATCTGTTTCAGTTTAGTGGTCGAGTTTGTGTTGAGCCGCTTTGGGAATCGAGGGCAGTTTGCTGTTAGAAGCTTACGTTGGAACGACCTTCAATCCAGGTATGGGGAGAAGGGTGGTGTACTCATAGGCTTGGGATTAAAGTAAAGTAAAGGGGTTCCCATAGCCCCGATTGGTTTGTATGAGTATATGATTTATATGTTGATTTGTTAGTTATTTTGATAACATGATCTTGGTTGTTAATATGCTGTTTATATGCTTATGTTCATACTATGTTCTTGATGTTTATGTTGGTTATATGAACATGATGATTATGTTGGATGATTGTTGAGATATGACTGTTTAATACTGGTTGATTCTTGATGTTGTTGATTATGATTGGTTAAATGGTTGATGCCATGACTGTGCTGATGTTATGATTGAGTTGATGAGGATGTGGGATCTGGAAAATATGTTGTTAAAACGGATTAGGATTAATGGACTTAATCATTGAAATAATTGGCTAATAACTGTGTTTTAACTCTGCCCAGAACAATATTTTCATGCATTGAGCACGGTAGTGCTGAACAGGGAGTACGCCCGTGCTCCCAATTGAATTCTGGAAAGTGACCGTGCATTTAGCACGACCGTGCAGGACAAAGAGCACGACCGTGCTGCTGAGCATGACCGTGCCTAATAGGAAGCATGTAACACCCTACTTTTTATTTTCCGATTTTTATTTTTTCAGTAAAAATATTTTCACTGTATTAACCGGTATAAATGTATTTATTTATATTTTTATACGAGTTCATGGAGATTATTTTTATGAAATAAAAATCATATCCATATTCTATCTTAGGGTAGAAGCTTACGATAAAAATTTGGGTTGAAAATTCAGACGGAACCCTGGCCTCATGCGTTTTCACCGACAAGATAATTTTACCGAGCAGAGAAAACCTAATTTTGACTCGTGAACGAAATGGTTTATATTTAAATCATATTTCTAACGAGTTTGGTTGTTTTGAAAATTTTCAACCGAAAATAAAATATTACACTTTTTACGGGCGTAAAACCCTAATCGGGAAAACCGACTGAGTCAGAAGGGAAAGGGCAGAGACCCGTCAAGAGATCGGGACAACGAGTCATACATGATGACTCATGGAGGATGAGTCACTAAGCATTTATGAGCATTAAATGCAAGTAATCATGACATTTAGGTAAAAAGACCAAAATACCCCCCAAGCTTTCATGTATTAACAAGACGCATCTACGCACTCTTAACCACTCATTTTACGTGGTTGAAAACCTCCCACATCTCTCCAATTTCGTGCATCCACCTCCAATAAATATTACCTATTTCATTTTGCTTTCGTTTCATTATTTTCCTCTCAAAATCGAAATCGGGTAAACGACTTGAGTCGCGTCACGGAATTTCCGGAACCGCTAATGGATAAGATCGATGACTCATTGGTGAGTCATTTTGTGTGGCCCAAAATCAGCCACACCTCCATCAAATGTGAGCCACATATTATTAACCATGGTTAGCCAAAATAACCTTAGTTAAGTTAACTATAACCTTAGTTAAGTTAATTATAACCTTAGTTAAGCTTATATTAATTTAATAATCACAAAACCCATTAAACCAATTCCTTTTAACCAAACAAGGCATAAGATTACTCCTATAAATACCCCAAAACCGTGGCCTCCCTCACCATTTCACTCATCTTCTTCATTCTCTTCATCTTCCCCACCAACTAAGTTACAAAACCCTAAGAACACCGAATTCCCACCAAACATATGACCCTCTTCCTTTATGAAACACGAAAAACACTCAACATAAAAGTTGTTCCTCTTTCTCTCTTCTTTCCAACAAGCTAAAGATCATCAAAAACGGATAAGTGGATTGGGAGAAAGGCTCAAAATACAGAAACTGCCCAGAATTCCCAGCAACCCACGAAACAGCATAAAGAAGGCCCTTTTCACCCCTGTTATGATCCTAACCAAATGGAACCTTTAAACACCAAAGTTGTTCCATTTCTTCTTATCTTTCTATCAAGCCAAAGTTCGTAATTTTTGGATGAGTATATTGTGAGATACACTCACAATACCATCACACCCTCAAGCTGTCCAGTTTTCAACATAGTGAAGGTTGATCATTTTCTTCATTTCTTCAATCTTCAAGAGGTAAAAGCTCATCTCCTTGATCATATAAGCTTTCATATTCATGTATTTATCATGTTTATGCCATGAATAATATTTTTCCATTCCTAGATCTAGAACTTCAAATAATTCTAGAAAATTGTAGAAAAATCCTTTTAATGTGAAACCAATTTCTATGATCTTGTGATGTCTTCCACTTTCATTATCCAAGAGATTGAATCCAACTAAATTTCCTAGCCTATTTTCCTAATATGGGCCGAAACCCTAACCCTAAAGGTTAGAGGATTTTGTTTCAAATTTTAGTCTTGTAATAAGTAATCTATGTTAGTTAAGACTCTAGTAACTAGGATCCAAAAGATAACATTAAGAAGATAATCCTAAACCTATTTTCTAAGTCTTGGCCGAACCTAGCCCTAAAGTGTCATAGATGGTTGTTAGTTGATTAATTATAGTTATGTTGTTTGAATGAAGGTGGTTGTGTTAACTTGTGGCGGGATAACGAGGATCGTTGTGTACGTGTTTCCGGTGCTAACTCAGGTGGGGGAAAGAATCATCCTATCGTCGGAACCGATAAGTAGCATATAATTTATAATAATGGTGTAGGGCGACCTAAACCCTACTAGAAGTCGAGTAATCGACAAGACCAAAATCACATTGGAAACCTTTTCCATAAAACCAATGGTGATTCAGGGATTGTAGGTTTATCGACATTAAGGTTGATTTTATGATGTTGAGGATGTTTGGCTTTATTTATTATTTGATCTGATTGTGATATGCTGGCTGTGATAATTTGTTTTAAGTGATATTTTATGGTGTTTGATTATTTTATTGTTATTAAGTTGATATTTATTAACCGTTGATGGATGATTTGATTTTATTATTTATATCGAATTGATACTTTATGATATGGATGTTAATATGCTGTTTTGAGGTTGGAATGGTATATGTCTGGGTAATTTCTGGCTAAGGAAAAACTTGGTATTTAAGCGTGTTTATCACCACCTCTTTTCCCGGGAAGTTATCCCAAGTATACTATTCGTAGTTCTTAAATTTGGTGATTTTTATTCTGTTGAATGATATTTTATGATGATTAATATGTTTATGTGAGAATGTATTATAGCTTGATGATAATTGAATTGCTTGGTTCAACAATATTCTGATATATGGTTAGAGATGATTTGCCTGGTTTGATAAATTGCTTAGTTGATTTTAAGGAAAGATATATATTGCTCGGAGGTATTTTGTTGGGGTGAGAGTTTTGAATATGAATTAGACGTGCCTCGCTATTATTTTATAAAAGTGATGTGATATAGAATGTAAGTGGAGGTTATGAGGAAAAGCTTGAGGTACTAGGTTGTTATTGATAAAAGTCAGTGAGAATCATGTGTTGCATTGTTGTTCATAACCGTGTATTTGAGATACACGAGGTCCGAAGTTCCTGTAGACCGTTCCAAATTAGAATTTAAGTTGTGCAACTATAGTGTCATTGCTTTGCATGAGCACCCTTGACAGAGTGAGAGAGAGAATCAGGGTGTGCACCGACGATACAGTGCAGCTATAGTGTCATTGCTTTGCATGAGCATTCTTACCATGGATAAGAATGTGCACCGGCGTGGGGAATGTGGTCACTTGGGCGATCGGCGGCATCCCTAACGAGGGATGTGTGACAGAGTAGTAGTGGCCACATCAAAGATAAAGGTCTAGTTGCATGAGTTGAAGGGTAGAGGATGATATATTGAATTGAGGATGATTGTTGATTTTGAATGATGCATGTTTGTGACTATTATTGTATTATATGCTATGAATCTTTTCCACTTATGATGATAGAACTGTTTCTTATCTCCCTATTTCTGTATTTTTGTGTATGTCTATTTTGTTACGTTAGAAGACCAGATAAAGGAATATGTTGCTGAGGAGATGGATGGAACCCCATACGAGACGGAGATTGTTGAAGAGTTGAACGACGTTCCGTATGAAGTCGACCTAAGAACCATCTACTCGATCCCGATAATGTAGCGTAGTAAGTTTAGGGCCAGTGAGTCATATAAGACGTTTCTTGCTTTGGTTAGTTATAAGCATGTTTGTATAAATAAGTACCGGTGTGGGATCCTACTGAGAGGATACCCTAAACCGTGTTGTGTAAAATAAAGAATAATTATGTGTGTATTTATGTAATATAGTTTTGGTGTGTTTTGTATTTGTAGAAGTTATATGATTATTATTTAAGTTTTAATTTTTACGTATTTTCAACAGCAAGCGCGCGATTAAGTAAATAAATATTAAGGTTTTAATGTAATAATACAATGGGGCACAACGGGTGTCTCATTTGGTGGTATCAGAGAGCAGTTCGATTCTAATCTGACCGTGAGGTCTAGGATGTGTTCTAGGTCGTGTCTAGTTGAGTCCACATCGGATTTTAACTATGCTTAGAAGTTGGGTAGTGTGTCCGAACCCGATGCGATGATTAGCATTAGTATGGCATATGGTATTTATATACCTGTCTATGTAGTATTACATGTCATATCGATGAGAGAGGATGATTTCTATTCTGTAATCATGGCTCATGAAAGAAGAAGTCCGATTATTAGTGGTGACAGATCTCCCGAGGGAACCATTGAGCCGACAACAAAGTGAGGTTAATCCTACTTGGAAATGGAGGAGAGTCATCTGTGACTCCCAATATCATGGAAACGATAGCTGCTACCTTGTTATTACAAACACAAGCAGAATACGAAGATGCTACAAATAAACAAAGAGCAAAGCAGAACTGCAGAATCAAATAATGACCATTGAAACCGAAGAGGCGTAATTGATTACTTTCCTAAAAGGGAAGCCACCACAGTTCCGAGGGGACTATGACCCAAAGAAGGCAGAATGGTGGGTACAAGAGATAGAGAAGATATTTGACACCATGCGCTGCATGGAGGAGAGGAAAGTGACTTATGCTGCATACATGTTAACTGGAGAAGCAGAGTCTTGGTGGAGAGGTAAGATAAGAATATTGGAGTTAGAGGGTAGGATTATCTCACGCGCTTGTTTATCAATGCTTCTTCGAGAAGTATTTTCCGAATGTAGTCCGACGTGCTAAGGAGAGAAAGTTTACTAGTCTCCGACAAGGAAACATGACTCGTAGGCGATTATGTATCACGCTTTGAGGCTCGATTAAGTTTTCAGAATTCTATCAGAGATTCCCAGATGAGGATTGGCAGTGTAGAAGGTTTGAAGAAGGATTGCGACATGAGCTGCGAAGAGCTGTAGTGTATTTAGATATTCAGTGTTTTCCGGAGTTGGTTGATAGTTGCAGTGCTATAGAAAGCATAGACCAGAGGCAAGATGCTCGAAATGAAACAACCAAGAAGTGGAGGCCCTAATCGATCAGGTTCGCCAAGGAGGGTAGAGAGTGGTTCTCAAGGGAGATGGGGACCATATACTAAACCGGTGCAGACAGCTGCACCAACACTAGTGGTTAGATCGGATCAACAACAACAAGTCTATGTTTGCTTCGGATGCAGAGGATCGCATCATTTTAAAGATTGCACGGAAAAACCTAGTTGTTTCCATTGTGGTAAACCAGGTCATTATGCTCGTAAGTGTAGACAGAGAAATAGGCATCGATCGTAGCTGGCTGGTAAGAGAGTGGAAGTTATGGAGGTGAAGCTAGGAGAAGAGATCCAGGAGAGCAGGTCGCCAGCCGCAGAAGAGCTTAGCTTGCTTGAGATGCGGAGGACTTCATCATGTTAGAAATTGCAAGGAGAAACCTAGTTGCTTCCATTGTGGAAAACCTGGTCATATAGCTAGAGATCATGACAAAGTGGGTCACCGGGGAATGGTTACAGTGAGGGGAGCTGAATCTTCTCACTCTGCAGATCTCATATAAGGTATGTGTTTGACATCAGTGTCATATAGTTGTTAAGAATATGACATTTATTGTAAACACTTGTCGATGAACTTACGGAAGTGGAAATCGTGCTCTTGGTGGGAAAGTCTGAAGATGGTAACGGAAATCCACAAGTTTTGTTAGTTAGTCGGTTGTGGTTTTCATACTTGTTTAAAATCAATTATAGTGAAAGTATAGATTGTTGTGGGATAATTGTTATTAAGGGAACTTTATCTTAAGTGCTTGATATATTTTGATAGTATGGGTAGTCCTTGAAAATAATAAAGAGATAATGAATTAGTTTGGAGCTTAGCTAGTATATGATTGATTTGGTTGAAGCTTTGTAGCCTTTTATTTTTGAGATAATGGCTATAATGATATGTTGTTCTTGTTTAAATGGTGAGTTAGGATTTCTCCTTAAGCTCTGATAGTTATGGATTACAATTAAGACTTGATTGAGCAACATATAATCTAGGTATAGTACCTAAGTATTGTTTCCCTATAGTAGGATAAATAGGAAGTGATGGGAGTTTTGAGATATAGATATGACTGGTAAGATTAAGATCAGTATCAGTAAGTAAGACAATTACTATAAATCAAATGTTGATCGAGGCATAGTATCATTATGGAATATAGGGCAATGATTAGTGATCGTAGTTAAGATGGATTGTATGAGTTTGGGAAGAGTAAACGAAAGTGTATACAGTAATTTCACCTAAGTTGAATATGAGCTTTCACCTAAGATGAATATGAGCAGAAAAGATGATTTCTGATGTAAATTGAGGTTACTAGAGAAATTCAAATTTGTTAAGTTAGATAATCCTAACAGGTGTTGTTCTTTTATTTGGAGACTTGAAAGGTGTGATTTTGATATAATCTAGAATATTGAAATACATTCTAAGGAATTATGACTGTGATTGGATACATGGAGTAGGAAGTTAGGGTAGTTTTGATTGTGGTGTTAATTACGGCTGTTAGATGTTGAAATAAGGTTTTCTAACGGATCAGTAGTAAGTAGAGGAAGGAATTAAGTTTTGATCATGTCCTTTAAGGATGTTAAATCAAGTTGGAAAGGTTAAGAACAATGAATGGAATATAGTGAGGGATAAGTTAGAGGATAAATAGAAGGATATAAGAATGAATTTCATTATGAAGTTACCGCTGTCACCTAGGGGAAAAACAGCGATGAGAAATATAGTGTTGGAACTTTAGATTAAGATAAGATTACAAGATGATGTCTGGTGTTGATTTAAGAAATTCCGAGGACGGAATTTTTTTCTAAGAGGGGTAGTAATGTAACACCCTACTTTTTATTTTCCGATTTTTATTTTTTCAAGAAAATATTTTCACCGTATTAATCCCAAGTATAAATGTATTTATTTATATTTTTATACGAGTTCATGGAGATTATTTTTATGAAATAAAAATCATATCCATATTCTATCTTAGGGTAGAAGCTTACGATAAAAATTTGGGTTGAAAATTCAGATTGAACCTGGTCAAGCGTTTTCACCGGCGAGGATAATTTTACCGAGCAGAAAACCTAATTTTGACTCGTGAACGAAATGGTTTATATTTAAATCATATTTCTAACGAGTTTGGTTGTTTTGAAAATTTTCAACCGAAAATAAAATATTACGCTTTTACGGGCGTAAAACCCTAATCGGGAAACCGACGAGTCGAAGGAAGGAAAGGCAGACCCGTCAAGAGATCGGGACAACGAGTCATACATGATGACTCATGGAGGATGAGTCACTAAGCATTTATGAGCATTAAATGCAAGTAATCATGACATTTAGGTAAAAAGACCAAAATACCCCCAAGCTTTCATGGTATTAACAAGACGCATCTACGCACTCTTAACCACTCATTTTACGTGGTTGAAAACCTCCCACATCTCTCCAATTTCGTGCATCCACCTCCAATAAATATTACCTATTTCATTTTGCTTTCGCTTTCATTATTTTCCTCTCAAAAACCGAAATCGGTAAACGACGGGAGTCTGCAGACGAATTTCCGGGAACCGCTAATGGATAAGATCGATGACTCATTGGTGAGTCATTTTGTGTGGCCCAAAATCAGCCACACCTCCATCAAATGTGAGCCACATATTATTAACCATGGTTAGCCAAAATAACCTTAGTTAAGTTAACTATAACCTTAGTTAAGTTAATTATAACCTTAGTTAAGCTTATATTAATTTAATAATCACAAAACCCATTAAACCAATTCCTTTTAACCAAACAAGGCATAAGATTACTCCTATAAATACCCCAAAACCGTGGCCTCCCTCACCATTTCACTCATCTTCTTCATTCTCTTCATCTTCCCCACCAACTAAGTTACAAAACCCTAAGAACACCGAATTCCCACCAAACATATGACCCTCTTCCTTTATGAAACACGAAAAACACTCAACATAAAAGTTGTTCCTCTTTCTCTCTTCTTTCCAACAAGCTAAAGATCATCAAAAACGGATAAGTGGATTGGGAGAAAGGCTCAAAATACAGAAACTGCCCAGAATTCCCAGCAACCCACGAAACAGCATAAAGAAGGCCCTTTTCACCCCTGTTATGATCCTAACCAAATGGAACCTTTAAACACCAAAGTTGTTCCATTTCTTCTTATCTTTCTATCAAGCCAAAGTTCGTAATTTTTGGATGAGTATATTGTGAGATACACTCACAATACCATCACACCCTCAAGCTGTCCAGTTTTCAACATAGTGAAGGTTGATCATTTTCTTCATTTCTTCAATCTTCAAGAGGTAAAAGCTCATCTCCTTGATCATATAAGCTTTCATATTCATGTATTTATCATGTTTATGCCATGAATAATATTTTTCCATTCCTAGATCTAGAACTTCAAATAATTCTAGAAAATTGTAGAAAAATCCTTTTAATGTGAAACCAATTTCTATGATCTTGTGATGTCTTCCACTTTCATTATCCAAGAGATTGAATCCAACTAAATTTCCTAGCCTATTTTCCTAATATGGGTCGAAACCCTAACCCTAAAGGTTAGAGGATTTTGTTTCAAATTTTAGTCTTGTAATAAGTAATCTATGTTAGTTAAGACTCTAGTAACTAGGATCCAAAAGATAACATTAAGAAGATAATCCTAAACCTATTTTCTAAGTCTTGGCCGAACCTAGCCCTAAAGTGTCATAGATGGTTGTTAGTTGATTAATTATAGTTATGTTGTTTGAATGAAGGTGGTTGTGTTAACTTGTCGGGATAACGAGGATCGTTGTGTACGTGTGGTGCTAACTCGGGGGGGGAAAGAATCATCCTATCGTCGGAACCGATAAGTAGCATATAATTTATAATAATGGTGTAGGGCGACCTAAACCCTACTAGAAGTCGAGTAATCGACAAGACCAAAATCACATTGGAAACCTTTTCCATAAAACCAATGGTGATTCGAGGATTGTAGGTTTATCGACATTAAGGTTGATTTTATGATGTTGAGGATGTTTGGCTTTATTTATTATTTGATCTGATTGTGATATGCTGGCTGTGATAATTTGTTTTAAGTGATATTTTATGGTGTTTGATTATTTTATTGTTATTAAGTTGATATTTATTAACCGTTGATGGATGATTTGATTTTATTATTTATATCGAATTGATACTTTATGATATGGATGTTAATATGCTGTTTTGAGGTTGGAATGGTATATGTCCGGGTAATTTCTCGCTAAGGAAAAACTTGGTATTTAAGCGTGTTTATCACCACCTCTTTTCCCGGGAAGTTATCCCAGGTATACTATTCGTAGTTCTTAAATTTGGTGATTTTTATTTCGTTGAATGATATTTTATGATGATTAATATGTTTATGTGAGAATGTATTATAGCTTGATGATAATTGAATTGCTTGGTTCAACAATATTCTGATATATGGTTAGAGATGATTTGCCTGGTTTGATAAATTGCTTAGTTGATTTTAAGGAAAGATATATATTGCTCGGAGGTATTTTGTTGGGGTGAGAGTTTTGAATATGAATTAGACGTGCCTCGCTATTATTTTATAAAAGTGATGTGATATAGAATGTAAGTGGAGGTTATGAGGAAAAGCTTGAGGTACTAGGTTGTTATTGATAAAAGTCAGTGAGAATCATGTGTTGCATTGTTGTTCATAACCGTGTATTTGAGATACACGAGGTCCGAAGTTCCTGTGAGACCGTTCCAAATTAGAATTTAAGTTGTGCAACTATAGTGTCATTGCTTTGCATGAGCACCCTTGACAGAGTGAGAGAGAGAATCAGGGTGTGCACCGACGATACAGTGCAGCTATAGTGTCATTGCTTTGCATGAGCATTCTTACCATGGATAAGAATGTGCACCGGCGTGGGGAATGTGTCACTTGGGCGGATCGACGGCATCCCTAACGAGGGATGTGTGACGAGAGTAGTAGTGGCCACATCAAAGATAAAGGTCTAGTTGCATGAGTTGAAGGGTAGAGGATGATATATTGAATTGAGGATGATTGTTGATTTTGAATGATGCATGTTTGTGACTATTATTGTATTATATGCTATGAATCTTTTCCACTTATGATGATAGAACTGTTTCTTATCTCCCTATTTCTGTATTTTTGTGTATGTCTATTTTGTTACGTTAGAAGACCCAGATAAAGGAATATGTTGCCGAGGAGATGGATGGAACCCCATACGAGACGGAGATTGTTGAAGAGTTGAACGACGCCCGTATGAAGTCGACCCGAAGAACCATCTACCGATCCCGATAATGTAGCGTAGTAAGTTTAGGGCCATGTGAGTCATATAAGACGTTTCTTGCTTTCAGTTAGTTATAAGCATGTTTGTATAAATAAGTACCGGTGTGGGATCCTACTGAGAGGATACCCTAAACCGTGTTGTGTAAAATAAAGAATAATTATGTGTGTATTTATGTAATATAGTTTTGGTGTGTTTTGTATTTGTAGAAGTTATATGATTATTATTTAAGTTTTAATTTTTACGTATTTTCAACAGTAAGCGCGCGATTAAGTAAATAAATATTAAGGTTTTAATGTAATAATACAATGGGGCACAACGGGTGTCTCAAAGCACGACCGTGCTCCACTTAAGTGGCAGCACGACCGTGCAGGGGATCAGCACGCCCGTGCTACCCTACAGATTAGAAATGGAATTAAGAACTTTTAAGGGGTTTCTAACCCCAATTCCCCAACGATGATGAGATAACACAATCAATTAAAGTGATGGATTAGATAACTCGGTTAATGGTTAACAAAGATGATCAAGAAGATGAGATGGTGAGATGTTGAGTTAGTCAAGCCGGTATCCGTTGGGTTACCGCGTGTTGGTAACTTCAGTTCTTATTGACCAAAGTGCCCTCGATGCTTATTGTTCGAGAAGTTGTTGATGTTGTACTTTGGTGGCCGAGAGTTTGCCCTAAGGGAGCCTTGACCCAGTTGGGTTAAAGGTGTTGTGGTAGATTCCAAGAACTAAAGCTTTTGCGGTAGATTTCGCTGCGGTCGATTCTGCTAAAGTCTTCGGTTGATTCCGTTGAAGCAAAGGAGGTGGTTGTTGCCCGTTGTTTGTTGTGTTGCATACGCATTGCATCAGAGTTGTTGTTGTTGTTGAGGGATGTTCGACATAGGGGAGGTCGTCCTAGAGTACGGTGATCTGGCCATCCACGGTTGGAGTAGATTCTCCTTGCGCCCCCGTGATGAGGCATTCGTTGGTTTGATGCATTGGCTATCCAAGGAGTAGATTCTCTGGCGTTGAGTCGATTCTCAATGTGGATATTTAACTCAAGTCATCCATCCCGAGTTTAATGGATCCACATGCATTGTTGGTTTAGCGGAGTAGATCGCATTGCACCGCATAGCATGCTTGAGGTTGATGACGTTGATGTATGTTTATACATGTTGTTGTTGTATGCTTACGTTGGTTCCATGCTTGTATGTTTTACTTTACTTCCTACCTCCTTGCTATTATGTTTACATGATTCTTACTCCCCATTATTTGTTTGTTTGTTTGGCCTGATTGGCACCTTACAATGGATGATGAGCAGCCCAGAGATGAGTGACTCTGAGAAGCCGCCACTCATAGTTAGGGCTTGTCTTATGTTCAGTTAGTTTATTAGTCTTGATTGTAATTCCGTGAATTTTTACTTAACAGTTATACCAGCTCTGTATGTGACATCGAGGTTAAGTTATGTTTATTTCCTTGTTATGTTTAATTGTTTTAAACTTGTTTTATTTTCCGTGATTTTGAGAACTAATTCACGTGGGACCTTTCTAACCATGGACAAACGTTTTATTAAATGTTGATGCATGATTTCAGTTTGATTGTCAATCTATTTTACGCTTTATAACATACGGGGTAGCAGGGTGTCACATACTTAGTAACGCCTATAGGTTTAATCTATGTTTTACTCCAAATGAATTGGCAAGGGCTCCCAACCCTTGCTGCCCAGAACGACGCAACCTGCTCCAGTGAGCACGACCATGCTTGAAAAAGAGCACGCCCGTCCTCCAACCTAGAATCCAGAATAGGCCTTGCTCTTTGAGCATGACCGTGCTTATTAGTCAGCACGACCGTGCTTATTAGTTAGCATGACCGTGCTTGACTAAAGGGCCAGCACACCCATGCTGAATAGGGAGCACGCCCGTGCTCCCCTGCCCAGAACAGAAACTCGAAAGAGTTTAAGTTAGGGGTCCTTACCCCAAACGCTTAAAAGACTTGATAAGACACCAATGAAACATGAAGACCTAAAGACAAGTCATAAGATGTTGTGCCGTGGTGGCCTAGTGTTCGCCCCAAGTGATGAGTTGTTGTACCTTGGTAGCCTAGAGTCCGCGCTAAGGGGGTCTTAACGCTTAATGGTCAAGGTGTTGTTGATGATGTGCCTTGGTAGCTTAGAGTTTGCTCCAAGGGGGCCTTGATGCTTAATGGTCAGGGTGTTGAGCTCTGATTCTTAATGGCCAGAGTATTGTTGATGATTAAAAGACTTAATGATGAACGTTAAACGATAATTGGGTGCCTTTAGTGGCCAAATGTTGATGGTGATAAAACTTGGGTGCCTTTAGTGGCCCAAGCGGAGGTGGTGATTGTGATTGTGTGTTGGTTTCCATGCATTCAGGAATCGGAGATGTTGATGGGAGGTTGTACAACATAGGCGAGGTTGTCCATGAGTAAGACGATCTGGCCATCCACGGCGATTCATTCGAGACTATGGGGTCATGTACACCCGCGGTGGTGCACCCGAGAATAAGGTGCGTCGGCTATCCTAGGGGCAGAGTTTCCCTGGCTTTGGTGCCTTCAGTGGCCAATATGATTTCCCGTTTTCGATAGTTGTTTAGTTGTTTCAAGTTGTATCCGAGTTTTTTTTTTTATCGAATTGATTATACTAGCTCTGTTGTGCGACATCGGGGTTGGGTTCGTTTATGTTTCAATTATGTTATGCTTCCTTTATAAACATGTTTTGGTTATTTCCGCGTTATGTTATAATGCGGCAGTCTCTACCCGGTTTTGATAATTATATATATTTGCATGTGTTCTCCCTCTTTTTATATCTGTGTTATAGCTTTTGAATGCATGCGGGGTAGAGGATGTCACACCTTGATTGTTTTTGTGAGTGGTGCCATATGAGTGGTCTGATTGGTTTTTCTCCTATCCTAAAGGTTTGTTTTCTTGTTTCTCTAATCTGTTAACCCAGGTTCTACCGTTTATCTGTGCATCCTTTTTACTTTTGGCAGCAGTGATTGCTGGGGTGTTATGACTTAAAGTTACCATTTTAGTTTTAATATTGTGGATTCACTGCTCAGCCCTTTGGTGTTTTTTTATTGGATTAACAAGTGTGATTTTCCTACTATTTTGTGACTAAGTTCACGTACTATTCTTGTGAGTGTGAGATGAGTGGGAGTGGTGCTTTCTTTGTTATCTTTCTTTGGATCTGTAAAATGTCTGCTACTTTCTGGTGAGGTTGAGTGACTTTGAGTGAGTTTGAGTGACATATATTGGTAAGGTGAGTTTGAGTGACAAATATTGGTGACAATGAGTTTAAGTGACAAATTTTGCTAATCATTCCAGTCCATAGCTCTGAAGATCTTCTCGATCTCCCTCATCCAAAACAAAGCTCCTTCGGGGTCATATGCTCCTCCGAAGATTCGGCGGATTGTTCCGCTGGAACTTGTCAAGACCCTGAAACTCAGCTGGTCCCCCGTGGTGATTGTTATGAACTTGGTCGATCGCATTAGCAAGGAGCACTAACACGTCAGCGATTGCCTGATCGTTTCTGCCACCTCCTCCTACCATAAGTCCCTATAACGCCAAGACAACTTGTTAAACACAGGGAACTTAAGCAGGAAAAGCTACAACTTGCTAATTTAAAACATCATTGTCTATAACGAGTATAGACAATTCAAACAAGACACACAGAAGACTCACGACAGACTCATACCACGTCCGGACAGGGCCGAACTACTCTGATACCACTAAATGTGACACCCTTCTGCCCCGCATGTTAATATAAAATATTTACGTAAAAGAGGAACTATAAAAACATGTATTTATTTGAATAATATAAAAACTTGGATAAAAAGGTTTCACATCTCAACATAAACAATACGGAAATAACATAGTTTTAAAGAAAGATAAACATAAACAAGACAGGTAAAGAAAACCCAACCATGATGTCACAAACAGAGCTGGTATCACCGAAATCCGGATACATCACGGAAACAAATGAAAACTGAAACAACTAAACAACTAGGCATCCTAGCTAGAGTCGCGGCTCCTCAGAGTCACTCCTCCACTGGCTACTCACCGGTCTCTGCATAAGAGATACATGCAACAACAGAAACAGGAAAACAGGGAGTAAGAAATCATGTAAACACAACGGCACGGGAATAGGGAATAAGATGAACATACATCACATCAAGCATAGCAACAACATTATACACCATCATTTACATATTACAAGTCAATAGTCGTAGTTGCTATGCGGTGCAACACTACTCCGCTACTTCGTTATGCATGTGGATCCAACTATCTCAGGAAGTCAACTTCGGAGTAACATGTCCACATTGGCCATAAAAGCCCCAACGCCGGCAGTTCACCAAACCATGGGTGAACCCCTTGGATAGCCGACGTATCATAACTGGATATGCCACCTCGGGGGCGCACGGTTCACCATACCTTGGGGGAACCGCCCGAGACTTAGGCCAGATCGTCATAACTTGGACGACCTCCCCTATGTTGAACATACCCCACTAATCAACTTCAACGTATGAATGCATGAGCACAACAACAAACAAGGCAACCCCCTCCTCTGCTTGGGCCAATAAGCACCCAAGACTTATCTCCATCGTCAACATCAACACCTTAACCCTTCTGGGTCAAGACCCCCTTAACCAAAAAGCACTAAGGTCAAACTTATCAACATCTCGACCTAAAAGCATCGAGGACACTTTGGCCAAAAAGAACCAAAGCTTAACAACGTGCGGTAAACCATAGGGCACCGGTTTAACCAACTTATCACTCTTTGTTATCTTAATTAGTCTTTAATTAGGTTATCTAGCTCTTCTTTATTCGATTGGTGTCTTATTACATTATTGAGGACATTTGGGGTAACACACCCCTTAACTCCATTAATCTCAAGTTTTCACCAGTAAGGGGAGCACGAACGTGCTCACCCCAGCATGGTCGTGCTGTCACTTAAGTAGAGCACGGTCGTGCTCACTGTCCTGCATGGCCGTGCTCAATGCACGGGCTGCCTTCCAGAATGCAACTAGGAGCACGGGCGTGCTCCCATTTAAGTACGGTCGTGCTCCTGGGACAGCCGTACTGTTATGGGCAGATTCGTACGTATTCTTAGAGTCAAAAACTGCCTAATACTCTCAAATCAGATTCTAGAGTCCTTTGACTAATCCAGTTGGCATAAAACCTCACCTCTCACTAACAGTTCATGTCTTATGAGTTATTGGGGAACTAACCCCTTAAATCCTATGTTAACTAAGAGTCCTAACTAAACTGATTAGGGTCGTACTAACGTGTTCGTCATAACAACAACACAGCCTCATCCAATCACCATTCAGCCAGTCAATGCATAGCAACAACAATATAACGATCATAATCAGATCATGAACATATTCAACTATTACACATCATTGGCAAACAACATGATAATCATAAACAATGAGCATACCATCAACCAATTAGCAATTATAACAATTAACTTATACAACCAGGCAGATCATGACAATACTGTTTAGGCATAGTACTAACGTAGCAATATCAATAAGAATTAATAATAACATATAACGAATAGGCATTCATAGCAATTGACAACAATAATGGGGTTATGGGGACCCCTAATCTGACGCTACCCCTTGCCTAATGTATACACTATCGTCTCCCCATACCTAGTATGAAGAATCCGATAGTAGAACGCCAAACGGTAGACCACGACAACCAACGCGATCCTAACTGGTTCCCTCGAATGGCTCAACGAATGTTTCCAAGCCTTGGCTAACACGAAATGGTTAACCAATTAGTTCCCAAATCATGAACAAGAAAAAGGAAACTAAAAGGGAAGAACTATTACCTTACGATTGGCACTCAACGCATGACTCCACTCTCTAAAACACGAACGGAACACCAAACAATGATTGGGTTCAAAGGGGACGAACGAGAGAGGCTGCCGTCACACTTGGGGTTGCCTAAAAGTGTCAAAATATGGTTTAACTCATAAACCCTCGGTTACTATTCTGTTTATAAAGGCAGAGACTTGAGCACGGTCGTGCTTTTCCTTAAGCACGACCTTGCTCAACTTAGCGCCTACGAGGCGCGGTTTACACTTGAGCTCGGGCGTGCTCACTATTGAGCACGGGCATGCTCAACTTAGCGTCAGCGAGACGCGATTCCCCAACGAGCACGGTCGTGTTCTCTGTTGAGCACGACCGTGCTTGTGACTCAAGAAGTCACAAGACACAAGCCTAAGGAAAGGATTTTCCACTTAAAATCTCACTTAGCTTATTCTAAACCTTCCTAACAAACAAGACATACATAAAAAGCTTATACGAAAAACGGGGTGTTACAACTCCACCCCCTTATAAAAATTTCGTCCTCGAAATTTCTACTCACCTCGATTGAAAAGGTGCGGATTTAACTTCATCATCTTGCTTTCCAGCTCCCATGTAGCACTTTCCTTAGTAGCCCCACTCCAAACGACTTTGACCAGAGGAATCTCCTTGCCTCTTAGCTACTTCACCCTCCTATCCTCGACTCGAAGGGGTAACACCTCAAAAGTCAAGTTTTCTTTTAACTATATGGTTTCATGGACTATCACGTGACTAGGGTCATGAACATGAGACACATGAAAGACATTACGGAGGTTCGACAAGAACGGTGGTAAGGCTATTTGGTAGGCGACTTCGCCGACTCTTTTTAAAATTTGGTAAGTACCAATGAATCTCGAAGTAAGTTTCATCACCTTCATTACTCTACCAACCCCAGTTGTCGGAGTAATTCTCAAGAACACGTGGTCACCTTCCTGGAACTCGAGCGCCTTCCACCTTTTGTCATGGTAGCTCTTCTGCCTACTCTGTACCACCTTCATCTTTTCCTGAATCATCCTTACTTTCTCTGTGGTTTCTTGCACCACATCAGATCCTAGTACAACACTATCCCCAGGTTCACTCCAACACAAGGGTGTCCAACATCTCCTCCCGTAAAGAGCTTCATAAGGTTCCACCCAATACTGGAATGGAAACTATTGTTGTAGGTAAACTCTATCAGGGGCAAAAACTTGTCCCATCTACCCGACTGTTCTAGCACACAAGCTCTAAGCAAGTCCTCTAAGGACTGGATGGTTCTCTCAGACTGACCATCAGTCTACGGGTGATAAGCTAAACTAAGCCTAAGATTCGTTCCTAAGGCCTCATGTAAACTATTCCAAAACCTAGAGGTAAACCTCGGGTCTCTATCTGAAACTATGCTAGAATGTACACTTTGTAGTCTAACTATCTCCTTGATATACAACTAGGTCAACTTTTCCAAAGAGTATTCCATGTTCATAGGGATGAAATAGGCGGACTTACTCAGTCTATCCACAACAACCCATATAGCCTCAAAACCAGCTGGAGTCCTAGGGAGTCTAGACACAAAATCCATGGAAATACTATCTCACTTCCATTCTGGGATACTGAACAGTTGCAACTTACTTGATGGCTTCTGGTGTTCTATCTTAGCCTTTTGGCATTTTAAATAAGCATGCACAAACTCAGCCACATCTTTCTTCATCCTAGGCCACCAAAACATCCTCTTAAGATCCTGATAGATCTTAGTGGTACATGGGTGCACACTCAGTCCACTCCTATGTCCTTCGTCAAGGATCAACTTTCTAAGCTCCGGAACGTCTGGTATACAGACTCTATCTTTGAACCTCAATACTCCATCGCTTCCTTCTTTAAAGCTAAGGTCTCTACCCAGCGTAAGCAACTCACACTGGTCTAAGAGATACCGGTCTAACTTCTGACCCTCTCTAACCTGATCCATCAAATTGTTGGTAACATTCAAGGTTCCAAGCATAATGCTCTTAGGGGTAACTTCCCAAGCTAAACTCATCTCTCTAAACTTTTCAATCAGATCCATCTCCCTAACCATCAAAGCGGAGACGTGCAAGGTTTTTCTACTTAAGGCATCGGCCACAACATTGGCCTTTCCTGGGCGGTAAGTTAGATCAAACTCATAATCCTTTAAAAACTCCATCCACCTACGCTGCCTCATATTCAGATCCTTTTGATCAAAGAGATATTTCAGGCACTTGTGATCACTAAAGACCTCAAACTTCGCTCCATGCAGGTAATGCCTCCAGATCTTTAAGGCAAATACTACAGCTCCTAACTCTAGGTCATGGACAGGGTAGTTCTTCTCATGGGTTTTCAACTGCCTAGAAGCATAAGCTACTACCCTACTATCTTGCATCAACACTCCACCTAGACCTTGCTTCGATGCATCGCAGTACACTACGAAAGGTTTACTAGGATCGGGCAACACTAAAACTGGTGCTGATGTCAACCTATTCTTAAGGGTTTGGAAACTCTCTTCACACTTGGAGTCCCACACAAACAACTATCCCTTTTTGGTGAGACGGGTTAAGGGTAAGCATAACTTAGATAAACCCTCTATAAACCTCTTATAGTACCCTAATCAACCCAAGAAACTCCTAATCTCAGTCACTGACTTCGGCGCTTCCCACTAGAGCATCGTCTCAACCTTAGCAGAATCAACAGCTATTTCACCTTTTGAGATCATGTGACCTAAGAAACTAACCTCTTCTAACCAAAACTCGCACTTAGACATCTTGGCATACAACTGCTTCTCCTTAAGGGTCTGCAAGATAACCCTCAAGTGCTCCTCATGTTTCTCCTTAGTCTTGGAGTACACTAAGATGTCATCTATAAAGACCACCACAAACTTATCCAAGTAAGGGTGAAAGGTCTTGTTCTTGTAGTCCATGAACACAGCAGGGGCATTGATCACACCAAAGAGCATAACCAAGTACTCATAGTGACCATAACGTGTTCTAAACACTGTCTTCGGGATGTCCTCAAACTTAATGATCACACCAAAGGGCATACCGATTCTTAATGGTCACCTTGTTGAGTTATCGATAGTCGACACACAACCTCATACTACCATCCTTCTTCTTTACTAGCAACACTGGCGCTCCCCATGGGGATATATGCTAGGCCTAATAAACTGCTTTTGGATAAGGTCCTCTAACTGTTCCTTCAACTTGGCTAGCTCTAGAGGAGACATTCTATAGGGTGCTAAGGAAATAGGCCGGGTGCCAAGTACTAAATCTATGGTGAACTCCACATCTCTCTATGCGGGTAATTCGTAAACCTCCCCCAGGAACACATCAGGGAACTCCCGCACAACAGGCACACTTCCGACATCATGATGGTTCTCAACTTCCAGGGAAGACAAAATAATGAACACTTGGGCTTCGTCTTTCATCGAAGCTTTCACTTGGTTGGCAGAGCAAAAGGTCGGATTCTCAGACTCCTCAGGAGTTCCCAAAACCAAGGTTTTATGAAAACAATTTAAAAGGACATGGTTGGAAGATAACCAGTCCATGCCAAGAATAATATCAAATGTTTTAAAGGTAGGCATACAAGATCAACAATAATAGTCCTATCATCAATAGTAATATGACAGTCCTTGCATGCATGTGAAGTGAGAACTGGCTTGTTTGTAGGTGTGGCAACAATCAAATCATAACTCAGACAGGTAACAGGCAAGTTTAGACTGTTGACCCTATCAAGTGATATAAACAAGTGCGTAGCAGCCGAGTCATACAATACAGTTAAAAGGGTTCCATTAATTAAGCACGTACCTTGGATCAAGTCATCAGACTCGGAGGCTTCGGCTCCACTAAGAGTGAATACACTCCTAGTGGTCTTCAGTTGATTGGCTTGAAACTGCTAACTCTTGCTAGCACTTGGAGGTTCTGACTTTGCTCCTTCACAATCCCAACTGAGGTGGCCAGACTTGCCACACTTGAAGCAGATGATGTCTGGTTCCTTACACTAGATAGTGAAGTGATCTGGTACACCGCACTTGCTGCACTTCATGGGCCTAGAGGCATTAGAACTGCGGCCTCTGAACCTATCATGAGAAAATTGTGGCTTTCTGCCACTCTGCTTGAAATCCCGCCCGGTTGGAGCATAGCGCTGCTTGCCCTTATCCTTATCTTTTTACTCAGTCTTCTTGTTACTTTGGCTGTCTGGATTCCTGTAGCTGGCGACCCTGGACTTGTAGGCATCCTCAAAGATGAAGTTGACACAGGCAAACACAAGAAGGGGGGTTGAATTGTGTTTGTTAATAATTTTCGCAAACAACCTTATTCAAAACTGATTTCTCACACAAGGATATTTAAAACAGATGTACACACTGAAAAGCAACTTTTGAAACTTAACAAAAGCAATATCAAATCCCCACAGTCAATATAAACAAATAAAGCTGTGAGAGTTTAGGGTTAGAAGATTCACACAAGATGTTTTATCATAGTTCACTCTCTTCCAACCAAGAGCTACGTCCAATCCCTTATACTTGAAGGTTTTTCTTCACTATTTTCCAAATAGATTACAACCAAGTATTAAACACCTCTCCAGGCTACAAGTATTTCTTTCTTACCAAGCCTCTTCAGGCTCTAACTCTAACAAAGAGATTTAACTTATGATCTTCTTAACTCACTATATGTGAGGATATAAAAGTTTAAGATCAGTTGAATATTTCAACAATATTCAAACTAAAGAATACAGACTCTTGCTCTTGAAAGAATATTAGAATGAGTGATTATCAATTGGCAAAAGTTGTTCTTCAAAATTTGAGGTCTTCTATTTATAGTGACCTTCTTCTTCACTTGTATTTCTTCAACGGTTATTTTGAATTGTCCTATTTAGAGATAACATTGAATGCTTGGCATGCTTATTATGTATGCATCTAGATGTAGTATGCCCATTCTTTCCACACACTTTTCAAAAGGTGTTGGATGGGCCAGACTTTGTTTTAGCATGCTTAGCTTGAGATTTTGAAGCTATATGCTGAGTATGTGGTGTTGACTTTTGTTGAGCTGGTTCTTGCTTCTCTTTGTCATAACCAATGCCAGATTCATCATGTGGTAACCTAGAGTACCTTAAAATGAGACTAAGCTTATCTGAGCCACATAAAAGCTTTGACAGAGAGTCTGTCAGATATGTTACATCTTGTTTCAGTTTTACAACTTCACAAGAAACATCAGGCTCACACTCCATTTTGTCAGTTAGACTGACATTCACTGATTTTAGTATGTCATTTTCATCTTTAAGGTTTTGTTTCTCAGTGCAAACCCTATCATATTCTCTAGATAGTTTAGAAAGTTTCTTTTTGAGACTCCTATACTCTTTAGACAGTATGGACGACTCATGCAACAATTCATCAAAAGCATTTTGATGAGTGGACGGGTTAGAGTCCATTACCTCAGCATTAGTTTATTCACTTTCTGATGATGTGTCGGCCATAAGACAAATGTTTACCTCTTCCTCAGCTTCATCTTCTTCATTTGATGTAGACAGATCGAGATCCTCCCATGTAGCCATTCAACCTTTCTTATTTTTGAAGAATTTCTTTTTATCCTTCAGCTCAGGGCAATCAGCTTTGAAGTGTCCAGGTTTCTTGCACTCAAAGCACAAGGGTGGACCTTTTTCCTTGGAGTCTGACTTCTCCTTGGAAAACTTTTTGTTTAATTGCTTCCTTCTGAAACCACCTTTCTTTCTCCACATATGTTGAATCTTTCTGGAGATGAAAGATAGTTCATCCTCATCTGATCCTTCATCACTATCTGAGATTCCAGCTTCATTTGAGGATTCAGCAGCCTTGAGGACTTTTGATGAACTTGCTTTCCTTACCTTTAGGGAAATAATCTTTCATTTTATGGAGCTTTCTTATTCATTCAATTCAATTTCATGAACCTTGAGAGATCCAAGAAGCTCTTCCAGAGAAATAGTATTCAGGTTTTTAGCTTCCTGAATAGCAGTAACTTTAGGTCTCCACTGCTTGGATAGACTTCTCAGGATTTTTCTAACATGATCTCTATTTTCATAGACTTTTCCAAGAGATTTGAGATTGTTGGTGATGGTTTGGAATCTTCCAAATATTTGGTCTATTGTTTCATATTTACCCATCTTGAACAGCTCATACTGATGAACCAGCATGCTGATCTTTGATTCCTTCACTTGTAAGGAACCTTCATGAGCTAGGGCAAGAGTATCCCAGATTTATTTGGTAGTGTTGCAGCTGTGAACTTTGTCATGTTCAGATCTGGTGATGGCACACATCAAATAATGTTTAGCTTTAAGATTGAGTTGATGCTTTGCCTTTTGATCTGCTGTCCAGTCTGCTTTAGCAACAGCAGCTCCATTTTCATTTCTGGGTTCAGTATAACCAGTTTCTATGAGCTCCCAGATGTCTAGAATTTGTGCATCCAAAAAGGCTATCATCCTCTTCTTCCAGTAGTCATAATCAGAACCATCAAAGAGAGGAGGTATGTTGATAGCTTGTCCTTCCGCATCCATGGTTGTTGGATCGTACTCCCTCAGCACTTGTTAGATGTTCAACCCTTTCGAGGCTGAGCTCTGATACCAACTGAAGTTGACACAAGCAAACACAACAAGGAGGGGTTGAATTGTGTTTGTTAATAATTTTCGCAAACAACCTTTTCTAAAACTGATTTTCTCACACAAGGATATTTAAAACAGATGTACACACTGAAAAGCAACTTTTGAAACTTAACAAAAGCAATATCAAATCCCCACAGTCAGTATAAACAAATAAAGCTGTAAGAGTTTAGGGTTAGAAGATTCACACAAGATGTTTTATCCTGGTTCACTCTCTTCCAACCAAGAGCTACGTCCAGTCCCTTCTACTTGAAGGTTTTTCTCCACTATTTTCCAAATAGATTACAACCAAGTATTAAACACCTCTCCAGGCTACAAGTATTTCTTTCTTACCAAGCCTATTCAGGCTCTAACTCTAACAAAGAGATTTAACTTATGATCTTCTTAACTCACTATGTGTGAGGATATAAAAGTTCAAGACCAGTTGAATATTACAACAATATTCAAACTAAAGAATACAGACTCTTGCTCTTGAAAGAATATTAGAATGAGTGATTATCGATTGGCAAAAGTTGTTCTTCAGAACTTGAGGTCTTTTATTTATTGTGACCTTCTTCTTCACTTGTATTTCTTCAACGGTTATTTTGAATAGTCCCGTTTAGAGATAGCATTGAATGCATGATATCCGTTGTGACTGATAGCTTGATTGTGGCCTTTGTGAAATGTACTCTTGGCTATCACATTTGCACAGAATAGAGGGTCATTGTTTCTGAGCAATTTGTACCTTGAAAACTTTCTTTCCTCCTTTGTGTACAATTCAGCTTTTTCCAGTAGTAAAGAAGAATTCGTACAAGTCACTTTTCATTTCCTCATTGTACTATTTACTTTTTGTATTTCCTCGATGGTACTATTTGCTTTTTGTATTTCCTCGATGGTACTATGATTTTCTCACAAAGAAACAAAAGCATTAACCAGATAAAACAAATAGAAAGAACAAATATTCTATTGAATTAAATATCAATCATTTCAAATAAATTCATTGTGGGTCAGATTGCATTTATTCATTTTTAGAACAACATATACATAAGAGATAGAAGCTCGTCTATTCAAATATCTCTGTCCACACAGTTTTGTGTAAGAACAAAGTCTATTCACTCTTTCATTTAACTCGTCCACTGACGTGGCATATTCTCTCGTCTACTATCAAGTCTTTCGACTTGCTATATCTCAATGAGTTATCTTGATCTCCGTATAGTGACGTGGCAATTAGAGTTCGTCTACTCGATCAATGAACTCGTCTACTGACGTGGCAAGTTAAAACTAGTCTATTTGATTTTAAACTTAAAATCCGTCTAGTAAACATTTAGTGCCTCGTCTACTTAAAGAAACCAGTCTACTCAATTAAATAAATAAATAACTTTACCAAAACATTGAGTAGCCCGTCTACACGGGTGGACGTGCATTTCTCTTTATGAGTCCAAGCAGATACATATGAAAACTTATTCTAAGTTTCCATGTCTTATAATTTTAAGTGTTCCTGCATAACTAAATAGCACAATGATAGATTTCAACTAACACTTTGCCAAGCAAATTCAATCCTTTTGTTAACATCAAAACATAGAGATTATTTAATCCAAAACCACTTTGGTTCCAACAATCTCCCCATTTTTGATGATGACAAAAACTAATTAAATTTGAGTAGCAAAGTCATAGAGAGCTTACAAAGCTCCCCCTAAGACAAAGCATTCAAAATTTTATTCAGTAAAAGCATAAGACAGAAATTCAGCAGTACATGTAATAACTTATCAGATCAGTGCAACTACTTATCAGTTAAGTATAGTATCAGACCTTTTAAATTCTTTATCAACTTTAAACAAAATTTTAGAGCAATTGAAAGTATATCATATCAAACAGTATCAGAGCTATACAGTATCAGAGCAATCTAGATAGATATATCAGAACAATATTTATACTAGCATAGCAAATCATGTCAAAGTATAAACCGAAGGAGATATGCATATGCAGACAAGTATATACTTTTCAAAAACTGACTTTTCATATTAAATTTAATTCTCTTTCCTTTCTCCCCCTTTTTTGTCATCAGACAAAAAGGTAAAAAGAGTGGACCATCATTGTCAGTATGGGAAACAATGAAGGAAACAACTAAAAATAGTGTGGAGGTGGAGGTGGAGGTGGAGGAGGAGGATTTGGATTTGGATTTGATGGAGGAGGAGCAATCTGAGTTGATAGATTTTGACTCTGTTGGAATTGAAGCATGACGTTCATCATCTGGTTCATCATGATGTTTGTTGGAACCAGGGCTTCAGCTACCTGCTCTTTCACTTGTCCTTTGACCTTACTCTCTACTTTTTCATCTATAATTCTGCCAATAATTTCTTCAAAGTTTGGAGGTAGTGAGAGTGAGGGTCATGAGCTTTCAGCACTATCTTGAGCATAGGCTTGACTTGGAACAATATCTAAAGCTCTTGAAGTCTGAGGTTGCTCTGTTGGATCGATGACAGTTAGAGCCAGTGGTTGAGAAGAGTGCTTCTCAGAAGTTCTTTGTCTAGGAATGGACTCAGCAACTTCTTCAACCTCAACTACAGGTTGAACCACTTCCACTTGAGGATCAGACTTCACTTCTTCAACTGCCATGTCCTTAATGATGTTTTCTTCTTCTGTGAGTTCTGATGGTGGAGAGGATGGAGGTGAAGCAACATTGGTGGAGGCAACTCATTTCCCCACTGGATATGGTCCTCTTCAAAAACAGAACTTATGACAGGAATGACAATGATGTCCTTATAGATAAGGAATCTGCAATAAGCAAGGCCACAGTTCCCTCTAACTTTAGGAATGAATTTCTTTTCTTCAACAGTCAGTCCACAGGAGGAAGCTTCCTGTGCACATGCCACCAGGTGAGTCCTCCATATGTCCACAACAACATCCTCTTGAATATCTTCAGTTGGTTGAGTCAACTAGTAATCAATCACATTTTGGTAAGTGAGATTGATAGTTGCTGGATTGATTATGCAGCTGTCAGGAGAAGGCATCTTACCAGTGTTTCTCTGCTTCTTCTTGTCCTTGTCTTTATTGAGATCAATCATGGGTAGCCTAGGACAGATCATGTATGGCCTGATCCCAATCTTGGTTTCCTCATTATGTCTTAGCCAGGTTGGAGGCACAAAGTTTGCAGCTCTGTCAATTCTAAAGTGGCTAAACTCCCAATTCAGCATTTCATACATCAATGTATCAACAAAGTCAGCAGCTCTGCCATAGGTGCTAGGATGTCTGAAGGTAGTCCACTTGGTGTTTCTGTCCATGATGAATGGAATGTTCCTGAATGATCTGGATCTTTTGTAGATCACATTGGTGAGATCCTTCTTGGCAGGGTCTGTGTGCCAATTAGAGATGATGAGTCTCCCAACTCCTTTAGTGAAGGGCTTGAAGGGTGTAAATTTTACTAGGTTTGGATAGATTTTTATGGGAAGGAATTTCTTTAGGGGTAGGTGAGGAATGAGTGGTCCAAGGTGATTGTACAGTTTAGATGGTGGAAGGTCAGTGGGAATGTCACGGTGAGGTGAATGCTAGTGGTAGATGACAGTTTAAGGTTCATAGTCGTACTCAGGAAGAGGATAGAAAGGTCTGGTAGAAACAGGTTCAGGTTCATGTTTGTGATACAAGATCCTCCAATCTCTTTTTAATTTGGCCCAGTTTTCAGCTTGGCCATCATAGTAAACAGAGGGTGGAATGTAGGGGAATCTGGTTTTTCTAATTTTGGGAAAGGGGGCTCCTAGTATGATTCCATTATCTGGTTGGTTGAACCAGGGGTCATTGGCATGGATGATAGGTCCGAATGTTGGTCTTGTGGGTGAGACTATTTGTGGTTGGTCTGGTGAGGAATTTTTGTGTGGTGAAGGTAGCAATGGAATGTAGACATCATCAACAACATTCCTATTTTCAGAACTAACGGGCAAAGACTCAAGACTAGACACTAGGGCATCTACTACTAATTGAACAGGGTCATTAGTAGGCAGAGTTACCTCAGTGGCCTTAGCTTTCCTGACCGGTTGCCTTCTGGTCTGAGTTGAAACAGGCACAAAGGCCTTAGCAGCAGTGACAGCAGCAGTATCAATAGAAGTCTTCTGCTTCTTCAGGATGGTACTGATAGGAACTCTGTCCTCATCAGCTTCCTCATCCTCATTGTGTGAGAGAATGATTCTTCTTTGCCTCTTCTGAGCAGGAGCAGCAGTAGGTTCCCTAATTACAATGCCACCAGCTGGCCTCTTGGGGGCAGGTTTCCTTGCTACAGTGGTCTTCTGCCTAGTTCCTCTTTTCATACCTAGGACTTCAGCATTGTTGGCCTCAATCATTTCTTCTGTGATCTTCATTGCTTCTTTTGCCTTGGCCAGAGCAATTTGCTTGTAAGTACTCAGTTGCATGCCTGAAAGATTGCTTCTCATAAAATCAGCAGCTGACATCCCTTTCTCAGTTAGAATCTTATTCTGCTCTTCCTCTGACATAGCATCAAGGACATCATAAACACTTTGATGCCTGAAGATTTTTGACAGAAGATGAGTGTTGGGAATGGCAGATAGATTCCTTCTATTTTGCATCGCATGTTTGAATCAGTCAAACAGAATCCAAACAAGGTTGATTTTGGTTTCCAAGAAGAGATTGCACAGGCAGAATTTGTGACGAGCAGAGAGGTTGTCCTTGGATCCAGTCTAATGTAGGACAATCTTGTTCAGAATCTGATGGAGGATTCTGATTTCATCCTTCATTTCAGCAGACTTGCAGGAGTGAGTTATTACAGTGTTTTCCTTCATTAGGGTAACAACAATGGTCTCAGAACCACCTATGTCTTCCTCCCAAGTGTTAGAAATCACCAAACCCTCTTGGGCACATGCAATAACATCAGAAATGGTCTTCTCAGAGACAATCACCTTCTTTCCTAACACGAAGCCAATAATCTCAGTTTTAATGATTGTAGGTTTCTTCCAGAAGTTCCTAATGAGATTGGGGTAGATAGAGACTTTCTCTAAGAACATACCATCCCATCCAGCAGCATTTATGTACTTGCTAATGAGACACCCCGTTATGCCCCGGTGTGCCATTAACTATTTATTAAACTTAATCTCTTACTTAACGTTAATTATAACCCATAAATATGAAGGAATTAAAATCTTAATTAATAATCATATAACTTCTGCAAATTTAAACACACCATCGTTATAATACATAAATGCACACATGTTTATCCATTACGTTACAACACACTGTTTAGGCTATCCTATAAGTTGGATCCCTTGCAGGTGCATATTTAAACAAACTAACATTTGCGAAAATATAAAACATCTTATAAGACTCACTGGCCCTAGACACTAAACTACATCGTTGGAGTCCACAGCTCGTCCTCCAGCTTCAAGCTCATAAGGAGTTCCATCCAACTCCTCCGCAACTGGCTACTCCATAGGGTCTTCACGTACGATCACATAAGAAATAAAGTACAACATACATAAAATATAGGGGATAAGAAACATTTCTATCATCAAAAGCAGAAAAGAGTCATAGCATATCATACAATAATGTCACAGACAATCAACACACATAACTAACAAATCATCCTCAAAATAATGTATCATCCTCTATCCCAATCTCATATAACTAAACTTTTATACTAACGTGGCCATCTCTATTCCTATCACGTTAGTCAGTAGTCCAGAATGGTCCAGTACCAATAACTTTCGAACGCATCAAAGACTAAACAAGTATTAGTCTAAAATGGTCCAGTGCCAAGAATATACGAACGCGTCAAGGAGTATTAATCCAGAACGGTCCAGTGCCAAGAACATTCGAACGCGTCATGAACTAAAGAGTATTACGGTAGTCTACCTCGACATCAACATCCGTAGGGTACTCACCCGCAATATCCGATATCCCAAAATAGGATATCCTGACCTCGTGTGTTCTACTCACACGGCTGTGAATAACAATACAAACACATGAATCTCACTAACCCATATTAATAGCATCCTAGTGCCTTAACCTTCCATCAAAGCGTTAACACATATTCTATGTCACACTTCCTCTTTAAAATAACTCATTTAGGTTAGGTACCTCTAAGTCACCATTATCCTCACACCCAAACCAACAATTATCTCTCGAACAACATATATCTTTGATTAAATCCACTAAGCACAAATATTAAAACCAGACAGATCATGCATAACACAGACAATCATAAATATTCATATACCACAAAATATCACATGAGTAATTCAATAATAATAATAAATTCAATCAACCTCAGATAAAATCATCCTAACGTCGATAAACCTACAATCCCCAAATCACCATTCGTTTTACAGAAAAGGTTTCCAATGTGATTTTGGTCTTATCGATTACTCGACTACTAGTAGGGTTTAGGTCGCCCTACACAATTATTATATAATATACTACTTATCGATTCCGACGACAGAGAGATCCTTTCCCCCACCTGATTGACGTGCATGCTTTCTCGTACAAGCTCCCAATGCGTTCACGCTACTGCCAAGAACCTCAGCTCGTTGTCCAACAACATCCACAAATCTGCCACCATCCATCTTTACACATCCACCGTTCTGCTTTCTGTCCCGATTATACATACGAGTAACACAATTCACCAGAAACACCATATACCAACCGAATCAACAATAGGGTTTCAAATAAATAAACCTATTTGAATCAAGAGACAAAGTCAATGGAAAAACTTACAAGATCAATGACTGGACTTAGGGAAAATTGGATTCAAAATAAGCTCATGAATCCTAGGGAAAAACTACCAAAACAGGGCTACTGCTCGAGCTCCATTCCTCTGGCCAAAGAGCTCTATTTAGAAAACTAAACGGTGACAATTAAGAACTATCCTAAACCTCCTCACAAAGTTTCAGCGTGATCTAACGGTTAAAAAAATCTTAGATCGCAATTATTTGGTGACAACTTAGGTGGTATCCGGGTTGAGTTTCTCACCTCTTAAGCCTACCGTCCGAGCTTCATATCCCACACTCTGGAGGTTTTTTTCCCAATTCTGACTGTTCGATATGAAGAACCACAAGTCTTGAACCTTCTTCAAAAATTTTAGAATGATCCAACGGTTGAATAGTGTTTGGCGACTCTCTCACTGAGACTGCTCCAAGTAGGTTTCAAAGCTTCCAACAAAGGCTTATTGTAACTATTAGGTTTCTCTCTCAATTCTTCTCCTCTAATCAGAAGTAGTGGGTGATAAAGAGAGTTAAGAAGATGAGGAAGATAACTAAGATCACAGAAGTGAGGGTTTACCTCTAGATAATAAAAGAAAGTGAAAGAATGATCAAGTTGTGCAAGAACAACAATGGAGTTTTTGAAGAAAAAATGAAGAAATGGAAGGGATGAATAAGTGAGTGAATGAGGAGGGAGGCCACAGTTTTGAGGAGTATTTATAGGCTAGATTTAGGCTTTGTTTAGTTATAAGGAATTGGTTTAATAGGTTTTGTGAATATTTAATTAATATAAGCTTAACCATAGTTAAAAGTTAACTTAACTAGGGTTATGTTACTAACTAGGGTTAAAAAGTATGTGGCTCACAATTAATATAGGTGTGACTGATTTTGGACCACATCTAATGAGTCATCCATGACTCATTGATCCCATCCATTAGCGATTCCCGGAAATCCCGTACGCAGCTCCGTCATTTACCCGATTTCGGTTTTTGAGGGGAAAATGATGAAACGAAAGCAAAATGAAATAGATATGGTTTAGTATATATGGCTGCACGAAATTTAGGAGATGTGGGAGGTTTACAACCACGTAAAATGAGTGGTTAAGAGTGCGTAGATGTGTCTTGTTAATAATCGTGAAAGCTTGGGGGTATTTTGGTCCTTTTACCTAAAAGTCATGATCACTAGCATTTAATGCTCATAAATGCTTGGTGACTCATCCTCCGTGAGTCATCATGTATGACTCATTGTCCCGATCTCTTGACGGGTCTCTGCAGTTCCGTTTTCGACTCTGTTGGTTTCCCAATTAGGGTTTATGTCTGTTTTTCGATCGAAAATTTTCAAAATAACCAAACTCGTTGGAAATGTGATTTAAACATACACCATTTCGTTCACGAGTCAAAATTAGGTTTTCTGATCATTAAAATCTCACTGTCAGTGAAAACACCGACTGGTTTCGTCCGAACTTTTACCAAAATTCGTCCGAATAAACATAATGTTTTATTTCTGGTCAGAAATTTGGAAAGTAGGATTCCTCACGGACATAATATAAAAAATCTACAAATTTCAGTTTTCGCGTCAAATTAGGGTTTTCTGTCAGTATAAAATTATACTGTCAGTTAAAAACGCAGATCGGACTTCGTTTGAATTTTCAACCCAAAATTTCGCCGTAGCCTTCTACCATAAGAGAGACTATGACTATGATTTTATTTTATTTAAAATCACTTTCTAACTCTCAAATTAAAATATAATTAATTATAGTTTAACCGGTTAAACAACGTATTTAAAAATCAGACTATTACAGCTAACATCCAAGTTATACTCTTCCATAATTCCGAAATTGAAGTGGTGTTTGTAACATCCCGAAAATTATATTTATGTGTTTATTTGATAACTAGTTTTATTAATCAGTTAAATATTTATTTTTATGTGTCTCAACTTATTTGATTTTATTTGCTTGTTGAACTATTTTTATTCGGTGCGTTAACACTGCCTTATTACAGTATAAGCATGCTTGCAAGACAATAATGTTATGTTATTGTCATTATTATTATTTGTGTAGAAAAATATTTTAAGTAATATGAATGAAAGAAATTTACTTTAAGATTTTACTCTATTTAATTTAGATTTGAAAATAAATTAGTTTAGAATCAATCGGAAATTAATTTTGGATCATTGATCTTCTTGGTTGATCAATTCAAGCATCAATCTTTACTCCAATTCAAAATTTGAACTTTTTGATTTTTTTCCTTCTTTGTTTTAATATTCAAGTGACAAAAATTTATACTTTTTCTAGACTCAATTATAATCACTCAAATTTTTACTCACACCAAAAGTAAAGAAATTTGTCATATTCCTATATGTGGTGCCCAAGTATGGGTGTAAGCGGATCTGATCCGTTCCGCGAACCCGGTGGATCCGAATCGATTTTGGTGGATTGGTTCGGATCATCGGATCGGATTGGATTCCAAAACGCCAACCCGAACAAGATCTGTTCGGGTCTCGGATCCGAGAAATCTAATCCGAATCGATCCGAACCCTATAAAAATTTATTTTTAAATTATTTTATATAATGTTAATATATTATTATATAGATATTTAATATAATTAATAATTAAATATGTATATTTTATTTTATTTTTCTAATTTTTTATTAATCTTTTAAGTATAAATTAAAAAATAAAAATTAATAGGTAACCCGATGGTCCGAACCGATCCGATTGTGATCGATTCTATTCGAATCTGTAGTTAAAAATTGAATCAATCCAAATCGATCAAATTTAATCGATTCGAATGATAAAACCCCTCAAAATCGATCTGAACCGATTACACCCCTATGCCCAAGTGACCACGGTTCCTTCCCCTCACCTTTTATTTCTTTCTTTTTTTTCCCTTTTTCTCTCTCCCTTTCACGATTTCCTTCTCCTTCTTTCACGTTATTTCCTCTTCTGCTTCAGCATAATACCCTATCATCTTCCATCTAACTTTTCTCTCTAAACTTTGAAAATCCACTTATCCTTCTCTCAAAAGATCAACGCGCGCCGCCCCTAGGAGCCGCTCAGCCGCCGCTCGCCAGCACAAGGGAGACGGCCGCGTGCCTGTTCGCGGCCCTCCGCCGTGAAGCGTCGCCCTCCGCTGCGCTCAGTCCGGTAAGCAGTCATCCATGGTTATGTTCGCACCTAATCCTCCTAGTTTAAGCTTCTTCTTCTTCTCCTTAAGCTTACACTCTCTTTTGGTCCATGGTTGTCACAGAAAAGTCGTCACCGCCGCGTCGCTGTCGTCAGCCGCCACGCCAGACATCCCAACACCACCACGTCCTATTCCTCTTTGGTAAGAGGATTTAATTCCCTCTTTTCTCTTTTTTATCTTCTCTTGGTTCTCTAATTTCTCATTTGAAACCTCAAACCCCCAATCTCGAATTTGAAGTCTCTTGTTAAATGATGTGGGTTTCTTGATGAGCATGAAAAATGTGTAGCTTGGCTGGCTGATGTATGAACATCTATTAAGTTTTATTTCTATTTCTATATGTAATAAAAGGAACAGGTATGATTTTGAGTCCTGGTAGTTCATGATGGTCTGAAATCTGATACATAGTAGGGTCCTTGATACATGTTTTATTTCATGGTTGAGGCTTTGATATGGCTAGTATTTGTATGAAACTATGATCACATGCTTTGTATGCTTCTCTTTGGTTCTGGGTTTGTGATCGTTTTGCTAGATTTTCAGAGCACAAAAGGGAAGCATTATTTCTCTTTACTTCTTCTTATGTTAGACTAGATTTTATGTTGTTGGGATTAAAATGCATTTGAGTAATTATATAATCGTTGATTGATGTTTTACTGGGTTGCGTTGCTGGTTTGTCCTTATACATATGTATCTCTGAAATGCTTGCCGTTTATTTTTTTCTTATTTCATTTTGTTCCTTTCTTAAGAACAATTTATGTGAAACCATGAGGGAACCATCATGAAAAGAGGAACCTTTCTTTTCTTTGAGGAGTTTGATATATATTTTAAGTAATATAAGACAAATGAATGGAATAATGTTTTCTGCATCTAGTGGCTGATTGGCATTTTATTTTATATATATACATATGTATAATTGACATTTGGTCCTTGCCTGGAGTATAGCTTAATGGCTAATGGAACTGCTTATGAAACAACTAAATACCAATATAGATTGTGAAAATGATGATGTGATGAGTAAGAGGTATATTTAAATATGAGATAATTGGATGTAGATAGTATGAGTAATGAGAATGCAAGTTGTGATAAAGGAGATGTAAAAATAAAAAGAGGATTTATATGTTTAAGATAAACATATTGTGGTGTAAACATGAAAGGGTAGGTGTATGTCGTGGATGTGACTATGAGATTGTGATAACTGTTCATTGTTGTGGACTACATGGATGATATTTGCTTACTTGCATTGTTTGAGCAATGATTCTTATGGAAACAATATCAGGTTTCCATATAGATAAGTTGATTTTGTGTTCATAAGACGTTACTAATTAATTTCTGATTGAATTGCTTGGACCCTTTCCCTATGGTGATGGTCGTGTCTACGTTCATGCTTGGAAGGATAGGATTTGCATTTTTGGAGCTGTCGTTGAATTGCATGTGCGTGCTGTGAAGCGTCAAAGGAACCTAAGACGTCAATGCCAGGTGAGGGAAAGAAGCCATCTAACGTCGGAAAAGGCGAAGTGGCATTTATTTCGATAATGGCGTAGGCGACCTAAACCCTACTAGGAAGCGAGTAATGGACGATGTCAATATCACATTGGGGACTACTTAGTGGTACCAATGATGATATTGGAATTGTATAAAAATATATTATTTTATTACTGAGGTTGACTGTTTGACTATTTGACTGTCTTTGACATACTGCTTGATATGTGATGAATTGTCTGAAAATATTATACTGTTTGACTATTTGACTGTCTTTGATATGCTGCTTGATATGTGATGAATTGTCTGGAAATATTATGATCAGTGGACTGGTTGTTATATTATTTATGTATTCATCTAATTATTTAGTTTATATTATATGTGGAGATAATTGGAATGATGATATGATGGGTGATTAATGTGACTATAGATTTTATGAGTATTGATACATGATGAGTAGGGTGATGTATGCGAGGGTTCATGATATCTGAGTTTAGAAGTGTCTAACCGAGATGATTATTGTGATATAGTGATGAAACTGATGAGATGTGATTATTGTTGAGGTTATTTATGAAATAGTGATGAGAGGTTATGGCACTAGGGGGTGACCTGAAACATGGTCTGTGATATTTTCACATGGTGGACTTGAAACATAGTCTGGTTGACTTGAAACATAGTCTGGTTAACTTGAGATGGATATTCGGATATGTCACCGCATTTGATTATACATACTGCATTGCATTGCATCATGATGGAGGGTAGAGGAAAATAATAGACGTTGTCGAGGATAGTTGTGTTTATTTATGTATATATATACAGAGATATATGGAGACGTATGTTTAGTGTGCTGTTATGGATTTAAATGTTGCTAAACCCTTTCCTTGTTTAACGTTAAACTGTTTTTTATCCCCTGTATCTTTCTGTATGTTTTATTTTATCTTTTATGGGATCATGCTTGAAGACCCTGTGGCCGAGCTGAACGAAGAGGAGTTAGATAGAACTCCCTATGAATTGGAAGCCAGAGGTCGAGTCGTGACCCATGGTGATTAGGGTCTAGTTAGTTTATGGTCAGTGCGTCTCGTGAGACGTTTTTATATTTTCCGCTAAGTTTAATCTTTTAGTTAAGTTTATGCCTGTGAGGGATCCTATTGAGAGGATACCCTCAACAGTGTTTTGTAATATGTTTAATATATTTATATTGTGATGTGTATTCTATATGAAGCTGTATACGTTATAAGTTAAGTTTTTAATTTTTACGTCTTTTCACATTAAGCGAGCGATTAAGTAACTAAATAATGAGGTTTTAATCTAATAACACAACGGGGAACAACGGGGTGTCTCTGTGTTCAACCGCCATGTTCAGAGTATCATTGACGTAGGAATGGACAGGGATTGAAGTTGAAGCCATTTTTGAGGTTTGAAGGTTAGGGTTCATAGACGGGAAATAGAGAGCTCGAGAGTTTGAGAGAGATAGATGTCAGGGAAGATGGATAGCGAAAGGTTTTTCAGAGGGGAAGAAACTTACTTAAAAAGGTTTTGAATTTCAAAGTTTTTTCTTTTGGAAATTAATTAAAAGAAATTGACAAGACATGTCATAAAGAATAAAATGACGTTGGTATTTTGAAACTATAAAAAGGTCTTGATGGGATTGATGAAAATTACTGACTCATTAAAGAGAATATACTAGATAAATATGTCTATAAGATAAAATATATGCATAGACGGGTTCAGCATAAGCAAGTATGGACATGCATATTAACATGCAATGGACGGAAAAAATATAGACGTATATTCAGATGCTTCTTAATAAAGATAAATCTGTCCTCTGCAAGAGGTTTAGTAAAGATATCTGCCCATTGATGGTCAGTATCTATAAATTGTATATCAAACACACCTTTTTGCGCATAATCCCTAATAAAATGATGTTTAATCTCTATGTGCTTAGCTATATAATGCAAAATTGATTCTCAAATAGATTTATTGCAGCAAAATTATCTCACATAAGTGGAATGCTACTTACAAACACATTGTAGTCCTCCAATTGATGTTTGATCCATAGAAGTTGTGAGCAGCAACTTGTTGCTGAAATATACTCAGCTTCAACAGTTGATAAAGCAATGGTATTTTGTCTTATGCTTGACCACGAGACAAGGTTAGCTCCAATGAAGTGACATCCTCCACTGGTACTTTTATTTTCAATTCTATCTCTAGCATAGTCAGCATCACAAAAACCAACTAATCTGTAATCTTCATTTTTCTTAAAGCAAAACCCAGATTAGTAGTACCTTTTAAATATCTAAAAATTCTCTTAACTCCTGATAAGTGAGATTCTCTAGGATCAGATTGAAATCGAGCACACAAACATACACTAAACATAATATCAGACCTAGAAGTAGTAAGATATAGGAGAGATCCTATCATACCTCTATATACCTTTTGGTCTACCTTTTTCTCTTTATCATCTTTGATCAGTATGGAAGTGGGGTGCATAGGGGTATTCATTGGCTTACAGTCATCCATCTTAAACTTCTTTAATAATTCCTTTGTATGCTTTGTTTGATGAATGTACACCTCGTCCACTGATTGCTTAACTTGAAGTCCAAGGAAGAATTTGAGTTCTCCCATCATGCTCATTTCCAATTCTTTCTGCATTAACTTAGAGAATTCATTGCACATAGATTCATTAGTAGAACTAAAAATAATATCATCAACATATATTTGTACAACTATGAAATTAGACTTAATGGACTTTCTAAACAGGGTTGTATCAACATTTCCTCTATTAAATCCATTTCCCATTAGAAATGAACTTAGCCTATCATACCATGCTCTAGGTGCTTGCTTAAGTCCAGATAAAGCTTTCTTAAGCTTCTAAACATGTTCTGGATGGGTTTCACTCTCAAAACCCTGAGGTTGCATTACATATACTTCTTCATTAATAAAGCCATTTAGAAAAGCACTTTTAACATCCATTTGAAAAATCATAATGCTATGATGTGCAGCAAATGAAAGTAAAATCCTAATTGCTTCTAGTCTAGCAACAGGTGCAAAGGTTTCAGTATAGTCAATACCTTCTTCTTGAGAGTAACCTTGAGCAACAAGTCTTGCCTTGTTCCTCACCACCTTACCATTTTCATCAAGTTTGTTTCTGTAAACCCACTTTGTTTCTATAACTGATTTGTCTTTAGGCAGGGGAACCAGAGTCCAAACTTCACTTCTTTCAAATTGATTAAGTTCTTCTTGCATAGCCATAATCCAGCCATCATCCAGCAGAGCCTCGTCTACTATCTTTGGTTCCAACTTAGAGACTAGTGCAGAATTATCTTGTTCTCTGAACGTTGATGCGGTTCTTAGCTTGTCATTGGGGTGTCCAATGATCTGATCTTGTGAATGATAATTCTTGAAGTACCAAGATCTTTGAAAATTATCTTGTTGAGAAGCAGAGGTTTCCGGTTCTTGTTGAGGAAAATCTTCTTCTTGATCATCAGCCTTAATTTCAGTTTTATCTCCAGAAATATTTAGATCAAGATCTGCAAAAGCTTCATCTAGCTCTGATGATTTCTTATCAGGCTACTTGTCATCAAACTTGACATGAGTACATTCTTCTACCACTAAAGTTATAGAATTATAAACTCTAAAGCCTTTTGAAGTTTCAGAATATCCTAATAGTATTCAATTATCTGCTTTTGCATCAAACTTACCAAGTTGATCTTTAGTATTCAGTATATAGCATTTACAACCAAAGGGATGAAAATATGAAATGTTGGGTTTTCGTCATTTCCACAATTCATAAGGAGTCTTGTTCAGGATAGGTCTAATGTATATTTTGTTATGAATGTAGCAGGCAGTGTTAACAGCTTCAGCCCAGAAGTGTCTAGTGACAGAATTATCATTGAGCATAATCCTAGCCATCTCTTGAAGAGATCTGTTCTTTCTCTCTACCACGCCATTTTGCTGTGGTGTTCTAGGTATTAGGAAGTTGTGAAGAATGCCACTTTCTTCACGGAACTTATGAAATAGCTCATTTTCAAACTCTCCCCCATGGTCACTTCTGATTGAAGATATACACGTGCATTTTTCATTCTGTACACGTTTGCAGAATACATAAAAGACCTTGAAAGACTCATCCTTGTGAGCTAGGAACATAACCCATGTCCATCTAGTGTAGTCGTCTACTATGACAAGACCATATCTCTTACCACTGACAAGCAGTCCTTGCTAGACCAAATAGATCAATGTGTAGCATTTCTAGTGGTCTATTGGCACTAACAACATTCTTAGATTCAAAAGAACCCTTGACTTGTTTTCCCTTTTGACATGCATCATAGAGAGCATCAGATTTAAATTTAAGGTTTGGTAGTCCTCTCACGAGGTTATGCTTATTTAGCTTTGAGATTAACCTCAAGCTTGCATGACCTAGCCTCTTGTGCCAAATCCAGCGCTCATCCTCAAAGGACACCAGACATGAGACACTTTGATTTGTAAGGTCCTCCAAGTCAATCTTATACAGATTGTTTTGACTCTTGGCAGTGAACAAGAGTGATCCATCATTTTTCTTAACATTACACATGTTCTTATCAAATGAAACAGCATATCCACTATCACATAGTTGACTTATACTTAGCAGATTGTGTTATAAGCCTTTAACCAATAGACCATTGTCCATGGAGGGAAAGGGTATTTACCAATTTTACCTATGCCACTGATCTTTCCTTTCTGGTCTCCTCCAAATGTAACCCAACCACCATCTTTGGCTCTAAGTTCTTTGAACATACACTTTTCTCCTGTCATGTGTCGTGAGCACCCACTGTCCAAGTACCAAGATGATTGTTTCATTCCTGTTGTTAAGCAAGTCTGCAACATGTATGATCTTATCTTTAGGTACCCAAACTGACTTGGGTCCTTTTTTATTAGTATCACTGGAAGAGTATGTTTGGCATGCTTATTATGTATGCATCTAGATGTAGTATGCCCATTTTTTCCACACACTTTGCAAAAGGTGTTGGACGGGCCAGACTTTGTTTTAGCATGTTTAGCTTGAGCTGTTGAAGCTCTGTGCTGAGTGTGTGGTGTTGACTTTTGTTGAGATGCTTTTTGCTTCTCTTAGTCATAACCAATGCCAGATTTATCATGTGGTGACCTAGAGTACCTTAAAATGAGACTACGCTTATCTGAGCCACCTACAAGCTTTGACAGAGAGTCTGTCAGATATGTTACATCTTGTTTCAGTTTTGCAACTTCACAAGAAACACCAGGCTCACACATATGAAATACTGATTTTAGTATCGCATTTTCATCTTTAAGGTTTTGTTTCTCAGTGCAAACCCTATCATATTCTCTAGATAGTTTAGTGTAACACTCGGGTGCCGACGAGGGCGGGGAGTGGTCACCGGTGCAAGAAGGCATGGACAAGGAGCGGCTCCTGGCAGGCTTCTAAGTAGGAGGGACACATGAATGAACCGATTACACACCCGAATGAGAGAGATCCTGAGACTGTGTAGGTATGGGACTATACAGTTGAGGAAGGCTTATATGAATTAATTGGTACTACCTATACCAACAAGATGCATCTTCTTTTCGGTAGCCCGTCACTTAAGAACTGCACAGTTAAGCATGCTTGACTTGGAGCAATTCTGGGATGGGTGACCTCCTGGGAAGTTTTCCTAGGAAGCGTGTGAGTGAGGACAAAGCACGCTGAAAAGACCCGTGTTGGTTTGTGGGGACAGTCGTCAACCCATAAAGCAGCCAGGGATGTTACATTTAGAAAGTTTCTTTTTTAGACTCCTATACTCTTTAGACAGTATGGACGACTCATGCAACAATTCATCAAAAGCATTTCGAAGGGTGGATGGGTTAGAGTCCATTACCTCAGCATCAGTGTATTCACTTTTTGATGATGTGTCAGCCATAAGACAAATGTTTGCCTCTTCCTCAGCTTCATCTTCTTCATTTGATGAAGACAGATCAAGATCCTCCCATGTAGCCATTAAACCTTTCTTCTTTTGAAGAATTTCTTTTTATCCTTCAGCTCAGGGCAATCAGCTTTGAAGTGTCCAGGTTTTTTGCACTCAAAGCACAAGGGTGGACCTTTTTCCTTGGAGTCTGACTTCTCCTTGGAAAACTTTTTGTTGAATTGCTTCCTTCTGAAACCGCCTTTCTTTCGCCACATATGTTGAATCTTTCTGGAGGTGAAAGATAGTTCATCCTCATCTGATCCTTCATCACCATCTGAGATTCCAGCTTCATCTGAGGATTCAGCAGCCTTGAGGACTTTTGATTAACTTGTTTTCCTTGCCTTTAGGGCAATAGCCTTTCCTTTTATGGAGCTTTCTTCTTCATTCAGTTCAATTTCATGAACCTTGAGAGATTCAAGAAGCTCTTCCAGAGAAATAGTATTCAGGTTTTTAGCTTCCTGAATAGCAGTAACTTTAGGTCTCCACTGCTTGGATAGACTTCTCAGGATTTTTCTAACATGATCTCTATTTTCATAGACTTTTCCAAGAGATCTGAGACTGTTGGTGATGGTTTGGAATCTTCCAAACATTTGGTCTATTGTTTCATGTTCACCCATCTTGAACAAACCTCATCTTGATGAACCAAAGATCTTCGATCTTTGATTCCTTCACTTGTGAGGAACCTTCATGAGCTAGGGCAAGAGTATCCCAGATTTATTTGGCAGTGTTGCAGCTGTGAACTTTGTCATGTTCAGATCTGGTGATGGCACACATCAAATAATTTTTAGCTTTAAGATTGAGTTGATGTTTTGCCTTTTGATCTGTTGTCCAGTTTGCTCTAGCAACAGCAGCTCCATTTTCATTTCTGGGTTCACTATAACCAGTTTCTATGTGCTCCCAAATGTCTAGACTTTGTGCATCCAAAAAGACCATCATCCTCTTCTTCCAGTAGTCATAATGAAAACCATCAAAGAGAGAGGGTCTGTTGGTAGCTTGTCCTTCTGCATCCATGGTTGTTAGACCGTACTCCCTCAACACTTGTTAGATGCTCAACCATTTCGAGGCTGAGCTCTGATACCAACTGATGTTGACACAGGCAAACACAAGAAGGGGGGTTGAATTGTGTTTGTTAATAATTTTCGCAAACAACCTTTTTCAAAATTGATTTTCTCACACAAGGATATTTAAAACAAATGTACACACTGAAAAACAACTTTTGAAACTTAACAAAAGCAATATCAAATCCCCACAGTTAGTATAAACAAATAAAGCTGCGAGAATTTAGGGTTAGAAGATTCACACAAGATATTTTATCCTGGTTCACTCTCTTCCAACCAAGAGCTACGTCCAGTCCCTTATACTTGAAGGTTTTTCTCCACTATTTTCCAAATAGATTACAACCAAGTATTAAACACCTCTCCAGGCTACAAGTATTTCTTTCTTACCAAGCCTCTTCAGGCTCTAACTCTAACAAAGAGATTTAACTTATGATCTTCTTAACTCACTATGTGTGAGGATATAAAAGTTTAAGACCAGTTGAATATTACAACAATATTCAAACTAAAGAATACAGACTCTTACTCTTGAAAGAATATTAGAATGAGCGATTATCGATTGGCAAAAGTTGTTCTTCAGAACTTAAGGTCTTCTATTTATAGTGACCTTCTTCTTCGCTTGTATTTCTTCAACGGTTATTTTGAATAGTCCCGTTTAGAGATAGCATTGAATGCATCATATCCGTTGTGACTGATAGCTTGATTGTGGCCTTTGTGAAATGTACTCTTGGTTATCATATTTGCACAGAATATAGGGTCATTGTTTGAGTAATTTGTACCTTGAAAACTTTCTTTCCTCATTTGTGTACAATCCAGTTTTTTCCAGCAGTAAAGAAGAATTCGTACACGTCACTTTTCATTTCCTCATTGTACTATTTGCCTTTTGTATTTCCTCAATGGTACTATTTGCTTTTTGTATTTCCTCGATGGTATTTTGATTTTCTCACAAGGAAACAAAGCATTAACCGGATAAAACAAATAGAAAGAACAAATATTCTATTGAATTAAATATCAATCATTTGAAATAAATTCATTGTGGGTCATATTACATTTATTCATTTTTAGAACAACATATACATAAGAGATAAAAGCTCGTCTATTCAAAAGTCTCCGTCCACACAGTTATGTGTAAGAACGAAGTCTATTCACTCTTTCATTTAACTCGTCCACTAACGTGGCATATTCTCTCTACTATCAAGTCTTTGAACTTGCTATATCTCAGTGAGTTATCTTGATCTCCGTCTAGTGGCGTGGCAATTAGAGTTCGTCTACTCGATCAATGAACTTGTCTACTGACGTGGCAAGTTAAAACTAGTTTATTTGATTTTAAACTTAACATCCGTTTAGTAAAAATTTAGTGTCTCGTCTACTTAAAGAAACCAGTCTACTCAATTAAATAAATTAATAACTTTACCAAAACATTGAGTAGCCCGTCTACACGGGTGGACGTGCATTTCTCTTTATGAGTCCAAACAGATACATATGAAAACTTATTCTAAGTTCACATGTCTTATAATTTTAAATGTTCCTATATAACTAAATAGCACATGTTAGATTTCAACTAACACTTTGCCAAGCAAATTTAATCGTTAACATCAAAACATAGAGATTATTTAATCCAAAACCACTTTGGTTCCAACGAAAGATCCTACACTTGTTCACTACGGTTGGGAAAACTCTGATCTCTTGGTAACTGATTGCTTGTTTGATCTCCGGACAAAGGCCATCCTCGAACTTTACACACTTTGACCGGTCATCCACCATGACCTGATAAGGTGTGTAATACCTATCCAGCTCCTCGAACCTTGCCGCATACTCACCCACTGACATACTTCCTTGCTTCAGTGCCAAGAACTCCATCTCTTTCTTCTCACGCACCTCCGCGGGGAAATACTTCTCCATGAACCTATCTCTGAACATAGCCCAGGTGACTGTTGTACCCTCAGCCACCATCCTCTAACGACAGTTCTCCCACCAGTGCTCAGCCTCCTCAGTGAGCATGAAGGTCGCGAAGATAACCCGTTGCTGATCATTGCAGTCCATAGCTCTGAAGTTCTTCTCGATCTCCCTCATCCATAAAAAGGCTCCTTCGGGGTCATAAGCTCCTCTGAAAGACGGCGGATTGTTCCACTGGAACTTGTCAAGACCCTGAAACTCAGCTGGTCCTCCGTGGTGATTGTTCTTAACTTAGCCGATCGCATTAGCAAGGAGTGTCAACGCGTCCGCGATTGCCTGATTGTTTCTGCCTCTTCCTCCTGCCATAAGTCCCTATATCACCAAGACAACTTGTTAAACACAGGGAACTTAAGCAGGAAAAGCTACGGCTTGCTAATTTAAAACATCATTGTCTATAACAAGTATAGACAGTTCAAACAAGACACACAGAAGACTCGTGACAGACTCATACCCAGTCCGGACAGGGCCGAACTGTTCTGATATCACTAAATATGACATCATTCTACCCCGAACTTTAATATAAAACATTTACTTAAAAGAGGAATTATAAAAACATGCATTTATTTGAATAAAATAAAAACTTGGATAACAAGGTTTCACATCTCAACATAAACAACACGAAAATAACGTAGTTTTAAAGAAAGATAAACATAAACAAGACAGATAAAGAAAACCCAACCCCGATGTCACATACAGAGCTGGTATAACCGAAATCTGGATACTTCACGGAAACAAACTAAAACTGAAACAACTAAACAACTAGGCATCCTAGCTAGAGTCGCGGCTCCTCAGAGTCACTCTTCCACTGGCTGCTCACCGTCCTCTACATAAGAGATACATGCAACAACATAAACAGGAAAGCAGGGAGTAAGAAATCATGTAAACACAACGGCATGGGATTAGGGAATAAGATGAACATACATCACATCAAGCATAACAACAACATCATACACCATCATTTACAAATTACAAGTCAATAGTCAATAGATGCTATGCGGTGCAACACTACTCCACTACTCCACTACAACGTTATGCATGTGGATCCAACTATCTCAGGAATTCAACTTCGAAGTTACATATCCACATTGGCCATAAAAGCACCAACGCCGGCAGTTCACCAAACCATGGGTGAACCCATTGGATAGCCGACGTATCATAACTTGATACACCACCTAGGGGGTGCACGGTTCACCAAACCTTGGGTGAACCACCCGAGACTTAGGCCAGATTGTCATAACTTGGATGACCTCCCCTATGTTGAACATCCCCCACTAATCAACTTCAACGTATGAATGCATGAGCACAACAACAAACAAGGCAACCACCTCCTCTACTTGGGCCAATAAGCACCCAAGACTTATCACATCATCAACATCAACACCTTAACCCTTCTAGGTCAAGGTCCCCCTTAGCCAAAAAGCACTAAAGTCCAACTCATCAACATCTCGACCAAAAAGCATCGAGGGCACTTTGGCCAAAAAGCACCAAAGTGTAACGTGTAGGAACCCATAGGGCACCGGCTTAACCAACTTATCACTCTTTGTTATCTTAATTAGTCTTTAATAAGGTTATCTAGCTCTTCTTTATTCGATTGGTGTCTTATTACATTATTGGGGACATTTGGGGTAAAACACCCCTTAACTCCATTAATCTCAAATTCTAACCAGGAATGGGAGCACGTGCCTGCTCACACCAGCATATGATTAATTATTTTATTTGGATGTTTATGTTTATTTTGTTATGTGCTTTAGTCGAGTAATTAAATTGCTCTCTTCAAATTATTTTATCGGGTGCGTTAGCACTGACTTATTTCAGAGAATGCACGCTTACTAGACAATAAATTATATTATTGTCACTATTATTACCAATACAGAAAAATGTTTTAAATAATATGATTAAGAGAAAAGCATTTCCATATTTTCATTCTATTTAATTTTAGATTTGAAAATAAATTGGTTTGACATTAATCAGAGATTAAATTTTGGACCGAGTATTTTCTTAGTTGATCAGTTCAACTATTAATCTTTACTCTAATTTGCATTTCGAAAACATATATTTATCAATCTTTATTTTTAGATCCCAAAAAGTAAAAACATGTTTATTTTAGGCTTAATATCTATCACTCATTTTGTTCCCACTAGTACAAAAATAAGAAAATTCTCTCTCTTCTCTCTCTAAGTAACCCGTAAACCCACCCCTACCCCTCACTTTCTCTTTTCTTTCTTTGCTGTCTTCTTTTTCTCTTCTTTATTTTCAGCTTCTTCCTCCATCAAACCCACACACTTCCTTTTCTTCACCTCTATCTTCTTCCTCCTCCTTTCCCTAACTCAGCTACGCCGCCAGCCACCATCGAGCGCCGTCCGGCCATCCCTAGGAGCACCGCCACAGCCGCCCTGACTGAGAAGACGAGCGTCGCCGCTCGGTTGCTCCGTCTTGTGCGCCTGCGTCATTTTTCGGCGCTGCCCAAGACCGTCCGACCACCGTTTGACGGCGTTTCCAAGGAGGAGCTTACCTTGCAATTCGTAGCTCCACCCCAAATGTGTTTGGTTGTTCACTGTGTCGCTATAATCGCTGGAGTCACCGTGCCGCTAACCGCCGCCGCGACGGACCACCTTCAGCCACCATGACAGCTTCTCTTCCTTCATCTTGGGTAAGTGTTTTACCCTCTAATCTTTTCTAGATTGAAAATCCCCAAATTTATTTTGAAACCCTAACTTTTCATCTTACTTTAATCATGAAATTGGTTCAGTTTTTGTGCAACTGGGACTTGTAATTAATGGTTTCTAAGGTTAATTTTATGATTTTCTATTTAAATCAAATTTTCCCCAAATTGCTCTTTGAACCCTAAACCCCAATTTGATTTTATTTGAAATCGATTATGTTTCTATGAAATTAATTATGTTTTATTCAAATTAGGACCTTTAATTTGAGATTTCTAAGTTCAATTTCATGTTTCTCAAACCAAATCAAATGTCCCCAATTTTAATTATGGATCCTTTTTACCCAAATCGATGTTATTGAGAAATCGATTCTATTTACTGAATTAAATGTATGGTTTCTTTTGATTATATGTTTTGAGAATGAAAATTGGATTGGTGAATTTATTTGTTTGTTATCATGCTTGGTTTGTGTCTCTGTGATGTTGAACACGGCTATGCTTGCTTGATGGAGTAGATAATTACACTCTTGGAGCTAACGTGAGGATTAAGACGAGGATCCTTTACTTGTCTTTAAAGGTAAGGGGAGTTTGCCTAGGGATATTCAATGACCATGTGCATGTGTGTATGTGTTTAATTGAGTGTTGTGAATATTATTGTGATATTTTAGCCAATTCTTGAATAACTTGTTTACTTGAATTATTGTGATTATTACTTGAAGTTGAACGTTTCTTACTTTAAAGTGTTATGAATTATATATATGTGATGAACTGTCATTAACTGTGATATTATTATTGTTGTGAATATATTACTGTTGATTGAAGTTTGAGAAGCCGGACTTGAGTCTGTGCCCAATGACTATAAGGATTAAAAGCCTTAATAAGCCTTGAATAGAACTTTGAAAGTTTTGGGTTCACTTATAAAAGTTCCTTGTTTAAAGTGCTTACTTCAGAAGAATAAGATCTCTGTTTTTAGAAAAATGTTGAAGTGCTTTTAAGTTGAAGGAAACTACCTTTTTATGATCAAAAGTTTTTTACGAGAGAAAACCTTTTCGAACGATGTTTTTTATGAAGGAAAGACCCTTTGAAAATATTTGACTTTGTTCCATCAAGGATTTCAAAAGCAAACGAATTTCCTAAATGTTTTAGAAAAGATTTTGCTAAGGAAAATGATTTTCTCCTAAATGATTTAGAAACGTTCCGATTACTTGGATAAGTGACCGATGTTTTGTTTTGGTTTTGATTTTCACTGAGCGAAAAGTAAGCACATGTGAAAGAGAATACTAGTTCGCGAGACGTCGCCTCTAGTATTCAGTTGTATGCACGTGATCTGGGATCCGTGTCAAGAATTATGAACCAAGGGTCCCAATCTTGATATTATGGGCTAGGAGTCCTGATTTTGGAATTGAGGACTGTGTGTCCTAATTTCGTTGTTATGGGCTAGGAGTCCTTATCATGTTGAAATGAAACATGGATAAAACTATAATTGTTTCTACGACCACAACTTTGGACTGCGGCATCGGTCTAAGGTGTTGTGATTGAGCACTCGGACTATGCGTCCTGTGTTATTGATTTTCAAGTAATGAAAATTGTGAAAAGTCGTTAGTTTTGGGCTTCGACAACGGAACAGAGTGAACACAAAGAAAAGTCTCGATAATGAAAAGTCTTTTATTCATATGCATTTCCCCTTAGCAGACGTGCTTGAGTTATCCGAATACCCGCTTAAGATGTGGTATTCGATGATGTATACATCCGAATGACCGTTATGAGGGATTCGTGATGATGTTGATCCGGGTGCATGAGGTGACGGAGACAACTTGCCAGACGGGGCGTATGAGCCTGATCAGCTCTTTCTTATTGATGAAACGGTGTTGGTATCTCATGAGATTAAGTTTAGAGCCTAATTATTGAAGTGTCATGCACTCTCTTTATAAAACTGATTGTTCGGGTATGAGACCCACTGATATAACACTTGTCATTTTATCGCTGAATAATAATTAAATGTTAATGTGCTGAGGTGATGTATGTATCGTGTATATTGTTGTTGTGTGATATATCCATTGGTCGGTATCTCACCCTTACAGATATATCAGGTTTCTTCTGGTTCGCTATTGTACCCTGGGTACTTTAGTACTTTATTTTAAAATGGAATGTTTATGGCTCGGAGAGCATCTCTTTTGAACGAAAACCTAAGCTTTTCCTTTTGGTCATGTATAGCTTATTGATATAACTATTTTTAGCATATTGCTGCCTGGTTGTATTTGGTGTAACTGGAATTCTGGAATGAAAATGTAATTATTTTAGCAGGTGTTCTTTTACCTGGGATGTCCGAATTACAGAGGAGACTCTGTCGAAATTTTTGTAAAAATACTAGCTTTTATTCAAGTATATCTCTAAATTAAAGAGGCTTGCCAGACTAGGATTGCAAGCCGGCGTGCCGATCAAGGCTTAGGTTTGGAGTCTGACAAATTTTTATACCAAATTTCAGACGCTTATGTGCTTATATAAATTATTTTCTGAAAGCAACCAGCAAATTATCCTTTTAATTTTATTTCCGCACGTGTTTACAAAGTAATGCCCAGGGGGGTGTTACACGGCCTGCCTTCCAGAATGCAACTGGGAGCACGGGCGTACTCCCTTTCCAGCACAGCCGTGCTCCTTGGCCAGCCGTACTTTCTGGGCAGATTCTTACGTATTCTTAGATTAAAAAACTGCCTAATACTCTCAAATCAGATCCTAAAGTCCTTTGACTAATCCAGTTGGCATAAAACCCTACCTCTCACTAACAGTTCATGTCTTATGAGTTATTGGGGAATTAACCCCTTAAATCCTACGTTAACTAAGAGTCCTAATTAAACTTATTAGGGTCTTATTAACGTGTTCGTCATAACAACAACGCAGACTCCTCCAATCAACATTCAGCCAGTCAATGCATAGCAACAACAATATAACGATCATAATCAGATCATGAACAGATTCAACTATTACACATCATTGGCAAACAACATGATGATCATAAACAATGAGCATACCATCAACCAATTAGCAATTATAACAATTAACTCATACAACCAGGCAGATCATGGCAACACTGTTTAAGCATAGTCATACTAACGTGATAATATCAATAACAATTAATAATAACATATAACGAATAGGCATTCATAGCAATTGACAACAATAACAGGGTTATGGGGACCCCTCATCTTACGCTACCCCCTTGCCTAATGTATACACTATCATTCTCCCCATACCTGGTATGAAGAATCCGATAGTAGAACGCCAAACGGTAGACCACAACAACAAAAGCGATCCTAACTGGTTCCCTCGAACGGCTCGACCAACGTTCCCAAGCCTTGACTAACACGAAAAGGTTAACCAATTAGTTCCCAAATCATGAACAAGAAAAGGGAAACTAAAAAGGAAGAACTATTACCTTACGATTGGCACTCAACGCGTGACTCCACTCTCTAAAAAACGAACGGAACATCAAACAACGATTAGGTTCAAAGGGGACGAACGAGAGAGACAGCCGTCACACTTGGGGTTGCCTAAAAGTGCCAAAATAGGGTTTAACTCGTAAAACCCTCGGTTACTATTCTGTTTATAAAGGCAGAGACCTGAGCACGGTCATGCTCCTCCTTGAGCACGGCCTTGCTCAACTTAGCACCTTCGAGGTGCGGTTTGCCCTTGAGCACGGGCGTGCTCACTGTTGAGCATGTGCATGCTCAACTTAGCATCAACGAGACGTGTTTCCCCAACGAGCACAGTCATGTTCTCTGTTGAGCACGGCCATGCTTGGGACTCATGAAGTCACTAGACACAAGCCTAAGGAATGGATTTTCCACTTAAAATCCCACTTAGCTTATTCTAAACCTTCCTAACAAACAAGATATACATAAAAGAGCTTATATGAAAAACGGGGTGTTACGGTGAGGAGTGGAGGGAAAATGAGTTCTAAACAAAGGTGAGGTCTTTTGTGGAAAATGTGAGGGAGGGTGTTATATGTTGAGTGTCTTTAGTGACTCCCAAATGATTTGGGTAGTATCTTTTCACATCTGTGTTTTTTTACTGGGCTGCCTAAGTTTTTCTTCTGTTATGAAGTTATCCCAATGTTGTGTGGTGCTTCCTCTTAACACTATGCTCCAGTTTCTTTCTTTCTGATGTGTATAATTTTCTTTGTTTCTTATCAACAAGCTGGTAGAATACATGCCATGTTGGATACATTACAGCCGAATCACTGTCCAGGGCTTTCTCCATTTTTGGCCATGATCCGATATTTGTTTTTGTTTCTGGTCAAAGTTTGTTTCCTGTTATCATGGGCTCCTCGAACTGCTTGTTTCTCCTATAACTTGGAGGTTACATCTTTGCTTTGCTTCTTGCTACTAGTCCTAATGCCTCTACTGCTGTGTGCTGCTTGTCTATGTGTTTTCGTTGCTGTATGAAGGGTGTGCTACTGTCATTTGCTATAAAAAAAAAGAAGAAAAAAAGAAGAAGGGGTTATTGGTTTCTGTTTTAACAAAGCCTCTGCTGTTGTGTGTTGCTTCTCTATGTGGTAATGTTTCTGTTTGAAGGACTACTTCCTTTGATGCTGGACTGCTTTAAAAAGAAATGTGTGATGATGTCTAAGTTTTCTTTGCGCCTTAGCTCACTACTAGAAATTCATGGATTACTTACGGATTTTCCTGCCCATTTTTTCAGCAAGAATTTCCTGCGGATTTTGCTGCAATTTTTACAGAAATGAGGTTTTTTCCTATAGATTTAAATTCATAGGAAATTTTGACATTTCCGCGAATTTTCCTGCGTATTTAATTTTTTCGCAAGAAAATCTACACGAAATTTCCTACGGATTTTAAAATTCACATGAAAAAACTACCCACGAAGATATTACCTGTAGGTAGAAGTTCGTAGGAAAATCCGCATGAAACCTGTTTTCGGTGAATTTTAGAATAGAATCCGCAGGAAAATCTATAGGTAATCAAAAGATTTCTAATAGTTGTTGTTGCTGCAGTGTTTCGTTTGAAGCATATTATTATAGTTTATTTGGTTTTGGCTTTCTTTGCACCATTGTTGTTGCTGCAGTGTTTTTGTTGATGGTTTCTCTTATAGTTTTATTTGGTTTTTGTTGGTTTGTGGGGGAATGTATTACTCAACCTTTGTAGTCTTGGTTATTTCACTACAAGAAAATAGCGATTTATCGACAGCCGGATTTTCGACGGAAATTTTGACCATTACCGACGGAAAAAACCGTCGGAAATCCGGAATACAAAGAAACACAGACTTTTCTGACGGAAATGCTGTCAGAACCGTTACTGACGGGCATTCCGTCGGTAAGCCCGTCAGAAATAAGGCGCGAAAATAGGGCGGGAAAGATTATCAACGGAAATTTCCGTCGGTAATTTACCAACGGATCGGTTTGTCGGAAATTTGAACGTGAAAATCGGGCCGGAAAGGGTACCGACGGAAATTTCAGTCGGTAATTTGTTGGTCAGATCTAGAAATATTACAAACGGACGGGTCCGTCGGAAATTCGGATCCCGCCGTCGAAAATTTGAATCTGTCATTAGTTATTGACGGTCCAGTCCGTCAGTAATTTCCCTCTATCAATATAAACCGGTTCCCTCCTCCCTCATTTCCCTATTTCGTCTTTGCTCTCCCCACTCTTCTCCCTCTCTTCACCGGCGACCCCAGCCACAACCACACCTCCATGTCCTCTCCGGTCACCCTCCCCCCACCGTGAGCCACCATATCTTCCCCTTCCTCTTCTTCTTCCTTTCTCCCTCTCTTTGCTTTCTCTTTTCTTTCTTTCTTCTCTACCACCGTGCGAGACCGAACCGTACACCGCCTTCTCCGTCGCCTGCCCAGCCTCCTTCTCCGCCGCACGCCACCACGTTGAGGTAAGCAGCCACCTTCTCCTCCAACTCTCTTCTCTGTTTGTGCCTTATAGTGATGGAATCTTTTTCTTCTCCAGAGGACCACCACCTGTTTGGAGCACCAGCCACCGTGCCTAAGGAATTCCGGCCACCAACTAAATATTATAAAATAAAAAATGTAATATTTAAAATAAAAAAGAATTATAATTTATATTTTTTTTAAAAATAAGATAATTAATAATTAAAAAAAATTTAATCATCGACGGCTTTTTCCGTCGGTAACGTTTCCAACGGATTTGGCCCGTCCGTCAGAAACCGTTTCCTACGCGCCTAGTACCGACAGAACTTGGTCCGTCGAAAACGCGCTTTTCCGACGGATTTTTAGCATTTTCGATGGTTTTTGGCCGTCGGTAATCGAGTTTTTTTTAAGTGTTTGTCTTGGTGACCATTAGTACTTGGTAATGTTAGTTGTCTTGTATACGGGTTGGGATACTCCTAGTGCCCCTTATCAATACATTTTTGTTTATAAAAAAAATTCTTTTAATATTTTCTCTATATATAAATACCATATGAAGCTCAGCTAAAGAAACTAACATACGAAGCTTAAGGTAAAATTTGGAGAGAAATGCAGAGTCTGACACTCTTCATTTCGCAGGGGTTTCCTATTTCCCTCATGACATGAACAACCGTTGTAAATTTTTTTTTTTTTGGCTATCAAGATAGTCTGTTCATTAATTATTTACCTTGGAGATAAAAACATTAAATATGATAGCCGAAGCTACATGTAGTGTATAACGGAATAAAAAACTTTTGTCTCCATATGACAAACCAATTAAAAGCTTGAAATAGGTAGATGTATTAACGAGTTATCATTTGGTTTTCGTAAGTAAAAATTTATCATTGGTGGGATAGAGAAAGCAACAGAAAATTGGGACAGAATAATATTATTTAATATTTCCTCTTATCCATAATATTAAAAACAAAATCTTAAAACACCTCGATTAAGGAATTTAATCCCTTTGCAATTATTATATCCGGTCCACAATATAATAAACAAAATCCTTAAACATACAGACCAAGGAAATATATTGGAATGAGTTAATTGTAATTAATACTCATATAAATTTCCAAAAATACCCCATTCTAATTTTAATTAATATTTTGATGGCCTATAATTAACGACAGTACTTAATAAGGACAATATTGAAAGTTTGCATTTAATATGTATGAAAATTGATACATGTTTTTAATATTTTGGACCAAAAAATGACTCATTTGTTTTTTATATAGTGGACCGGAAGTATTAATAATTCAATGTTGATTTTGTCTCGTTCTCGTCCCCAATTATATATATATATATATATATATATATATATATATATATATATATATATATATATATATATATATATATATATATATCTGTGTGTGTGGGTGGCTATGGTGCACCATCCATTACACCACCCATGTGGCAAATTTTGGGCCAATCAAATTGTCACATAGGTTGGTCAAAATTTCAAACTTTCTAGTTGTATTATACTGTAGTCAAACTATATGAATACATTATGTTGTAATATAATATATGTGTTTTGTATTTGCAAATTTAACTCATATTAAAATAATGTTTTTTGATTAAAAAAAACTGATTATATTGTAAAATATTATTGACAACGAACATTATTTTAATTCATATTAAAATTGTAATATAATAAGTTTTTTTAATCAAAAAACATTATTTTAATATGGGTTAAATTTGCGAATATAAAGAGTACATATATTATACTACAATATATTGTATTCATATATTTGACTACAGTAGAAATACAACTAGAAAGTTTGAAATTTTGATCAAACCCATGTGGCAATTTGATTGGTCCAAAATTTATCACATATGAGTAGTATAGTGAATGATGCATCTTAACCCAACCCATATATATATATATATATATATATATATATATATATATATATATATATATATATATATATATTAAAAGTTGTCAACACTTTTTTTTTTGGTAACAGATAATGTTTCCCAAATTAAAAATGGTTATCCAAAAGAGTCATACTAACCAATGTTCTTAGAGAACTGGTTAAGGATAAAAAATAGAAAATTTTTATCGAAAATGCATGTATATAACTCTTCAAAGTCTTTAATACAACCACTTCCACTAAAAATTTTCTATTAAAAAAAACATAACTTGATCATTCAATCATAACCGGAAGGAAAGGGGTAGAGAAGAAGACCAAGAAGAAGAAATGCCTACCATAAATTCGGCATGCGCTGACTAGCTAGCTGCATGGCATTATATATGAACTTGACGATCATCTTCAACTGGATTCAATCTTGATTTGGTTATTATGACAAATCTATTCATTGGATTGTTTTGTCCCCTTAAACGTCAAGATTTATATATGAACTTGACGGTCATCTTCAACTGGATTCAATCTTGATTTGGTTATTATGACAAATCTATTCATTAGATTGTTTTGTCCCCTTAAACGTTAAGATTATGTGTATTGGAGTGAGATTTTAAAAAATTATTTTGGATTAAAAAAGTCATGTGGATTTAAAAGACTATCAGGAATTTCATGATTTTATAAGATTTTTGTAAATGACTTTTAATTATGAACAAGATTTTGTAGGTGAGATTTTAAAGATTTATATCGTAGGAATTTATAAGATTTCAAAAGACTTCATGGATTTATAATATTTGAAAGGACTAATTTTTAGCAACACTCAAAAGTTATAAGAGTTGTTGAAAAAGATTAAAAAAAAAATACAATGATAATTTTTTAATAAAGAAAAATAAAATCCAAATAAAAATCCAATCAATTTGGTGTAGTTTCATGTCCTCCTAAGTATCATTTCTCCACATATCTAAAACTATGTTAGCCCTTCAGGTATTAGCATCATCTCGTTCTTGCTCTTGGGTTTGAACAATAGGTTCAAAATCATTGTCTTCATTAACTTGTAATACGGAAGTTGAAGATTCTTCGATTGGTTCAATTGGAAATTCATCAAAACGACATTCTTTGCGAAGAAGAAAGTTATGTAGTGCTGCACATGCTAACACCAGTTTTGTTTGTGTCTTAAATGGAAATGGAGGTGCTGACTTAAAAATTGTGAACCACGATTTAAAAATACCAAATATCCTCTCAATAACATTCCTCAAGGACACATGGCGAAGATTAAACAATTCATTTCCATTTAGAGGGTCATTACCATTGCCTGTAAAATCTTGGAGATGATATCGCACACCTCGAAATGGAGCTAAAAATTGGCACCGATTAGGAAATCCACAATCCACAAGGAAATATTTACCTAATTACATATACAATACATATAAAATTTGTATAAAATGTAAAAAAAAAAAATTATTATTTAAAAATTAAGTACTTACCTTGGGGCACTTTAAGTCCATTCCTCCGTGTTAAAGCATCACTTAGTACATTTGAATCATGAGCTGGCCCTTTCCATCCACTAAGAACGTACATGAATTCCAAATCAAAGTTACAAGCTGCTAATACATTTTGTGATATCTTTCCATGACGATTACGATAACTGCTTACATCCAGCCCCCTCACCATTGCCGGAATATGTGTACCATCAATAGCTCCAATGCAATCCTAAAATAGTTCATATAAAACAATAATCATATTATGAAAGGTACAAATATAATAGTGTCAATAATAATTACAATATTATTATAATTATATAATTATCACATACCTTGAAATAAGGGTAAAACCTGTTAAATTTTAATGTATGGATTAGCATTAATTGGTTATTAAATTATAATTAAATTATTAATATATCAGTTATAAAATTAATTCTTAATTACGTAACCAATTGGTGAAATTGTTGTTGGGTATTTACTAAAGAACGACCCTGTGATGGGATGGGTCATTCTGATGTTAACCCGTTGAGAGGTCCCTACTCTCTGCTGGTAGGTTATAAGAATAGCCTCCCCATTAGGCATTCCTACAGACAGAAACATAACACCAAAACCAACCAGAAAGAGAGGAGTAACCCTTTCACCTTCTCCAACACTCTGATCACTGTTCATCTTCTTCTCATCACCCTTTGATCTGCTGTGATGGATTCTGCGAATCTCCAAGGTATGAAATTCTTCTCTTTCCTTTTGATATAACATGAATCACATGCTATAATTTGTATCTGTATGGTATTTAGAATTATATGTTTTCCTTCAATTGGTATCAGAGCCATGGATAGATACATGTTATAGCTGTTCTGAAAATTGTATGAACCCTAATTTATGTTTTTCAATCAAGATACAAAATTTGTTAGGGATTTTCATATCATGTTATATCAATATCGTAAAAATTTTGCGTGCCCAGAATTTTTTTTCCCTTCAACAACTTTCGTTTTCATGCCTTGTTCTTCAAAATTCGAAACTAAGATTCTGGCCAATGATTTCGAAAATTGTTTAAGGGCTTTCCTTCTCACATGTTATTCGAGTAACATACTCGAAAATCGTTGGATTTCATTAAATAAAACGTGAGAAATCGATGTTTTTTCATTTCCCTTTTGCGTGAAACTGGTTCAATCGCCCCGCGAGTTTTGCTCGCCTCGCGATTCCGGGCATCAAGAACGGTTGGAATTTCAGATTCGCCTCGCGAGATTATTCTCGCCTCGCGAACCTCGAAAGCCGGAAGAACATAGAAATTGTCATCCTCTCGGGTCGCCCCTGATTCGTTTCTCGCCTCGCGACCCCGAAAGTCGATTGTTCTAGGAAAATGAAAGGTCTCCGGGTCGCCTCGCGAACATTTCTCCTCGCCTCGCGACCCGAAGGCTGATTGTTCTAGGAAAATGAAAGGTTTCGGGGTCGCCTCGCGAACACTTTACTCGCCTCGCGAGTACCCGCGAGAAGACCAACCGTTCTTTGACTTTTCACAAGATTCGCCTCGCGAGAGACCTCTCGCCTCGCGAATATTTTATGTGAATTAAGTTGTGTGTTCTATCTTTGCATTTGTTATACAATATAATTTTTCTAATGTATAATTGTAGCATGACTATTGATATTTTGTATAGTTATGAACTCACCTATCGTGGGTATAATTATACAAAATTTGTGTTGTTAAACTATTAATTATTCTAATGTGTTATATTTGTATTATATTAATAATAATTATACCCTATCGGTGTACTATTATTAATGTAATTCGTTATTATACATCGTACTATTGTCTTAAGCTTATGTCAATTATGGTTTCAAGTACCCTATCGGTATTAGAAATTTTGGTGATGTAAGTTCAAGTACATTGTATTATTCTTCTTATTGTATTTCTTATTTATTATGATTTGGGACCCTTAGGCGGAATTATAATGAATAAGAAATTTGTATTATGGGCAAGATTGGTTGAACATATATATATATATATATATATATATATAAAATATATATATATATATGGAATCATATTGCCTTCAACTCTTAATGATTCCTTATTCTCTGTTTATATCAGCCTCCTTCCCAAATTCTGTCAAAACTCGAATGGGACAAACTATGAGGACCGGAAAGAGTCTCTAGATCTCTACTTAACTATTGCTGACTTGGATCCGCCTTAAGGGAAGACAAGCCAGCAGCTCTCATCGATGAATCTCTGCAGTAGCAGAAGATTGCTTATGAGAAATGGGAACACTCTAATAGAGTGTGCACGAAAGTGATGAAGTATACTATGGAGAAATCCATCGGGCAGAGTATCACAGAGACCAATAATGCTAAAGAATATCGAGAAAGTCTGTTGGGGAGAAATTTATGACTTTTGAGAAGGCTCGAGAAAAGTCGATATCTTTCCTTGTTTGACAAGACCAAATATGATGGGGTCAGTGGTGTGCGTGAGCATATCATGAAGCTGATGCACTATTACAACAAACTGAGATCTCTTAAAGTGGAAATTGGCGAAAGTACTTTAATCTACCGGATTCTTGAATCTCTTCCTTCACAATTCGATGTAATGAAGACCTCTTACAATACACAGAAGGCTGAATGGACAGTGGATGAGATGATTGCCATTGTTACACAAGAAGAAGATTCCATTAGAAAGGGTAAATCTCACAGTGCTCATTTTGCTGCATCTGATCCAAATCAAACTTCTAAGTCGGGTTCTAGATTTGTGAAGAAAGATCAAAAGGGAAAGAAGAAAAATGCAAAGCAGCATCTGCAGGCTAAGAAAAGTTTCTTCAAGGGTAACTACAAATATTGTAAGAAGTATGGCCACAAGGTAGAGGATTGCTATTTTTGAAAAAGAAACAAGAGAAGCAAGGTATATTCCTGGCTTTAACATGCTTTGAATCCAATGTCATTGATGTTCCTCCAAATACTTGGTGGTTAGATTCAGGTGCAACCATTCATGTTGTGAATTCCTTGCAGGGGTTCACAAGCCTGAGGAAACCAAGTGATGCTGAGTCCAAGATTATTATGGGAGATGGAGCTGGAGTTTCTGTTATTGACATTGGAATTGTTTCTTTACTTTTGCCTTCTGGACATAATTTGTTTTTAAGAAATGCTGTGTATGCACCTTCTATGAGAAGGAACTTGATTTCTGTTTCTGCTTTGGATAAATGTGGTTACACTTTTAAGTTTGGTAGTGGGAAATTGATTGTTTATTCAGATTCTGTTTCCGTTGGTTCAGGAGTTTTACGTGATGGCCTTTATATGTTAGATCTACATGACATGTCTGTCAATTCTGCTGTTGGAAACAAACGCAGTAGGATTAATGAACATTCTTCTATGTTATGGCATCGACGTTTGGGGCATATTTCTAGGCCCCGTATTGAGAGGCTAGTCAAGGAAGGTATTCTCCATGATCTAGACTTCTCCGATTTTGATACATGTGTTGATTGCATCAAGGGCAAATTTACTGCCAAGGTTAGGAATAAAACAGCAAATAGGTGTGACGATGTGCTACGGTTGATTCACACCGACTGTGTGGACCTATTACACCCATTGCCATGGGTGGATATGGGTATTTCATTACCTTTATAGATGATTTCTCGAGATATGGATGGATAGACCTTCTTCAAGAAAAGTCTAGTTCCCTAGATGCTTTCAAATCCTTTAAAAGGTCTTTGTTGAGTTGAAAACAGGTAGGAAAATAAAGTGTGTAAGATCCGACGAGAGGTGGAGAATTCTATGGTAGATATAATGAGACGGGTAGAAACCCGGGACCTTTTGCCGATTTCTTGAGGAATGCGGTATTGAAGCTCAATACACTATGCCAGTACTCCTGAGCAAAATGGAGTTGCAGAGAGGCGTAACCGCACACTTATGGAGATGGTAAGATGTATGTTGAGCCATTCATCATTGCCAGACTTTCTTTGGGGAGATGCCTTAAAAACTGCTGTCTATATTCTAAATCAAGTACCCAGCAAGTCTGTACCAAAAACTCCATATGAGCTCATGAGTGGAAAGAAGCCGAGTTGGAAACATTTTCATGTATGGGGTTGTAAGGCAGAAGTTAGACCTTATAATCCTCAATCTAAGAAGCTTGATCTTAAGACTGTTAGTGGCTTCTTTATTGGCTATTGTGTGGGTTCCAGAGGTAGCAGATTCTATTGTCCATCTCATTCTATGCGAGTCGTCGAATCTGATCGAGCGGTTTTCTTTGAGGATGACTTGGATAGTGGGAGTGATATACCACGACCAGTTACTCTTAAAGAAGATCGTACCATTGTTCCTATACCAGCTGTTCCTTTTCCTACAGAAGTTTTGATTCCAGCTGATGATGTTGATCAGAATCTTCAACATGAAGATGGTGTGGCAGCACCGCTTGTAGATGAACAAGAACATGATCTTATTGTTGATGAAATTCCACTGAGACGATCTCAAAGAGTGCGCAGACTTTCCATACCAGATGATTATGTTGTATATCTTCAGGAACATGAGTTTGACCTCAATGATGATGATGATCCTATTACCTTTGAGGAGGCAATTTCTAACTCTCATGCTTCTGATTGGCTGAATGCTATGCATGATGAGTTGTCTTCTATGTCTCATAATGGTGTTTGGAGTCTGGAGGAATTACCAATTGGTTGTAAACCTGTTGGATGCAAATGGGTTTTCAAAACCAAACGTACTCCAGATGGTAAAGTTGAAAGGTACAAAGCCAGACTAGTAGCTAAAGGCTATAACCAAAGAGAAGGCATTGACTATAAGGAGACTTTCTCACCAGTCTCTACGAAAAACTCATTTCGAGTTGTCATGGCTTTGGTAGCTCATTTTGATCTAGAACTTCACCAGATGGATGTAAAGACGGCATTTCTGAATGGAGACCTTACTGAAGATGTTTACATGGTTCAGCCTGAAGGTTTTGCTGAAACAGGGAAAGAGCACTTGGTTTGCAAGCTGAATAAGTCTATTTATGGACTGAAACAGGCCTCCAGACAATGGTATTTGAAGTTTGATCAGGTTGTCACTTCTCTTGGCTTCAAAGAAAATGCCTCAGATCAGTGCGTTTACTTGAAGACTTGTGAGGGTGAATTCATCATTCTCGTTCTATATGTTGATGATATACTTCTTGCTAGCAGTTGTGTTAAAATCCTGACCGAGACAAAACTCATGTTGAGTAGCCACTTTGATATGAAAGACCTTGGTGATGCTTCTGTTGTTTTAGGCATCCAGATTTATCGTGATAGGTCACGTGGTGTTCTTGGATTGTCTCAAAAAGGATATATTGAAAATATCCTCAAAAGGTTTAATATGCATTCTTGTTCCCCATGTGCTGCACCTGTTCAAAAGGGTGAAGAAAAATTCTCTAAATCTCAATGTCCTCAAAATGATGTAGAAATAAATGAAATGAGAAAGGTCCCATATGCTTCCGCTGTTGGCAGTTTAATGTATGCTCAAGTTTGTACTCGTCCCGACATTGCTTTTGCTGTAAATGCTTTAGGGAGATACTCGAGCAACCCAGGTTTGGGTCATTGGAAAGCCGTAAAAAAGGTCATGAGATATTTTCAGGGAACCAAAGATTATATGTTGACCTATAAGAAGTCTGATCAACTTCAGGTCACTGGTTATTCTGATTCTGATTTCGCAGGTTGCCCTGACGACCGAAAATCTACTTCTGGCTTTATATTTATGATGGCAGGAGGAGCTATTTCTTGGAAAAGCGTCAAACAGACGGTTCTGACTACTTCTACCATGGAAGCAGAGTATGTTGCTTGCTATGAGGCTACTTGTCAAGCCATGTGGCTGAAAATTTTGATTTCGGCTTTCATATTGTGGAAAGCATATCTAGGCCACTTGTGATATATTGTGACAATATCTGCTTTGTGAACTTCTCTCATAACAATAGAAGCTCTTCTCGCACTAAGCATTTTGATGTGAAATATTTGTTCGTTAGAGAGAAGATTCAGGAGTTTCGGACTCGTATTGAGCATATTGATACGGGAAACATGCTTGTCGATCCACTAACCAAAGGCTTAACTGTTGGAATATTCCGGAATCATGTAATTCATATGGGCTTAGTTAAGTCTTTTGATGTATTGGATTAGTGGGAGTCTGAAACCATTATTTGCCCATTATCGTTTTTTTATGAGATATGTAAATTGACGTCATTCTTGGATTCATATCTCTTATAGCATTTTAAGATGCTTGGACCATTTTTTTTGAATTGCATATTTCTCTTTATTAATTATATGCAATTTTATATTCATCAATCTTTATGTGAAATATGAGTCTTTAGCATGTATGATTTACTTCCCTATCGGATACTATTTTCGCATTGTTAAAGCTTATATTTCTTATCTTATTTGGTTAACGTGTGCTTTGATCGTAACTGGTATTTCTCTTTAATAATTGATTAATGCTATCCAAGTGGGAGAATGTTAAATTTTAATGTATGGATTAGCATTAATTGGTTATTAAATTATAATTAAATTATTAATATATCAGTTATAAAATTAATTCTTAATTACGTAACCAATTGGTGAAATTGTTGTTGGGTATTTACTAAAGAGTGACCCTGTGATGGGATGGGTCATTCTGATGTTAACCCGTTGAGAGGTCCCTACTCTCTGCTGGTAGGTTATAAGAATAGCCTCCCCATTAGGCATTCCTACGCATGACGAAACATAACACCAAAACCAACCAGAAAGAGAGGAGTAACCCTTTCACCTTCTCCAACACTCTGATCACTGTTCATCTTCTTCTCATCACCCTTTGATCTGCTGTGATGGATTCTGCGAATCTCCAAGGTATGAAATTCTTCTCTTTCCTTTTGATATAACATGAATCACATGCTATAATTTGTATCTGTATGGTATTTAGAATTATATGTTTTCCTTCAAAACCTTGTGGTTTCCCTGATTTTAGCTGGCGCGGTCGATCCTGGTTTAGCCATATCAAATCAGATGCTATTGAATTTAAGGCCCTCAAAATCTTGTGAAAATTATCACTTGCAGCAAAATGCGAACGACCAAATGTATTATGAATTACACAATATCGAGTATTTTGTCCAACGATTTGTAGGAACGATGCAAGCATTTCTTCAACACAAATAATTATTGTATCCTCCAAAGGTGTTTTTTCTCTAAGAATTCTGTATAACTTTTGGAATACATCTGGATACATTCTATATACTTGTCGAAAGATTGCAGGATCACTGTTCAATGCTTGATGTATATAGTCATATCCTATGCTAGTAATTTGTTGTCGATCCTGGTTTAGCCATATCAAATCAGATGCTATTGAATTTAAGGCCCTCAAAATCTTGTGAAAATTATCACTTGCATCAAAATGCGAACGGCCAAATGTATTGCGAATTACACAATATCGAGTATTTTGTCCAACGATTTGTAGGAACGATGCAAGCATTTCTTCAACACAAATAATTCTTGTATCCTCCAAAGGTGCTTTTTCTCTAAGAATTCTGTATAACTTTTGAAATACATATGGATACATTCTATATACTTGTCGAAAGATTGCAGGATCATTGTTCAATGCTTGATGTATATAGTCATATCCTATGCTAGTAATTTGTCGTCGGGTTAATGGATGTTCAATATGTTCACCACGCATCATAATCAGAAATTGGTTTAGCAAATGCATTAGTGCATAAATTGCCATCAGACGTGTACATGGTTTCATAAAATTCTTCATCTATTTCTTGATAATCCATATCATTGTCATCCATATCTTCATCTATATTGTCTTCACCTATTTGTTCATCATCAATTTCTTCTTCCTCTATGTCATTACCTTCATATATGCTTGCTTGTGACATTATATGTATATAAGAAAATATACGAGACTGCAAACAATAAAATACAAAAAACGAAAAATGTAAAAACAAGAATTTTCATAAAATGGTGCAAATAAAGTTTAACCAAAGTACATCCTCCAAATTAAGCAAAGAAAATAGTCTACAAACAATATCATTAAAATCATTTAATCAAAGTACACCATAAAATTCAACCAAATTACAACCAAAATAGCACCCAAAAAATATTTCTAAACGTCACCAAAGATGACCAAAATATTAATCATCCTAACTTTATCCAAGATGAGCGTTCTTCCGGTGACATATTTAAGAACAAGTCCTTCATTGCTTTAGTTTTGAGCAAATCAGCTGCCATGTAATGAGTGTTATCATCCAAAATTGGGATCTCTTTTATAGCATCCCAAATATTACTCTTTCTCTCTCATTCTCCTTTCTCTATTTCGTTGAGTTCTCTATGTTTTTCTCTTTTCTCCATTAGGTTAGATACTTTGGGTTGATTTTCTCTTTTTCTCTTTTATGGCAATGGAAAGATTTTCTAGAACTTTGGCTTGATTGTTAGTCCCAACTGAGCTAGAACCCCTTCATACTCGAATCTACTTCGTTTCTAACGGCTTGGTTTTTTAGTGGGAACCTCTGGACCTAAGGGGGAATGAGTTAGTGGACTACATTGGTGAGGTGATGGAGGATGGTAGGGTGGCTCATTGTGATTTGGTGTCATGAACGCATCTTGTTAAGATCATATGCCAAGCCTTCCATCCCAAAACCTCTATTTTCTTCCTCAAAAGTTGTTGCAATAGTATCGTCAGCACCTAGTGCAATGGAACCATTCCCATTAGCAATTCCACCCCCACGACAATCTTCAAATCATCGTAATTAATTAATTGGGCTCTTTTCTCGAAGTTTACCGAGAGTTGGGTGGGCCTAGCAAAGGACAAAGTATTCATTATCAATATATTTTAGATAACACAATGAACTAATAAACTTTTAAGTTATTAATATATTTAAATTTTTACTAACTAAGCTAACCTTCAATTAATCTTTCCATCACTAGTGCAAAATATGCTTTTAACATCGGAGATTTTACATCGGTTTCACAAAAACCGATGTGTAAAACGAGGCGGTGGCATTTTTGAAATTAAAAACAAATGATTCCACATCGGTTTCCTAAATAACCGATGTGTGAATATTTTCACACCGGTTGTATTTTAACCGATGTCTAAAATTAAAACAAAAAAAATTAAAATTTAAAATTTAAAATTTTTATCTTTCCACATCGGTTCTTTTAGAACCGATGTCTAATATATAGATTAACCACATCGGTTGTATTATAACCGATGTATAAAATTAAAAAAAAAATTTAAAATTTTTATCTTTATGTATAAAATTAAAAAAAAAATTAAAATTTTTATCTTTCCACATCGGTTCCTATTGAACCGATGTCTAATATATATTAACCACATAGGTTTAAATATAACCGATGTCATACATTAAAAAAAATTGAAATTTTAAATTAAATCATAAGTTTCTACATCGGTTACTATAGAATCGATGTGAAATATTACTAACCACATCGGTTTTTGGACAACCGATGTGTAATATTTGACAAAACCCTACTTTTTGTTTCTATTTTCATTCCCTCCATCTGTCACGCACCCTTTTCCTTTGTTTTTGCTCTGTTCTTCCATTCCTTTATTTTCCATTCCCTCCCTCGTTTTGTGCTCGTCACTTCATCCCCATCTCTCTCACTGCTCTGTGCTCGCCGTCCCTCACTGCTTCACCCCCGCCTCCCATCTATGTCTCTCCCTGCTGCTCGCCGGTCTCGACTGCTTATGCTTCTGGTGAGAGTGCATGCTTATTTACTTGTTTTGTTGGTAAATAAGATACATGCATGTAGCTAATCTTATAAGGACTTGAGATTTAGTTAACAATCTTTGATATGGTTGTCAGAATAAGATTGAAATCTTTCTATTTTCTTATTGCTTTTTTATTTTTTATTTTTATTTTTTTATGAAACCGGAACTGACTGGTACATTATTCTGTTGCTATGTCAACTAAACTGTCATGATTTATAATGTTAGCAGTTGATAGAAGCTAAGGTTATATTTTTAGAAAAGCAAATAAATTGGTTCGATTATTTAGTTAGGCTTAAAGTGTCTGGTGCTAAGGTTGTGTGGGCTTCAATTAATTAATTAGTCCAGCTGGTGTTTGAATCCACTTTGCTTTTTAGGCTTATTACTGTGAATACATCCTCTATTTTGTTGATATATTACCTAGTGGTTTCCACTTGTCATGGTGTATTTTCTGTGTGTTGTGGGTTTACTTTGTAACAAGTTTTGTGGAACATTTCACTTTGGTTTGCTGTTGTTTGTTGCTTATTAGGCCGGCGTTGATTTCTTGTATTTGGCTTCAACCATTTAACTCTTGTCTCTCTGTGTAGTGTTTTGGGCTGGTGTATCCCTAGTATCCTTATCATAAAATTTTACTGATATACTAAAAAAATGTTAGACATAATGTGTGAGTAAACATTTTATTTTTTATTTAAATTATTCATTGCTCAATATGAAAGTTATGTTTTCTTCTTACATTTTGTATTTTTGTCTTGACATTATTACTGGTAATATTTCTTGCTTTCTGTTTTGGTTTTAATTTTATTTTACTGGTAATATTTTGCTTGCTTGTTATTCAGATGCTACGATACTTTGCTATAGCAAGATATTAGTCTCTGTGTGGTGATCTCTTAAGCACTAGAGACTTCGAGTGTTCAAAGAGATTATTTTATAATTTGGTAGCTCTTAAGAGTTTCTGGTCTATTGTAGAAGTTGGTCATTTACATTTCGGTTGCTTTTTAGAAGCTGTGTTTCAACTGCAATATGCACCAAAAATACATGGCAGGAAGGGAAACTCTGTGTTTTCTTAAGGAGAATAAAGGATATATATAGTTTTTGATTGAATATATATGATGGCCTGATGGACTTAGTTTTTTTCTTCATGTTCTTTGCTTCCTGCCTGAATAGCCATAGCTCTTCGCTACTCATTTTCTTATATGATCTTTTGGTCTTAAATAAGATAACACTGTATTTTTCATGCTTTGATTTTAGACTCTACGTGAGGGGCACAATCCTTGGATACAAAAGGTAAGAGCTTCTTGCCCATAGTAGTTTTACCAATTTTGTATTTTATATCATCTTATGTATGGATGCTGGGAAATTGAGAGTTGAGATTCATGGAGAGAAGCATTTAAGATTATACTTTCACAGGTTTTGTCAAGTCATTTGGTTTATGATGAGGCAATGTTATTTTTTCAGATCCAAATCAAACCTGTAACTATGGCTTGGGTTTGACAACTTGGAGTCCACTTGCATCGTTTTGGCTGAAAAGCTTTCATTGGAGCTTTAATGTATTTGCTTGAAAATTTATTTGATTCGAGAATATGCCCACAATAATTAGTAAAGCCTTAGTTTCTCGTTTGAGATGCAATACTAATGAGCACACGTGTACGTGCTTAATGTACCGCTCATTGTATTGGATCTTGAATTGTCCAAAGTTGGACAGTTTGGGAAAAAACTTTTTCTTCATTCAGTTAAAATAGTTATTCATTGATTCTAATGTTATATACTTGATGAAAGTTCGGATTGATACATTTCCTTTCGTTCTCCGGGTGCATACTTTATCGTGGTGGATGTCATCGCGTTCAAGTCGTGTACATCGGAGACCGAAGGGAAATGCTGCCGAAATTTCGTCGAGTATGAGCATGAGAGTTAAGGACTAACTGTTAACTGAATGTTGAAAAAGTTTCTTCTTGAATGGGATAGGGCCATACCCTGTCATAAGAAGTGGTTGATGAATATGTTGGACTAAGTACGAAGTTATTGGTTTTAGTCATGGATAGTGGTTGGATGAATGCTAGATGGACAAGTGATGAGTATGAGAATGGAGTGGAAGGTTTTCTACAGTTTACAAAAACAAATGCTCCTGATAGTGGTAACGGAAGGTTTTGTTGTCCTTGTGTTAACTGTTTGAATGAGAGACGACTAGAAGCTGAGGAGATACGTGATTATCTTATTTGTGAGGGGATTTGCAAGAGTTATACAACATGGATATGTCATGGTGAATCGTTAGACAAGCCGAGGGTGTCGGATAGAGAGGAAGTTGATGACGTGGATATGGACGATGGACTAGAGGACATGATCCGTGATGTTGGGCAAGAGTCTTTTCGGCGCGCACATGTGTATGATACTTTGTGTAGTAATGCGAAAGTGGCTTTGTATCCGGGGTGCACTAATTTCACACGGTTGTCAGCGGTGTTAAGATTGTTCAATGTGAAGGCGAGAAATGGGTGGAGTGATAAAAGATTTACCGAATTGCTTGAGTTGTTGAAAGACATGCTTCTAGAAGGTAACACATTGCCATCTCGAAACTATGAGGCGAAGAAGATATTGTGTCCGATGGGTATGGAGTATAAGAAAATACACGCTTGCCCCAATGATTGCATATTGTACAGGAAAGAGTTTGAAGAGATGCACGAGTGCCCCAGGTGTGGGATATCACGCTACAAAGTGAAGGATGGTGATTCTAGTTGTGATGTGGTCGCCAAAGGTCCTCCTGCGAAGGTGTTATGGTATCTTCCCATGATTCTGCGGTTCAAGCGATTGTTTGCTAATGTAAATGACGCAAAGAACATTAGATGGCATGCAGATGAGAGGAAGTGTGATGGCATGCAGATTGAGTTATGTTTAAAGTCATATTATATGTTTACGTTGATATTTATAAGTTATGTTTACGTACGTTCATCGATATTTATAAGTTATGTTTGATATTTATCCTGACATACTAACAAGTTTTTTTTTGTTTAAACAGGTATACATGGCTGATCCTGAGGATATCCCTCATTCATGCAGCGGGTCAGAGACCCCGTCTACCGGTAGACGTGCCACACGAATGAGGAGTTTGACTGCCAACCGTGGTTCAAATCAAAGGATAAGAATATACTTTGATAATAACCTCAATCCTATTGGGCCAATGGCAGAGCAGTTTAACAGTTTTATGGCGACCCTTGCTAGAAGCAGGCCTAGTATACTTATTGATAATTGGAAAGATGTACCGGCGGACGTGAAGGATCAGATATGGGAGAGTATTCTGGTATCTATACTTTTACGTCCTGTGTTTGTCTGTATCTACTTTATTTTAATCTTATTAATATCATACAGTAATTCGTTGATTCTTTTGGTGTTAATGTAGCTCACCTTTGACATACCAGATACGACGGATATGAAGAAGCGTTTGATAAAGTATGTTGGTGAGCGTTGGAGGGCTTTTAAGGTCGACCTGGGCAGATACTATGTATTCAATCCAACATGTGAAAAGAACCCACTTGAGGTGTACCTGTTTCTTGACCAGGCGACGTGGGATCGCTTTGTTCAGAGCCGACATGATCCCAGCTTTCAGGTTAACTTATTTGATTTGTCTCTAAATTTATGTAATTTCATTAATTTTATTTACTTATGTAATTTAATTGTCTTCTATTTATAATAGGAGAAGAGGAAAAGGGAGCAGGAAAACCAAAACAAGAATGTCTACCCCCATGTACTGTCTCGTGGGGGATATAAAAAACTTGGTCAGATAATGGTGGAAGAGGAAAAGAAAGTATTTCAGGAAGCAGCATCTCGGGCGGATCCTAACGCTGAAAATCGTCCAGAAGTTGTTGATCCACCTCCACCCCCACGCCATCGTAAATGGAAGAGGGCCCGACAAAGAAGAACGGGACAATATACATCTGAGGAGGCCCGCCAAGTAGCTGAGAAGATTGTAAGTATAGTTTGAATTGTAATTGTCATTTTAACATTGTTACCGAATTATAATGTGACCTGATATTTTATATGTTGTAGGATGCCTTGGACGAGCAGGTAACCCAAGGAACCTTTGTTCCTAGAGGACGCGATGATATCTTAGCTGCTGCCATCGGTAAACCAGACCACCCGGGCCGTGTCATTGGTGTTGGATGGGGCGTCGGCATTCGCCAATACCATGGTTCATCTTCACACCAATGCCACAGGGATGTTGATGCAGATAGAGCACGGCTAAAACAAGAGATTGCAGCTGAGCTTAGATAGGAGATGGCCGAGCAGTTTGCCCAGCAACTGGCAATATTGACTTCTATGTCCCAGCAGATGACAGGTGTCCAACCCTCTGTCCATGTGAGCACTAAGGGCTCGTGTGATCCTCCTCATCAGCCTGAAAATGATGATGATGGTGATGATGATGACGACCCTGATAGGTGTGAGTTGTATGTTGATGATCATCATGATCGCGCTTAGTGGCATTGGGGAGGGTATATAATAACTTCAGTAATACCATACTCCATCGTTTATTACCGGATGATCAGGTGAGGGTCGTTGTTGAGATTATTCGAGATATTGATGCTCGAGTCCCTGTGCCCACTGAGGAGGTTCAAACAGTGGGTCAGGCCCCCGGTAACTTCATCCCCTGGCCAAGAAGACTGGTCAGCTTTCTTGTTGCATCTGAGGTATTCAGTTAGTTGTGTTTTTCTATATTCATGGTTGAAATTATTTATTATTGTTTAAAGATAATGCTTTATTTTTATTTGTTTTAGGATGTTGGAAATGATATTCTACATAAAAGGTTGGATCCAGGAAGACCAGAGATGTCTGCTCCTGCCAAGCTATTCATTTGACCATTTAATTAATTACGAATGAAATAACTTATGTGATTACTAATATATATCTTTGTTGTTTAGGGGATCGACAAAAGGGCACCTGATGATGTTTTTACACTTCTGGCTATACAGGTTGTGACCATGGAGAATGACACAGCTTTGGTAAGGTTGGAACATGATGTCAGTCCATATGACGAACTGTATATCCCAAAGAAGGAACTTATGGAGATTGTAATCGATAAAGAAATGGTCAGTTCTGCACACCTATCATTATGGTGCACGTAAGTACATTTTATTTATAAGTTAAGTAATTAAATTTTAAATACTATGATAATTAACATGTTTTTTCAATATATTAAGTATCTGCATCGTATGTTAGTTGATCAGGATAACCTCACCCTTTATGGGTTCATTGACCCCATGTTCATTCAGGGTGATGTTCTCCTAGCATCAGAAGACCCGGTCATCACCATACATGATATACTTTCCCGAGACGATCATCAATTCTACCTTGTGCCTTATCTCAATAAGTAAGTACCAGTTATTTAATTATAACTATATATGACTTAGTCACTAATTGTTTCGTAAATACAGCAAGCATTGGCAACTGTTGATCTTGTACCCTAGGATGAATGTCGTGGTCCTCTTCTGCTCAATGGGAAATAAGCCGGTGAATGAACTGAAGATGATCATGGAAACGTAAGCATTAAAATACTTTATAATCAGTAATGCAGTTGTTTTAATTATCTGAAACCTATTATATATACTTTAATTAATGTTTATTTTGTCATGATAGTTCTATTAATGCAAACCGCATGTTGCGTGGTGAAAGGCGTCGGGCTATTAGATGGATTATTCCTAACGTAAGATATTTATTAGTTCAAACGCTTCAAATGCAGTGGGTATAATTATTGATTTCTATTTAATTCCTCATATTCTAATTGGGTTTCATTTGTACGTAGTCCCGTATACAACGTGGATCATGAGAATGTGGATACTATGTGATGAAGTGGATGGTCGAAATTATCTCCTCCGGGATCACTGAAAGATGGCACGAGGTAAATGTTAATTGGTAACAATTAGAAGTAACAGTTATAGATTCGTTATATGTTTTATATATGTTAGTTTATTACTTAAAAGATATAATCTTTTGTCCAATTAAACTTGCAGATATTCAACAATCTGACTCCATTATCTGATGCCGACATCAATAACATAAGGAGGCTTTGGGCAACTTTCTTTCTTGAAGTGTACCAACCATAGTTTGTATGTAGTTAGTTTAAAAACTTATCATGTACTAGCTATAGTGTACTTTTGACTGATATATATTTTGATATGAAATATATAATATATCATGAAGCTTTTTGGTTTCTAATTATCTTTGTTGTCTGAATATAATTGAACATATGTATTGTTCGTAATAAATTCAGTATATATTAATTTAGTTTGTTTTTGTTGTACAAAAGTGATTGTGTTGAGAATATTTAGAATATGTTATACTAGTATTAATCTGGATTACTGAAACAGGGGAAATGAATGATAGAAATGTAAAAAGAGTTTTAAAAAAAATGAGACTTTTCACATCGGTTATACAAAAACCGATATGGAAAGTTCACTTTTCACATCGACTATATTTAAAACCGTTGTGGAAAGTGATATTTCCACATCGGTTTTGTGATAACCCATGTGAAAAATGAACTTTCCACATCGGTTATTTAGAAAACCGCTGTTAAAAGTGTACTTTAGACATCGATTTTAAAACCGATGTGAAAAGTAACGATAAACAACATCGGTCGTTTCAACATCAGTTTGAAAACCGATGTGAAAAGCAAAAAATAACCGATGTGGAATCCCTTTTCTGCACTAGTGCATACTTCATCACTAGCAGTGAATGTCTTTGCAATTGGGATAAGCGTCGACATCTTGTTATATTAGTTCTTAAACCACTTCAGTCGACTCAACTAATGACTATAAGTTTCGGGGAACCTAATTTTATCATTGAGCCGAGGAAGTATTACTCTTTCTACTGTTTGCTTGCTAAGGGGCCCATTAGCATTACGCAATCCACTGTTTATAGCATCCACCAAGAGGTGCAACAACACATTAGTATCCTCCATGGTCCAAGATTGATAGTTGTCTTTCTCTTTGCCCTTTCATTTGTTATTCCCTTGTTGTGAATCCCTCATTTGAATTACTACAACATATACAAATATTTAATAAATAAATACAACATGTTTGATTTTAATCCTATATAGTATTTTATGAAATACTGTAAACAAAAATAGTCCTATATAGATGTGTTAACCGTAATATATATATATATATATGTATATATATATATATATATATGTATATATATGTATGTATGTATCTATGTATATGTATATATATGTATGTATGTATCTATGTATATGTATATATATGTATATATGTATGTGTGTGTGTTAAAATATAATCCTTTTTTTTTACCAAAGTTAAATATAATCCTGATTATTATCCTATATGAAATTATCAAAGTCCTAATTGTGTTTATGGTATTTATCGTAATATTCTTTAAAAAAAAATATTGTACACAATATAATCCTATAGGTTAAAGTAATCCTTTGGTTCCTATACGTGATACTGATTTTTAATTTGGTTCCTATACGTAAAAAGTTATCAATTTGGTCCCTATACGTGACACTGGTTTTCAATTTGGTCATCACCGCAAATTGGTCCCTATATAAGAGGACCAAATTGCAAATTATTGTCACATGTAGGGATCAATTCAACAAAAAAAATTTGAAATCGGTCCCTACATATGACAATTATTTTCAATTTGATCCCTATATGTGATAATAATTTACAATTTGGTCCCTCTTATATAGGGACCAATTAGCGGTGATGACCAAATTGAAAACCAGTGTCACATATAGGGACTAAATTGATAACTTTTTATATATAAAGACTAAATTGAAAATCAATATCACGTATTGGGACCAAAATATTACTTTAACTTAATCCCTATATATGAAAACCATCATTGACGTCATACATGTTTGATCTTTATTAATTTTTTATTTGCTTAAACAATTGTTTTGATTGAAGTAGGTAGAGAGTACGGGTCTTCGCGGATTGGATTGGATCGGTTTTGAACAAAAAAGTAATCCGATCCAATGATAAAAACAATATGCGGTTTGGATTGGATCAGTTTGCTTCATTCAAAAAATCCGATCCGATCCGATCCAATCAAATACGGTTTGGATTGGATTGGATAATTCGGTTTTTACCGATACATATTTACATAGTTATTTTACATCAAAGAACATCCAATATTTCGGTTCGATTTGGGTTTGATCGAGTATTTAAATAGTCATATGAATTTGTTACCTATTTAAAATAAAAATTAATTTTAAAATATTATATTGACAATTTCTAATAAGTGTTTTAACTGGATATACAAGAATTGATATGCACTCTCAGGCGTAAAGATATTTTACAGTATCACCTAATTATAAATTGTTAAATCATTATAAATGTTTGATTATTGTCCTAAATATATTAAAAGTCACTCATAACATGATTTATAATTGGTTAACAGTGTAAAAGTTTTTACACGAACATTATATTTACATACCAATTAAACTCTCTAATATAAGGACTAGATGATAACTTATAAAAATATAGACTAATAATTACTTTTATAATATAAAGATCAAATTATTTTCATTGAACTAAATAATTTCGGTTCGGTTTGGATTGGATCGGTTTTATATACAGGATCCGAAATCCGATCCAATCCAATGAAAAATTTCGGTTTTTTTCGGTTTGTGGTTATTTCTGTTTTCGGTTATTTCGATTGTCAGTTTTTCGATTCGTTTAATGCGGTTGGCATTGGATTGGATCGGTTGATGAATATCCCTAGATGCCTAGTACTATAAAGAAATAAAAAGCTGTACAAAGAAAGAAAGCAAAAAGAAAAGCCATACAAATAAATAGATAAATTCATACGTAAAAACAAATCCTAGAAGTTGAATAAAAATGCATACATACCGAAGAGTAACGAGAAGAACGGCTGCAGGAAGAAATAGGATTCTGGAACGTGTAGAAAAGTACGAAGGGTTGAGGTGGGATTTTGAGATAGGGTTATTATTTATATTTTTCTTCAAAATCTCTCATAAAATCCATTCTAAAAAATAATCCATTGAAATAATGAACATTTGAATATTACCAGACTTTTTATTATTTACAAAAAAATCTTTATTGAATATCTTCGAATTTGGATTCTTTGTTTCAAAAATCTTAAAAGTCTTGATTAAATATCACAAGACTTTTTTAGAATACTTTAAAATCTTAATTAAATATCTTCAGACTTTTTTATCATAAAATAATCTTTTAAAATCATGATTCAATAAACCCAGTGGTAAATTTTCTGACGTAACACATTATATTTTTCCTTCCAGAGAACAAGAATATCTTAAAATGGATCATCTCATCGGGACCACTGAACCACTGTCTCCTGTCACCTTCCCTTTGGTGTGAACAGCATACTAGTCAAACAGAGAAGTTAATTTCCAATCTTCTATCATTAATTTCACCAGATCAATACCTGGACTTGATGGTTGATACTATCCTTTCTATTTCAAGTTTCAAATCTTTCTTGGTGTTTTCGTTCCTCTCATTTCTGTCTCTACTATGGCTCAGTAGAGACTAAAAATAATTGCTATTGTTTGTTCTAGAGCTCTCAGATAAGGAAATACATAATCTATATATATTGTAGTTACATAATTGGATATTTTTATACTGACCTCCAGGTTGGGTAATTTCACTTGTATAAAATTCTAAACAAAAGGGTATTGCCAAAAAGATAGATAATATAAAATACTATAAACATATGTGATTGTGCGGCACCCAAATATATCAATCGGAATATATAAAAGATCAATCAATACCTAAAATTAATGTTAGAAATGAAACCTAATTAAGGGGAAACAAAGCCATCAAACTCAACCGGTTAAGTGTGAAGCACGACTACATCTGGGTTTGAATTCAAAGGCACAAGGACCTGTCTTTGTTGATAGTGAAATTGACAAAAGTTGGTGACATATTAAGAAAATAACGATGTTTGATTTTTATAATTGATCTCAATACTAAAAGTTTTATTTCCATCCTCTCTCGGGCCAATTAGGGGTTATATACATTTATAGTGTGTTTGGATGGGGTATTTCAAAATTCCAAGGAATTTGAAATACAAGGCAATTGAATTGCTTCATTTGAATTCCTTTCATTTTGAAAATACTTTGTTTGGATAGAGTAATTCAAATTCCTTGTATTTCAAATTCTTTGTTTGGATAAAGCAATTTAATTACCTTCAATTATAAAATTTTATTTTTGAATATTTATTTAAAAAATTGGAATTTCAATATAAAATATGACAAATAATTAAACATTTGTCAATTTTTAAATAAAAAAAATTAAAAAAATCTAAAAATAATTAAAAATGATCTAAAAAATTAAAAATTAGACAATTTGTAAAAATATGATTAATTGTATCATTTTCACCTAATTCTTTATATGGAACATAATTTGGACCAAAAAGCAGATGGAAAATGGTAGAAGATATGTAAAGAACAATACTTGTTATCCTTCCCTAGAAGCTACAAATACTCAACCAACAGGTTTTGTTGTTAATATCTTTGTGTTGCAACATGATAATGATACAATACGAGTAGAGTTTAGATTTGAGCTCAAAAACCACACTTGAGTTGAGATTATATATGAACTACAAATACAATGAATCGTTTCTTTTTTGTTCAATACTTTCCATGCCCCTACTCTTTTATAGGAGACTGGCCTCCTCATGCTGGAAAAGCAAATACTTCATTGGATATAAATAAAACCCTGCACCAAAATAATAACATCTTTAGAAAGTGAAGGCCAACTGCTTGGAGTAATGAATAATGAACATATTTGAGATAGTCAACACTTATAACTCCGGAAAAATGGAGATCTTACAGAGCTTTGCTTGTTTTTGAGTAAAAATGAACTAATATTCGATAATGCAATTGAGTGAGCTAGCTTTATATTGATAAAAATCGACTAATAATATCAATTTATCATTCTTTTATTGATATTCTATTCAGGAGAAATATTGAAATAGAAAAATACATTGATAAATATATTGCTACACAATGTGTTCCAAACAGCACAAAGAACATACCAATGTACGATAATGAAATTTCAGCTATGTTATTCATCTTCTATGTGAAGTATGTCAAGCATGGAAAATAGGTTACATCTATGATAGCAAACATAGCAAGTAAAAATAAGAACCGATCAATATAAATCCTGCTTCAAAGTTAATGGCATGTCAACACTAAGCTCTAGAAATGAAACCTGCTGGTAATAAACATATAAGAATACAGATAAAGAAGAGTGCATTCACGAAGAATAAGAAACAAAAGGTAGAAGATGTATCATTTCTTCCACATAGAGAAACAAAAAGAAAACCTGCATACAATAAGAAAACAGACTTCAGTACTATACTACTAGTAACAGGACACATTAAGCAGAACCACCAAAATCATATAAATACCTATATACCAGCAAAACTGATTTTTCTTTTTCTTTTTTTGTTTACAATACTACAACTTTTGCACTTTGTAGTCAATTCCCTTATTCAAGACAGAACAGACAGCTCAAGGTAAACACTAAACAGTGTCTAAATTCCGTCTTATATGAGTCAAGGTTCTAAATTGCAGACTGCGTCACTTGATCTATCCTGTCCCCATAACTTCAGTAATGATAATTTCAATCCATCCTGCCTAATTTAACTTGTCTCTTCCAAGTTCATACATCTAACTATTAATCACAGACACATACATAGCACTATCATCCAATATAATTATAACTTTTTTGTAATTACAGGAAACAGATTAATGAATTATAAGCTTACTGCTATTCCAAGCCCCAAAGGCACTGAAATGAATAGAACACCAAAAAATGAGCACAAACAGGCCAGGAAATCAAGCTTGTCAACCTTCCACAGTTTATATGCAGCTTGAAAATCTATTAACCCAATCACAGCAGTGATGATAATGTTGCTAAGATAACATTTGGTGTGTAATAGAAGAGTGGCATGAGAAGCAGAGAAGTGGTCACAAGAAGCTCTGAAGCCATGATTATATTTGACATCGTTGTTATCTGTGCTCAAACATTGTAGTTAACAGCTGATCTAGAAAAGGATCCTACATGTTTATTTTTAAATAAGAATGGAGATTTTTCTTAAACTTCCATTTTTGCAATAGCCAATAGTCACATATAGTTAAATGAGAGAAGAATCAATGCCTGTTGTGACATAACATGAAGAACAAGAGCCAGCAATGTTCATAAGACCAAACCACCAACTCTTCAATTATTATCTCTCTCTGTGATATGCATTTCCACAAACACATGGTGCTTGCTACTGAGCTTTAACTCAAACCCATCAAAAGGTGAAAACATACCCCCAATAACCTAATCCGAGATTATCACCCACATATACAAAACAACGAAACAAAAGATTGAAGATATTATAATTTTTATCTATATCAAACTTTGTAGTTCTCATCACTCATCTTTGCTTCATAAACAAACCGATGATTGATTGGTGTGAATTAATCCCATGAATTATAGAAAAGCAGGAAGTTATTGGAAAGAGAATTGAAGAATCGGTTGTGTATAGAGAGAGAACAGAAGGAAGATCAATGCTTACCTTTTGAGGATCGAAATGGAGAAGGGAGAAGAGATTTGATCTTAGGATCCGAAATGGAGAAGTCATGAACCGCCATGAACGAAAGATTGAGAGAAAGAGAGAGACTTCGAATCTAGAACAGAGAAGAAGAGTTTTGATGTAGAAGCCATGAGCAGGGTTTGATGTGGTTGCTCAAATTTGGAACGATGGAGCTCGAAGTTTCCGCCATGAACAGTCTCAGAGTTCACTCTCGGGAGCGAGACCAGGGTTGGAGAAAAGGAAAGGAATTTCAGAATTCCACCTATTTTGGTGGGATTTCAAATACTCTGATTTACATTAGATAAAATACCTGATAAAATTACCTAGAATTTATAAAATACCTTGGGTTGTTATCCAAACCATATATTTTAGGATTAGGAATTTTAATTACCCTCCTAAAATACTTTACCCTCTAAAAATGCTCCATCCAAACATATCCTTAGGTTTTACTATAGGGAACTATCTAGATGTTTTTATTTGCTAGTGAGTTCTCTGCGATGGCTACGTGATGGGTTAGATTAGGCCTTAAAAACAAGGGATTATGACCAAAGAAACTACCCCTTTTTTTTTCCTAAAGGGACCAAAGAAAGTACTTCAAACGTTGACGGACAAGGAATTAATTAATGGATTCCCGTAAGGATGGTTCTTAAGATACTCTTTAAGAAATTAAGAAAAATAAATTTTCATTGAAAAATCAAACATTTCACTTTTTCAAATATTAAATACATCAATTTTTTATGTAAATATTTTTTATTGATTTTTTAACGAATGCCTTTAAATCACTTGTTAACATTTTCCTTAATTAAATACAAGAACGTGGATGACGTCAAGAGGTCCAAAGTTGGAGGCGGCTTGGTGTTCATTTTCTTAACACGTTGATACTCACTCATGACTCAATTACTATAACAAAAAAACTACCTAGTTTATTTTTTGGACTTATGTTAGTATTAAAAAAAAATGCTAACAAGTATTCTTCAGGTATTGTTTAAGAAATCAAAAAAGAAAAACTTATATGAAAAATATGTATTTAATATTTCGAAGAGTGTAACACTTAGTTTTTCATTATAAATTTTTATTTTGTAGGTTCTTTAACCAACGCCCCAGACACTCGTTAGCAAGACTCTTCAAAAAATCAAGAAAATTAATCAATCCAATCAATTCTCCTTTTACTTTTTCAAGAACATTGTATACTCCCAATAAAATTATATGGTAGTTTAGTAATTATAAATAATTTTTTTACATAAATCAAAATAATTAAACTAAATTAATTAACTTCCTTAATAAATATAAAATTAGTTAATTTTGTTTATAATTGAGTCCGAAGTGAGTATTTGCATAGATGTTTCCTTGTTTTCAAGTATTTTCTTGTATGTTTCCTTAAAAAAAAAGTATTTTCTTGTATGTAATAACAATAAAAATAATAAAATATATAATTTTTTCTGGTCACTGTGTACGCCCAGCATCGCCGCTCACCGCAGACCCTGCGGCAGGAACTTCCTTCGAAGGACTATATTTACCAAGGGAATTTTTTTTTATTTCAAAATGTTTATACCTTTTTTTTTGGAGTTGAAAATTTAACTACACATGAACTCGGTTAAAACGTGGCGTTCAGATTTACTATAATGATACTAATATGTTAATTAATAACTAAGTTAAGGTTTTAAAATGAGATATATAATTATAACCGCAGTTAAAATTTTTATTTTTATTTTTTTTTGACTGGTAACCGCAGTTTAAATTATAATGCTGTGATTTTGGTAATTTCTTCAATTGGCTGTAATTACTAATTACAATCACGTCAGCTGCATCTTCCCGCAATAATCTGATGGTGAAGGTAAAGCAATCGTTGTCACAATATAAACCTTGTTTATAATGTTGTAAGTTTCTGACATTTTGCCAGTTTCTGCATCAAATATTCTGCCGGATTTGCTTGTTAAGATTTTGGAAGCATATCAATGAACTGAATCAAAAGCAGAACGAAAACCAGAGAAAGCATTAATTGTACTAATTACCTAAATATAAGCAAGATAGCAAGAGTAAGAAGTTAATACATAACAGATAGATATAAAATACGTATCCAAGTTTTTTTTTTTTTTTGAAAGATAAATACGTATCCAAGTTATTCTCAAGAATCTCAACCGTATTTTATCCCTATATGGCCGAGAAATTCTTTGGTGCTTTAAGAACCATGAAAAGTTTTTACTCCATATACTATCTTTCATCTAAGAATCTCTCATACCCAAATGGTCATATGCGTTTGGTTTTTCTTCTGCGGGTGCTCTAACCACCGAGTCCTTCTTTGGCGCGTTTCCTTGATCAGACGAAAACAAATGAATAACCGAATCAACCAGAGACTCAAAAATCATTCTCTTCACCGATTTCTTCGGAGCTGGAATCACACTTGCATTCATCTTGCCCTTGCGCATGTTCTTGTTCTGTTGTACCATGGTGTCGGCGTCCCACCCCTGTCTGCTTTCTCCACCTGTGTCTCTGTGTGTCTGTGTTTGTGTCCGTCTTTCCTTGTGTTTTACATTCTGTGCGCTGAATATAATAATAATATATATATATATATACACACACACGGATATGCAAAGGCCCCAGAGATCGAGGAAAAAGCCATGAAATTTAAAGGCTAATAATATAACTAGGGATGACAATTTTATCCGTACCCGCGGATACCCGCGGATAAAATCTGCAACGGGTATCGGGCGGGTAGTTATACGAATGCCGTGGTAAAATAAACGGGATTCCAATACCCGTTTATAACGAGCGGGCGGGTATCATCTTATCCGTGCCCGCGGATAATTCTTCAAGCTACTTAATTACTATAATACCCTTTATTATATATATCTACTCTCAAAGTCCTTATATTATTTTCTAGATAATTTTCATCTATTGTGTTGTTTCATGGATATTTTAAGTGTGATGTATTAATTTGTAGGTGCTATTTTGTTCAAATATCGGAAGATATTAATGTGGTGGTTTGTTTAAGTTTTATGTATTTTTTTTTTAAATTAAAAAAAAGATTTATTTTTTTTATAACTACCCACGGATATCCGCGGATACCCGCGAATCCGTTAAGAACCCGTTAAACGGATATCCGTACGGGTACGGGGCGGGTACGGATAGTTTTATTATCCAACGGGGCGGGTAGCGGGTATCCAGTATCCGTGCCCGCCCCGCCCCGTTGACATCCCTAAATATAACGCCTAAACGATGTTTTAACATTATTCATAATGGAGCCCCATCTCTCCCTCTCTCAACCTTTCATTTATTCCTCTTTTCTTTTTTCTTCATCCATCAAATGGGATGGTTTTAGATCATTTTTTACCTAGTTTTCACATCGTTTTTTTTTCCTTTTATCTAAATAAGTGATTTTTCACATAGATCAGGTTTTTCTTTCGTGTTTTTCCGTGTGTTAGTCGTCTGAGTGAGACAGTGTTTTATTCGTCGTCTTATTGCGACGTCGTTTGGTTTCCCGTTTTGTTGCGGTTTTTGTTTGGTTCAGATTGACAGATCTGCTTCGATCCTTTACAGACTCAATCAAGACTTGGGCGTCAACGTACGTTACAGATCCGGAGGCATGGGTATTCCGGTCGCTTTGATTTTATCACATTTGTAGACATTTTACCGTGTTATGCTATTAACATGGGTGCTCTGAGTATGTTTGCAGATTCATCATTTTCAGTTTTTAGCAATGTTGAATTTGTGTTGTTTTCGATGTATTTTATCAATTTAAAAGAATGAATATCTTTTTTAGTCAAAAAAACATTATTCATAATACGAAAAAAAAAAATTACTCAAGGGGCGGAGTTGGGAAATTCATATAAAACTTATATGTGTGATTATATAAAACATATATGTGTGATTGATTGACTATATAATGATAATATTATCAAATTAAACTCTATGTAGGGGCGAGCTAAGAAATTCATGAGGGGGTCAAAATTAAATATACATAAAAATTTAATACAATATAAATTACTCAAATTATATGAAATAACCAGTTAACCTAAAAACATTGTTGTAAAATAAAGAAAACAAAAGGTTTATTAATATATTATTCAAATAAAAAAATATTAACAATAATGCATCATTCAGATAATGAAAAATTAAGTCAAATCAAACCATTGGTAATATTCAAACAAATAAGCCAAGTTCGATTTCATAGAAGGAGAAATAAGACAAAAGAAGTTGTCGGACTATCCGCAAATTTCAAGTAATCTATTATAATATACCGTTGCAAAATTCATGAGTAATTAGTGGGGACATTATACTTTAACTTACATTTCACAGTATTTTCTCTTGGCATATGTAAGAGGATTATAAGAACATCTAACATACAGTTCAATATGATTTTATCTTATCTTAAGTGTAACTACATAGACTATGACTATAAATAAAGAATTTAAATATAATATATACAACTGTCTACAAAGGCCTCTCCTTCCTCCACCCCTGCTTTTTATGTGTAGAACAATATTCAATGATGTATGCACCTTCTGTTAGGTGGGGCAGTTGTCCCCACTACAAAGCATACTTTCTTTTGATTCATTTGTCCAATAATTTTTATTTTGTCGCATAAAAAATTAGATGTTATTTCCACCATGTCAAATTATAATCCATTTTTATTAAAAAAAATATACTTTTGTAGTCTCTATTTTATGCTTAATGAATTATTTCTCATCCTTTATATGTAAATTTAGGTTTCACATTGAAATTAAATGACATTATATATATTTTATATAATTTTTTATCATATATATATATATATATAATATTTTAAATATATTTTTTTATTCCAATTAACCAAAATGTATGATTTCGCAACTTGATGAGATGGAATTGAAGTGTACAAAATATATTATTATTGAAAAAATGCATAGAAAAGGTTAAATAGCGAAGTATCTACGAAAAGCTTTAATTCCTGACACGTGCGCCGCTAACCCCGTCACGAACTTGGATGTGGAATACTACGAGGTTTCCCTCAATGTGAATGTAGAAAAAAAGAACACAATCATCCCAACTTGCCTTTATGTTGGTTCAAAAAAAAAAACTTGCCTTTATGTTAGCTAATTTTCTATATTTTGTGATCAGAATTTATTAATTTTTTTTCTCGTTGTCTATTTTTCTGGCATGTCACTTTTACGGTTTCGCCTGTTTGTTCTATGCCTTTCAGTTTTTTTATTTTATTTTTAATTTTGTTAATTTTCATCAAATCATGTCCTTGTCATTCCATATGTGCCATACTTTAAAAGGAATTGACTCCTTCGAAAAAAAAATAACGGAATTGACAAGAAATGCTCAATTTTGAAGTTCATTTTAAAAATCATCCCGAGAGCCATGAGAGAATTAAGAGAGTAGAGAAACAGCAAATCTGAAATGACCGAAAGTGTATGATATAAATCTAACTAGAATTTGTTCCCGTGCCCGCACGAGATGAATTATGGATGATTTTTAAATTATTTGATTAATAATTCTTGTATTTTAAAATAACTTTTGAATTTTGATGCACCAATTATATAATTTTTTTAATATAATATACACAAATCTATATAAAAGATATAGTGCATGTGAATATCATATAATTAGTTAAGTTTAAAAGAACTATTTAATAATTGTTAGACATAAAACCTTTTCACTCATCAAGATAAGTATATACCATAACCGCATAACCTTTACTTTGATCTTACAATCCTCCTTTTCAGGTATTATATCATCAAGATAAGTATATTCATAGGCCATTAAGCCATTAAGTCAATAGGGAATTGAAGGGAACATGTAAGTAGTGAACACGATAGTATGAAGTATGAACAACCAACTTATATATGGTGAGTAAGAGAAAGCATACAATATTAACTGTAAATAATCTAAATTAAAGACTAATTTTTGAATTTCTATTTTGAATGTAGATCAAATATCAAACTTGAAATTAAATCTATAAACAAATAATTATTGTAAATAAGTTGTTACAGTGTTACTCGTTTTAAAAAAAAGATAAAAAAAGATAAGGTAAGTAATTTGAATAAGTTATGTTTTAAAACAGATTTACTATATTGGAAATTAAAATTGAAATATATTAAAGATAAGAATCACGTAAAACCCAAAATGCATTTAAAGTTAGTCATTCAAATAAGATTAAATACATTTCTGAATTACATAATTTCAATTTTATTTCATTTTTTATAATATTTACGTAAATACATTTTGTATGACCATAAAATTGAAATAAATTAAATAATTAGATAAGATAAATTACATTTCAAATTTTAATTTCAATTTATATAATTTCAATTTAAATTCAATTTTGATAAGACTTACGTAAATACATTTTGTATGACCTTAAAATTGAAATAAATTAAATAATTAGATAACATAAATTACATTTAAAATTTTAATTTCAATTTATATAATTTCAATTTAAATTCAATTTTGATAAGATTTACGTAAATAAATTTTGTATGACCTTAAAATTAAAATAAATTACATAATTAGATAAATTTAATTACATTTAAAATTTAAATTTAAATTTTTTAATTTCAATTTATTTTTAGTTTTGATAAGATTTACGTAAATAGATTTTGTATGACCTTAAATTTGTAATTAAAATTGAAATAAATTAAATAATTAGATAAAATTAATTAGATAAGATTAATTACATTTTAAATTTAAATTTTCGAAATTAACCCAAATGTTGAAGACTAATTATTGGTTGAATATTTGATTTCAAATTTGATATTTGATTTAAATTCAAAATTGAAATTCAAAAAATTGTTTTCAATTTAATTTAATTAATTTTCCCTCATTTTTTTTATTTTTATTTTGTTATTTTTTGTTAAATTTATAAACACAATAATAAATCAAAAAAAAAATGTAGTGTTGACACTTGACATATGACATATGACTGCATATGGAAGATGACGCATGACAACATGACATTATATAGGGGACATAAATATATTGTTTATAGATAAATGCATAGCTTATATAAACTCATGGTAATTACTCTCTTCGATTCTTTTATTCGGCACTTTCTAAAGTTAGTTTTGTTTAAATTATTGGCTAAAATACTTTTTGTTTCTTAACTTATTTTTTAGTTTTTAATTTGGTCCCTTGATTTATCTCTGTTAATACAAGTTAGTCATCACTGTCAATGAAATCAATAATGGTGTTAACTCTCAGTCTCTTATGTTTTAAATGAGTTTCAAATTAGTTCTTAATTAAAATTGTTAACAAGTTTTAAACTGGTCATTTAAATTATTAACAGGTTTTAAACCGATCCTTTAATTTATGTTATTAAACTCAAAAAGTTAACATTGTTATTAACTCATTGACTGAGATGACTAACTTGTGTTAACAAAGACAAATGAATGGTCCAAATTGAATCTTTTAAAAGTTAAGGGCATATTTGTTTTGTTTCCAGTTTCCTGTCTTCATTTCCTGTTTTTAGAAATAATTACATAATTGTCAGCTTGTTTTTATTTTGTTTCCTATTTTAAAAAATTTGTGCAAGAGCTACTGAAAACATTTTTTTTGTTATCACGGTTTCTTATACAAATCTTTGGAAATAGGAAACAATGTAGTAATTTTGTAATTATTTTTTAAAAAGTAGAAATGAAAACATAAAACCGGAAAGAAAGTAAAAAGGTATTTTAGCCTAATTATTTATTACTTTTGAAAATGAAGAAAAATAATAATTTGACCCTTATTATTGCTATCTCTCTCATGTGGTTTGATGTTTGAATCATGAAAGTAAGAGAGACAATAATGTAAAAAGAGAAAAAAAATTAATGATAGGTGATAATATTTTTAAATTTATCACACAAGAACAATTTCATCAATGATTATTTCTTCTTAAAATCAGAGTTATTTAATAAGTTTTTTAATTTTGTGCATAAAAAAAATACAATTATTTAAAAAATAGGAGTTTTTTTTATAGGCAATTATTAGTTGTTTGATTGCTATGTTAGTAGGGGTGTGATTTGAATCTTGGATCTTATACCTCCCAACACATTTGTCCCACACCTAAACCACCTTGAGCACCTTATGATTCCTAAAATAAATAAATAAATAAATAAATAGGAGAGTAACTACTAAATAATCACCATAATTATTTAATTAGTCATTAATCAACTCAACTAATAATCAACTATTTACAAGTGTGGTAATAGCATTCAACAAGGTATAAACAAATTTAAGAAAACGGAGTAAATTAATTAGAAACAAAAGATAGGTACTAAATATAAATCATGCACTACCTAACAATACGTTGCAATTAATAAATGGCATAGGTTAATAAATTTGTTTAAACCAAAAAATAATAATTTAACATGTGACATTTATTAATTGCAACATGTCACATGTTAATAATCTTCCTCATGTATAAGTCCTTCAATTTCGAAAACACACTCACATTTAGGGGTGGCAAAGTAGGTTGAGCCCAACGGGCCAACCCGTCTAACCCGTTTTTTTTGGCTGGACGGGATGGATATTTGATCCCGCCACCCCACCGTGACCCCACCCCGCCTAATCCACCATGAAAACGGGACGGGGCAGGTTAGCCCGTCGGATTGCTGTTTTTTTAAAGTCTTTTTAATTTATTTTTTAATTTCTGATTTTTTGTTTTTTAAATTTTTAAACAGCTTACTGTTAATTAGTTTTAGCCTTTTAGGGTTTTTCTTTTCACTCTCACCTTCATCTCACACCCACTCTGCAGTGTGCCACTTACCTCACCACCATCACTCTCACAGTCTCACTCACCTCAACCAGCCTCCCCCACCCACAAGACCGATCGTCGCGCAAGGGGTTCCGACGGTGCCACTCAGATCGCGACAGCAGCAAGCTAGATCGTGAAACGGTCTCCGTCTCCCCCATATCAGATCCGACAGATCGCGAAACGTTGCTACAACAGGAGCGCCGCCGCCCATCCTTCTCTCTCTCTCTCGTCGTCGTCGACCTTCTTCTCTGCAGGTATGTATTCTCATTTCTCTTGTTCTCATCTTGACTTCTTTCATTTACTTCTCTAGTCCTATTCTCTATTTTTTTTTCTTTCTATCAAACTGATTCAAAGTTCAAACACTTGTCTAGTTGTCTTCTCTGTTTGAGTATGAGGATCTGTATTTCTGTTATTTCAGTATTTTTTTGTTTGTTTTTTATTTTATTTTTGTTTTGTTTTCTTTTCAATTGTCATTTATTTGAATATTTTTCAGTATTAGTATTTAGTAATATGTTTGTCTTGTTTAGCAATTTTTTTAGTTATCTGTTTGTTTAGTATGAGTGAACCTGTTGAATCCATCAATATCTTGCATTATGATGAACCTGATGTTGATGTGGAAGATGTGGAGAATGAGAATGTGGTTGAGGAATCTCAATCGTTTCAACCTGTTGCGAAAAAGTCCAAAGCAAACACATCTGATTGCTAGAAATTTTTCACTAAAATAGGGCCAGGAAACGATGGAATAGGAAGAGCTAAATGTAATGCTTGTAATAAAGTGTACAAGATGGGTGGGACAAAATATGGCACCTCAACTTTAAATCGTCATGTCACAAATTGTAAAGAAACTAAATATGAAGATGTGGGTCAAATGATTGTTGATATGCAAGGAAAAGTGAAATCACGTAAGATAGATCAAATGGTCTCGCGTGACATGTGTGTTGCGGCAATCATTGCATATGATTTGCCCTTAAAATTTGTTGAGTTTAAGAAGATTAGGAGTTGGATAAAGTATTTGAATCCTGATTCAATTCCCATTACTAGAAATACTTCTAAGGTCGATGTACTAAAAATTTATGCTAGAGAGAAAGAGAAGCTCGAAGAAGAAATGGCTAGCATTCCATATAGGATTTCAATAACTTCGATTTATGGACTGCTTGTACCACCGAGGGCTATATATGTCTGCGATCTGCACAAGATATTGATTTCAATTGGAATTTAAAAAGCAAAATTCTCAACTTCATGCCGTATGTCTCCCCTCACTCTGGATCTGAGTTATCTAAGAAGTTGCTTGAGTTGTTGACTGATTGGGGAATTGAGAAGAAGATTTTTTCTCTTACTCTAGATAATGCAGCTTCTAATAATGTTTTGCAAGATCACTTGAAGAGTCAGCTTGTCCTTCAAAATTGGTTGTTATGTGATGGACAATTCTTTCATGTGCATTGCTCTGCACATATTTTAAATATCATTGTTCGGTAGGGGTTGAAAGTACTTGGTGATGCCTTGAATAAAATTAGAGACAACATCAAATATGTGAGGGGTTCGAGAGAGTAGAATGCAAAAATTCAAGGAATGCATTCAAAGTATTGGTGGTGTTGACACTCTCGCTGGCTTGTGTTTAGATGTTCCTACAAGATGGAACTCAGCTTATTTGATGCTTGAATGTGCCCTCAAATATCGTCGTGTTTTTGCTCATCTTCATTTTAAAGATGATAATTATGTGTATTGTCCATCGACAGAAGAGTGAAAAGGCGGAGAAAAAATTTGTGTGTTTTTGTCTCCTTTCTATGAAACCACAAATATGATTTCTGGCACATCATATCCTACTTCCAACTTGTACTTTTTGCAAGTTTGAAAAATTCAATGTGTTCTACTTGGAAAAAACTTAGATACAATACCTTAAGTACTATTGGTACTATTCTCCTATAATACATTGACACGTGGATATCTCACTAAGACATTAAAAATAAGTTCATGCCATTATCTTTATTTTTTATTTTACTTTTCTTAGCCCACTCGGCTTCCCCCCTCCACCCACCCACGTACCTTTCCCCTAGGATTTCAACTTTATGCCTTTTCTTCTTCTGTGTTTTGGGTCGTCGCACCTCCACCCCGTGGCTGTCGTTGCTTGTGTCGGCGAAGCTTGCAACGGTGACAAGGTTGGAAGCCATGGATGGCACAAGTGCAAATTGCCATGGCGAGGAACAGATCTACAGATCCGGATGCGTTTCCTAGCATTAAGCATCTACAATCTGAAAAAATAATAATAGAACCTAGCAGTGCAGCAAGAAAAATAAGACAAGATATATGGAAGGTGGTCTCATGGTGGCAAGGTGGCTGTGGACAGTGGGGCTGGTGGAACACAAGAGGGTAGTGGCGGAGGGGGCCACGCCGGAGGGGCATTGTCGGTGGTTAGAATGGTGATGATGGAAGGAGGGACAAATTAACTGTGTCGAGTAAAGAAAGAAAAGGGATTAACAATGTCAAATTTTAGTGAATGTCAATAGATAATAGGAGAACAACACCAACAGTACATATGGTACTGTAGCTAAGTCCTACCCGTTCTACTTAATAGCTTGCGTGATGAAGATGAAGTCATAAAAAATATGTCTGAAAGGATGCTTTCTAAGTTTGACAAATATTGGGATAATTATAGTGTTGTGCTTGCATTGGGAGCAGTTCTTGACCCGCGAATAAAGCTTTCTTCTTTGACTTATTGTTACTCAAGTGTTGACGAAACTACAAGTGAATCAAAGACAAATGAAGTAAAGAGAAACCTTTACATGCTGTTTGAGAAATATTCTACCAGAAGTACTATTCTCAGAGAGCGAGAATCTACTCATACCCCCTGTTCCGTCCAAATATCTCAGATGAGAGATACTCGATCGGAGAAAGTTTAGTGGGAGTGTTTTGGAATTTACTTGACAGAATTGATATTCTGCTCCTACGTATCCAAATGGGAATCAAAGCAAACGTAGTTCTAAGTGAGGGGGTTGAGCCCCTATTTATAGATATTTTTAGTGCCACCGTTGGAGTAAAATGGTTACTGAGATCCTATTTGTTAGGATCAGATTGCTATTGCAGTTAGGCAATGATATGGATAAGGCTCCGAGTTATACGGAGAGATATATGGACCAGCGAGATATTCGGCCCAGTCAGTTGCGGCTGGATAGCTCGGGGCCGAGATATCTTCATTCGTGGTCTGGTGTGGAATAGGAAGTAGAGGTAGTGGTCCTCGGGTGTTGAGTGTATTAATAAGTCTTCGTCTTTATGGGAGTTCGGGTGAATGTCCACCTACGAGAATGAGCTCGGTCGTATTGACAATCCTCGGCCTTATATCTTCGGCCGGTACACAAGCCCCCCGAGCTCCGAGCTTAAATAAGCGAAAGAGCTGATAAGTATGAAACCGAGCTTATTCTTTGGCCACACAAACTTCTGCATTCCCAACTGTCATTTCAATCAAATCTCTCCTCTTTGTCAGAGATGGCAATCATTCCCCCCCTAATACTTCTGCAGCACGCTTTAGGTAAGAAACCCTAGAGTTCCGCGCCCATTTAATGAGGGGAAAATCAAAAGTCGCGCCTTTGGGCTTGATGGAACGTGGGCCGTTGATCGTGTCATCAACTGCAGCTACAAATATCCCCTCCGACTCCATCTCCCTCCTACCTTGCTTATCCTCCTTTGCCATTCACCTTCGCCTTCCAAGTTTCTGCCATCATCCCTCTGCTTGTCACTCTCCAGGTACGCTCAGTCTCCTTCCTTCCTTCGTGTCTCTAAGTTTACTTTCTGCTTACCAGATATGAGTTCATCCATGTCCTCTGAGTCCAATACCTCACCTCTAATTGAGCGCGAGGTTTCCCCATCGGGGTTCTCCTTCCGCTTCTTCCTCGTTCCTTCACAGAACCGAACGCCGAGAGAGGAGGAACCGCCCTCCTCCCTGGGGCCGTCTTCAACTCGATTCTCGATTCTTCCGAGTCCGATTCTCCTAGGTCTGGTTCTCCTTCTCCCCAAAGGTGTCCAAACCCGCCGTCAGTAAACAACGCGTAAGGGTTCCAAAAGACCCTATTCCCGATATTACCCTTCCTGGGTATACCTGGGTTAAAGGCGAGGTTGGGACATTTTTCTCTGACTTCCAAACTCCTGAATCAATTGGTCAACTTCGATCCCAAATTAATATCTCAAGATCGGAGATGAGTCCGAGTTTATTTGTTCTCCATGCTCAGTACCGAAGTGCGTCTTTCTCGTGGCTCGCCCTTCCGAGCCCCCTTTACATACATGTACAAAACACTTTTTGATAAGCTGCATGTGTCTCTTCCTTTACCGAAGTTTGAGTGTGACGCTCGAGAACCATGAACGCCGCGACCTACTCAACCCAACCTAACGACTGGGCTTTTATGAAAGCCTTTCAAATCCTATGTAAATATCTCGGGATGGAGCCCACCACTCCAAAATTTTTGTATTTTTACCAAACAAGGTTTGGTGATAAAATGGGATGGATTTCCCTTAATGGGCTGAACCGGAGAGGACTGCTTAGTCTGTACACATCATCGTACAAAGATTTCAAAGTCGGCTTCTTCCGAGTTCGCCCCTCGGCTCTCACTCCTCCCACTTTTTTTGACGATGATAACTGCGCCAAGTTTCCTTTATACTGGCAATCCTCCCCCACAAAATTCGTTGGCTTTGAGTACCACTCCCTCTCGGCCGAGGATAGGCGGGACATAGACATACTAGAAAAACTTCCTCGGCCCCTCCATTGTGGACGCCTTCTGAAACTACCCTTCTCATCTACTCCGAGAACTGACCTGAAAAGTAAGTTCTCGGCTTTTTAGTTTTTGAATCTTTTCGGTATATGTTGCTGTACTAACAACTCTTTCTTTTTGGCAGTCATTATGGGGAAATTCGACTTCTCCAAGCTTGTAAAGGCTGCTGCAAAAGAGGGTCAGGGTCCCTCTTCAACTGAGAAGAAGAAGAAGAAGAAAAGACCTCCTCCCACCAAGACCTCTGCAAAGGGAACTTCTTCATCTGCCCCTCAAAAAAGAAAGAGGGTAGAGGTTGTAGTTGACACCGAAGATTCTCCCCCACCTTGCCCAAGTCCCCCACACCCTACTACTCAGGAGACCGGAACCGCGGGGCGAGAAGAACAACCCCCTCCATCCACCGAGCAGAAATGGTACAACACTTCTCTAAAGGCGGGGACCTCATCCCTCTGGGGTGAAGACTTCAACCCCTTCCCCTCTTTTGACTCAAACTTCCTAAAGCCTGCAGATCTCCGGCTAATGAGGCAACAAGGGGCGCAATCTAGCATGGAGGCTCTCTCCACTTACTGCATCCGTGCTGCTGCCTTGGCCCGCTTTTGCAGTCGAGATTTAGTGGAGACCGAAAGGAAGTCTCGGCGACTGGAAGCCGAAATGGCTTCTATTGAGAAGCTGAAGGGGGATTTTACCCGGACCTCCACTGAGCGTGACGAGCTGGCCAAGGCTAATAATCTCCTGAACACTACCATCGCCGAGTTGAATGGCCAGAACTCCGAGCTGAACACCAAAGCAAAATCTGCTGAGGAGAGTAAAGCTCAGACTGAAGAAGGTAGAGCTCGTGCTGAAGAGGAGCTCAAAAAGGCTCAAGCTGAAATTGAGCAACTTAAAGCTGCCTTGGAGGCCGAGACCAAGGCCAAGATGGAGCTCCAGGAGGATGTAAAAGAGGCCACTAACTGCATTATTATCGAGCACCGGAAAGGTTTCGACAAGGCTATTGCTCAGGTTGAGGTTCTTGTCCCGGGGGTTGATCTTTCGGGAGTCGATGTGAATAAGGAGGTGGTAAACGGGGAAATTATGCCCATAATTCTTGAAGAGGAAGAGGAGGTGGAGGTGGAAGGGGAGGAAGACTCTCCCGGGGATCACATCGAGGCCGAGGAGGAACCTGGGGACAAGTAGCTGTATTAGCTTTTTGTAGTCTTTATCCTTTGTAATGGGCTTTTGCCCTTGTTACTTTAATTTTGACTTAATGAAAATTGTTGCACCATTTTGGTGACCTTTCGTTGCTCTCATTTGGCCGAGATACACTTGAAGTATTTTTTTATCTTTCTACGTTGTATTCGGCCTGTTTAAACAAATCTTCGGTTAAGACCGAGGTATTCTACCGTCCATATCAAAAACGGACGGTAGTTGCCACACGTGAAACATATGATTCACGCCTTACGCATGCAGTCACGCATTATATGCTTTGGAAACTGCAATGGGCTCATGCAATTACTGCTTTTTGCTGGGTTTCGAGATTTGTTTTTCCAACAAACCTTTTCCCAGTGCATATTTCTTCCTTTCCAACGCCTTTCACCCCTTATAAATAGGGCTGTTTCACTGCTCCAGTTTACTCATTCTTCATTCTTTCCTACCAGCCAAATTCGTCTTTCTTCAACCCGAGTAGTCCCATGATAGTGTTAGGGGTTTATGCTCCCCTCTCCCAGTTAACATCCTTTTTTGGGTTTCACAGCTGCCAAAAAGGATGTAAGTGGGAGATGGGATCCAGAATTCCTTTTATGATTCAATCCTCTAAGAAGGATGTTAACTGGGAGAATAGTAGTCTTCGGGCGTCGAGAAAGGGGTGGAGGCCGTCTACTCCCGGAGGAGGCCGAGTACCTCATCGTCCAGCTTTCTCAGGGGGAAGTGACTACTTTTCCCCTCAAGGGGAAACTGGTCTTGTCCCCGCCCAAATTGGGGGGACTACTGGCAAACTGGTCTTGTCCCTACCCTAATTGGGGGGACGACTGGCCTCCTGGGTGGGCCTTATCTTTAATTTCAGCTCTTTATGTGAGTCGTAGTACCTTCTAGTACTCGACTTGTACTTTGTTTTTACTTTCAGCATTGTACTCGGTTCTATTAAGAAATTTTAATGGCTCGGACTCGGCCTTTAGATTACAATTTTATTCTTCTTACTGCTTGCATTCTTTTTTACTTAAATAATTTCAAAAGGCTCGAACTCGGCCTTCAAACTCAGTCTTGGCTTTCAATAATTAAAATGGCTCGAACTCGGCCTTCGGGCTCAAACTTGGCCCTAAATAATTATGACGGCTCGTACTCGGTCTTCTGGCTCAAACTTGGTCTTAAACAATTTAATTGGCTCGTACTCGGCCTTTGGGCTCAAACTTGGCCCTAGATAATTTAATTGGCTCGAACTCGGCCTTCAGGCTCAAACTTGGCCTTAAACAATTTAATTGGCTCGAACTCGGCCTTCAGGCTCAAACTTGGCCTTAAACAATTTAATTGGCTCGTACTCGGCCTTCTAGCTCAAACTTGGCCTTAAACAATTTAATTGGCTCGTACTCGGCCTTCTGGCTCAAACTTGGCCTAAAACAATTTAATTGGCTCGTACTCGGCCTTCAGGCTCAGACTTGGCCTTCAATAATTTAATTGGCTCGAACTCGGCCTCCAGGCTCAAACTTGGCCTTAAACAATTTAATGTTCGCGAAACACATACATCGGCAAATTAAGAAAACGATGTTCATAATAAATTCTTTTATTGGACAAAAAGAGTCTACGGTGTGCCTCGTTAAAACCTTCTCGGTCAAAACCCTTTTTGGGACAAAATACCGAGGTAGGAAAAAGAGTACATCACCTGACTATATACATCAACTATAATAAAATTTTAAATGCGAAGCATTCCAAGTCCTCGGGATAGGCTTCCCGGACAACTCTTCTAACCTATATGCTCCGTTTCCCAAGTTTTCTACTACCCGAATGGCCCTCCCAGCTTCTTTGCCAACTTGCCTTCCGTGTGATCCTTCCTTGCTTCTCCTTTTATTCTCAGCACCAAGTCTCCACGCAGGAAACTCCTCGGCTTCACTCTTGAATTATACCTCCTAGTTGCTCACTGTTTGTAAGCTTCTTCTTTGATTTTGGCCTCCTCCCTGATTTCCTCTGCCAAGTCAAGTTCGACCCTTAAATTGCTTTCATTATCATTCGGCCCATGTTGCATACGTCGGAAAGACGGCTCACCAACCTCCACTGGGATCATGGCGTCTGTTCCATATGTCAGCCTGAAGGGTGTTTCTTGAGTGGTAGATTGTGGCGTGCAATGGTAGGCCCAGAGGATACTTGGTAACTCTTCTACCCAAGCTCCTTTGGATCTTCCCACCCTCTTCTTCAGTTCTCCGAGAATGACCTTGTTGGCCGCTTCGACTTGCCCATTGGTCTGGGGATGTTCAACCGATGTAACGTGATGTTTAACACCGAGGTTGTCGTAGAATTCTAGCAATGTCTTATCTATAAACTGTCTTCCGTTGTCTGTGACGATTGCAAAAGGAATTGCGTGCCTCAGATGAGGCTTTTCCACACAAACTTTTGTACTTTCTGCGGTAATCTTCGCCAAAGGCTCTGCTTCAATCCATTTTGTGAAGTAGTCCACTGCTACCAGGAGAAATTTGACTTGACCTTTGGCCACAGGGAATGGCCCCAGTATATCCATTCCCCACATAGCAAAAGGCCAAGGCGAGTTTAATGTGTGAAGTCCTTCGGGAGGGGTACGACTTATATTGGAAAATCTTTAGCACTCATCACATTGCCTCGTCCACTCAATGCAATCTGCTCGGATGGTAGGCCAATAGTACCCTGCTCGGACTACCTTGGAGGCCATTGATCTGCCCCCGCAGTGAAAACCACAGATTCCTCGGTGAACCTCCTCCATGACGTACTTTGATTGTGCCTTCGTCAGATATTTTAGCAACGGTACCGAGAACCCCCGTTTAAACAATTCTCCGGAAATGATAGCAAAGTGACTTGCTCTGAGCCTGATCTTCCTGGCCTCCACATGATCTGGGGGCAGAGTTTCTGAGGATAAATACTCCCAAATGGGTGTCATCCATTCTCGGTCAACCGGCTCGTTGGCCATCACCTCCCCAATCGTGACACTCGGTTCATTTATGGTTTCTTGAATAACTGTTCTATGGTGGTCCGGCTTCTTTGTACTGGCTAATTTGGACAGCAGATCGGCCCGAGTGTTTTCTTCTCGGGGAATGTGCTCAATAGCAAATTTCTCGAAGTTGGAGATTAATTGGTTGACCTTGCATAAATACTTGGTGAGATGAGGCTCTTTCGTTTGATACCCTCCAGAGATTTGCCCTGTGACTAGCTGTGAATCACTCCCAGCATCTAACGACCTTCGCCCCCATTTCCTTTGCCAAGCATTAATCCTGCTATCAAAGCTTCATATTCGGCTTGGTTGTTTGAGGTTTTGAACTCAAACTTTAGTGACTGTTCCAGGATCGGATCTCCGGGCCTTCGGGAATCACCCGCGCCACTTCCCCGACATTCGAGGATCCATCCACATACAAATTCCACCATATATCCTCGGTTATCGGTTGGGTTGGGTTGAGCTCGGCTACAAAGTCAGAGAGACATTGAGCTTTCAGGGGGCCTCTCAACTCGTATCTCAAGCCGAACTCGGATAACTCTACCGACCACGCAATCATACGTCCTGCCAACTCGGGCTTTTTGAGAATCTGCTTAATCGGGTGATCCGTTTTGACAATCACCTGGTGACTTTGGAAATACGGACGCAATCGCCGAGCTGCGGTTACAGTGGTCGAACCAGTTTTTCTATGACTCGACACCGGTTTCGGCATCATGAAGAACCCCGTTAACGAAGTACAAGGGCATTTTAACTTTCTCTACCTCCTGCACAATGACCGCGACCGATGGCGTGCTCGGTGGTTGACAGGTATAAGTATAACTCTTTCCCTGGGATGAGTCGAGTTAATATCGGTGGTGAAGACAAAAAGGCCTTGAAATCGACGAAGGCCTTCTCGCATTCCTCGGTCCATGTGAAGGTATGAGGCCTCTTCAGTAATCTAAAGAAAGACCGAGCTTTCTCTGCAGATTTGGGTAGGAAACGAGATAATGATGCCAGCCGTCCTGTAAGTCTTTGCACTTCTTTAATATTTTGTGGGCTTCGCATCTCAATCACAGCCCAACATTTATCAGGATTGGCCTCGATTCCCCGGTGCGTCAACATGAAGCCGAGGAATTTTCCACCCTGGACACCTAAAACACACTTCTCCGGATTCAACCTCATATTATACTTTCTCAGCTGCTGAAAAATTTCCTCCAGATCTTTTGGGTGGTTGTTGGGGTCATCGGATTTTACGACCATGTCATCCACATAAACCTCCATAGTCCTTATGATTTGTTTTTCGAATACCCAGTCCATGAGCCTTTGGTATGTAGCTCCAGCATTTTTCAGTCCAAACGGCATTACCCAGTAACAGTAATTCGAGCCTTCAGTTATGAAAGTTGTTTTCTCCTCATCTGGGGGGTACATTCGGATCTGATTGTACCCCGAGTATGCATCCAAGAAACTCAAAATTCTGTATCCGGAGGCTCCATCCACCAGTCTATCAATACTCGGCAAAGGATAGGAATCCTTTGGGCAAGTTTTATTCAAATCTGTGTAATCGGTGCACATGCGCCACTTGCCATTTGCTTTTTTGACCAGAACAACGTTGGCCAGCCAGGTAGTGTATTCTACTTTCTGATAAAGTTGGCCTTGACCAACTTCGTTGTTTCCTCTTCCACAACCTTTCTCCTCTCCTCACCAAGTCTCCTTTTCCTTTGGGTCACTGGTTTCGCCTCGGACAAATTGCCGATTTGTGGTATAAGAAGTCGGGATCAATTCCCGGCATATCAGATGTGGTCCAGGCGAACAAATCGGCATTGCTGTGAAGCACTTCCTTTATTTCCTCTTTCAAATTCGGCTCAAGGTAACCGCCGAGTTTGGTGCACTGATCGGGCTGTGAACCGAGCTGGAACTTTTCTAACTCCTCAATAGGTTGTGGACGTTGTTCCTGCATGTCCATTCTCGGATCCAGTTCAACAGAGTTAACAGAATTCACCGACTTGTCTTTCCCCCTGTCCAGCATTTCTACAGGTGTAGGCTTAAGTTTGCTTACACGCAAACTATCCGCATAGCACTGTCTGGCCATTTTCTGATCAGCCCGGACAGCAACTATGTCTCCCGAGTTGGAAGGGAATTTCATCGTGAGGTGGGGAGTAGAGACCACAGCTCCTAACTCGTTCAAAGATGGTCTTCCGATTAGGATATTGTATGATGTTACTGCATTAACCAACACGTACCTGACCATGATAGTCTTGGATGCTTTTCCATCCCCAAAAGTAGTCAGGAGGTCAATGTATCCTCGCGTATCCACTTGTTCCCCTGCAAAGCCGACGAGCTTACTGTCGTACGGTTGGATAGATTTCTATGGGATCCCGAGCTTCTGAAATGTTGAGTAATATAAAATATCTGCCGAGCTCCCCTGGTCGACAAGGGTTCTTTTGACCGAGAAATTAGCCAACTGCACGGTGATTACCATAGGGTCATCTTGATTAGGATCCACCCCCACGAAGTCTTCGTCAGAAAAGATAATAGGTAGGGAAATTCTCGGGGGTTTGCCGGATGCCGAGTTGACAGCCCGAATAGCCCGCAGGTGCTTTCTCCGAGTTGAACTTGTCGTGCCTCCCCCTGCGAATCCACCTGAAATAGTGTTTATCACACCTCAGACCACATTATCCTCCTCTCGCCTTTCATTCTGGCCCTCTCTGGTTTCTGTTCTTTCATTATTTCGTCGACCGCCGCCCCTTCTCAGGCTTTGGTCACCTCCTCTCCTCCCCGCTTTCGCCACGCCCCTCACCATTGTTGTGGTTTCTTGAACAAAATTATTGAGATGGCCAGCTTGCACCAACTCTTCAATCTTATCTCGCAGGACCCAAAGACTCCTGGTGGTATGGCCGTAATTACGATGATACCGACAATGTTTCGCCGATTGACATTCTGGGGCGTGTGGCCACGGTTAGGGAGCTGCAAAAGTTCCGCGTTGTATGCTTCCTCAAACACCCGAGCTCGGTTTGTGTTGAGGGGAGTATAGTGCTCATACTTCGGTCCCTTATGCAAATGCTCAGACGGGCCTTTGAATTTCGGCCTATCACCTCCGGCCCTCCTCTTCTCTCTCCCTCCCTTCTCACAAGCATCATCAGTTCTCTCCCTTTTCTTAGACTCCTCAACCTCCTCCATGTTAATGAACCCCGCAGCTTTTCTCCTCAATTCATCCATACTGGTTGGTGGCTTCCGAGCCAAGTGTCTGGCGAAAGGGCCAGGTGTTGTGACGCCGGCAAGTGTACCGGGTCGTCGCAAGTAATAAAACACGGTAAGAGTCTACCGAGGTCGAACACAAGGATTGGGCTACCAATTCGACCAATTTCGCGAGAAATTCGATAAGTTGGTTAAGTAGAGAAAGTGGTTGAAGAGAAACTAGGATCACAATTCAAATTAACAAATCAAATCAAATCAAATAAGATATGGTGATGAAATCTGGAATTAAAAGCATCTAAGGTTTCGAATCCACCTACCCAATCATGCAAAGTTCCCAAGTGATAATGATCTCCTCCCTAGGTTCAATTTTAATGTCAACGGGACCCCTAAATTCTCCTATATTCACTACTGCCGTGCTCAATAGGACATATTCGATGATTTGAGTTAATTACTTACTAGGTCTCTTAACCCTAATCTCGAATTCTATTAATTCTTGTTCCCCAAGAGTTGCATCGATCTCCTATTCACCTCGTGCAACACTCGATCGATGTTCCCAATTCAAGTTCTAAAACGCGAATCGCCGATCGGCCTCAACACGTTTAACTAGTTGATCACGCAAGCATATAACCAACACAATGAAATCAGAATTGGAAAACAATAATTGAATTAAAAGAGAGAGAGAGTTACATCACATGAATACTATGCCGCCATAGGTGGCTTCATCGATCCCTTAGACAAGGGGATTAGTTCCTCATGTCCGTAATCACAACAAACGTACAATCGAATTCATCATAACTCTAAGTAAATAAAGGAGAAGAGGGAGACGCAGCCCCTGAACAAGGAATCTAAAAGATCTACAATCTGTTTCGATCCAAAAAGTCCTCCAAATCTGTTTTCATGATTGCCTTATTTATAGCGAGGCCACGCGTCACGTCCGTGATCATCATCACGGCTAGGCCGTGACGCTTTCCGGCGCGCTCGGAGTTCAAACACTCGCGACGCGAAGCGATGTCTCGCGATGCGAACCTTCTTTTTCACGGCCCATGATGTGAATCACGGCTAAGCCGTGACGGTCTCTGACTTGTGTGGGTTTTAGGTCACGGTCGTGATATACATCACGGCTAGGCCGTGATGGTCTCTGACTTCCAAGTCTTCATTATTCGCGAGGCGAGCATCCTGTTCGCGGGGCGAGACCTCCAAAAGTGCTTTTTCCCATTGCTTCTTGACTTTCCTTGATTCTCAGAGCTTCACTTATTTAACCTGAAACAACAAAAGCAACCACAAGCGTAATTCTATTCAAAATAACCTAAAAACCACACAAAATACACCAAACGAGTCAAAGACTAACTTAGGAACGAAACAAGGCGAATTTAGGCGAAAACGAGATTGAACTCGACTAATTAGCACGTAAACCACCGACTTACTAGTTATAAAACTAGATAAGCCAGAGGCTTATCAAACACCCCAAACTTAAACCTTGCTTGTCCCCAAGTAAGCTAAAACTCAAAAATGACTCAAGACTTGGCAAACCTGAAAGATCTAATCAATTTCGCACAAATTTCATGCGACTTTACAAAACAGTTTTTCTTCTTTGATTCCCCCCCTTTTTCATCAATGTAATCCCCACATTCATCTACTTTAAACAATTGAGAATTTATCATTCATGCCATCATTACTCTAAGTTGAGGCTCAAAGATACACACAAAGGAAGATCACCTATTTCAAACAATTACCTTCCTCACAAGGGCATTTAGTATTTCACTCATTCGCTCAAGTTTGTCTAGGCTATCAACTTTTCACTCACTTTCACATTCTAAGAGAACTTCCCATGAATTTGATTTTCATCTCAAACATAGTTCCCACGAAAACATGCATGCAACATCAATAGGTCTTTCAAAGGTTGTAATGGGGCCTGGCTAAGGGTAGGATAATGGAGGATATTTAGGCTTAAGTCCCTAGGAACTAAGAGAGCATGAGCATTTTGACACTTTTTCCACTCAAATTCCTTTTTCCATTTTTCATTTGGGCTCGGGTGACTACATCCTTTTCCTTGCTAATCTTTTTGTTTTGCCCCTTTTCTTTTGGCAATTTTTTTGTTTTCTTCTTTTCTTTTCTTTTCTTTTTGCCTTGGGTCAACCTTTATTTTCTTTTTCTTATCCCAATATGACATATCACCTCGTAGCCACCCCAAACTTAGTTTCTCACAACTCTTTTCTCATTAAGCTTCCATGCTTTCCTAATCCTAAGATTGGGTTAACATGGTTTTTTCAGATTTCGGCTCATAATATAGGGTCATAAAGAAACAATAGGCTAATTAGGCTCAATGTGGCTGACTAGGGAACATGCATGAGGGATGGTTCATTTTAGGCCAAGTAGTTATTTCAAAGAAAATCACCTAAATCATTTGATGCAACACATAATCATGCAAACCATAAAGAGATTCAAGCAAATTCGGGAAAGTGCAACTTAAAAGTGATTTCACACAATCAAAAATAGAGTTGGAGGCTCAAATCCTCACCTGGACATTTTGCAAATTGTTTGACCGAGATACAATTCCTAGTGTGTGCACCCCCTCACCCCAAACTTATCATAAATCAAGCAATCACAATAAATCTCAAAGTTCAATTTTCAATTTTTAAGTGGGGATCAACTTTTCTATTATTAGAACCTAGGGGGAAATCATCAATGGTCAATATAATTCATGCAATCAATCTATGCTCAATTTAATCAAAATCCAACAAGCTTGCCGACACACTATTCATACATAAACTCTTGATCTTCTCAAATTATTCAAGAGTGACAAACAAAAACAAAACAAAAATTAAAAACAAAACAAAAGTTAGGAAAAGAGAGGGATACCTAGCTTGGGTTGCCTCCCAAGTAGCGCTTGTTTAACGTCCCGAGCTTGACTTATTAAGGAGCATCCACCTGGATCCCATAGTCTGTGGTACAAGGGCCAAGAGACGCTCATCATATCAAATCTTCCACCCGGATCCAATGGTTTGTGAAGTGGCCCTTGCAGGAGCAATATGACTCTATCCATACTTCCACCAAGCCCGTGTGTGAAAATTCCATTGACCTCTTCAATTATGAACTCACTTCCTCTTGGGTCAAATGGTGTTTTCACGAGGAAGTGTATCAGACAAGTGGGAGGGACCAACTTACCAATGTCCACACATGCATGCAAGCCGACATAGTTATCCAATGCAGCAATTTCAGGTTGCTTGACAAGCATGGTGGAATCCCCTACCGCTTTATCTTCATTTTGATCTCTACCCCCTTGCTCCGGTGCCTTGTCACTTGTCAACTCCTCTTACTTAGGTAGCTCTTCCTCAACATGTGGTAGTTCTTCCTCAACTTCCTGAGAACTAGTTGCATCCCAGTCAGATTCCCACACCCTATCGCTTCTAGTTGTTGTGGCATCGCACTGGTTCTTAGGGTGGTTCTCGGTATCACCTGGGAAAGTCTCTGGGGGACACTCATTTAGTTGCTTTGTGAGCTGGGCAATCTGCATCTCTAGATTCTGAAGTGTCAACCCTGTATGAGTTGCCAACTTGTCAATGGCTGCGTTTGTATTGATTGACACTTTCTCAATTGTCGCACTCAACTTCTCAAGAGCCAACTCCCAAGGTTGTGGTTGCCAATTTCGTTGAGGTTGTGGTTGCCGAGGCTAGACCACCGCCATCATTACTCCAAGCGAAACCCGGATGGTCTCCCCTCATATCACCCCAATACTGATTTTGACTCGATAGTTGTTTTGGGGCACTTGTCATAGAAATTATGGCATGAGTCCACATATTCTTGAGAGTAGTAGAAAGGACAGCTCCACGTGTCATGGTCTCCATTACAATATTCGCAACCCGGAAGCATTCCCTCGTGTACCTCGCATACAAAACAAGGCAAGACCAAGTGGAATCAAAGAAGTAGAGAGAGATAATAATAAAATAAAAATAAAAATAAAAATAACTTAACCAAATAATCAAATTTCCCTAAAATTAGAAAAATTGGTTTTGCCAATCCCCGGCAACGGTGCCAAAAACTTGTTGTGACGCAAGAAGTGTACCGGTCGGTGAAGTAATAAAACACGGTAAGAGTCTACCGAGGTCGAACACAAGGATTGGGCTACCAATTCGACCAATTTCGCGAGAAATTCGATAAGTTGGTTAAGTAGAGAAAGTGGTTGGAGAGAAACTAGGATCACAATTCAAATTAACAAATCAAATCAAATCAAATAAGATATGGTGATGAAATCTGGAATTAAAAGCATCTAAGGTTTCGAATCCACCTACCCAATCATGCAAAGTTCCCAAGTGATAATGATCTCCTCCCTAGGTTCAATTTTAATGTCAACGGACCCCTAAATTCTCCTATATTCACTGTCGTGCTCAATAGGACATATTCGATGATTTGAGTTAATTACTTACTAGGTCTCTTAACCCTAATCTCGAATTCTATTAATTCTTGTTCCCTAAGAGTTGCATCGATCTCCTATTCACTCTCGTGCAACACTCGATCGATGTTCCCAATTCAAGTTCTAAAACGCGAATCGCCGATCGACCTCAACACGTTTAACTAGTTGATCACGCAAGCATATAACCAACACAATGAAATCAGAATTGGAAAACAATAATTGAATTAAAAGAGAGAGAGAGTTACATCACATGAATACTATGCCGCCATAGGTGGCTTCATCGATCCCTTAGACAAGGGGATTAGTTCCTCATGTCCGTAATCACGACAAACGTACAATCGGAATTCATCATAACTCTAAGTAAATAAAGGAGAAGAGGGAGAGCGCGGCCCCGGAACAAGGAATCTAAAAGATCTACAACTGCCTTCCGATCCAAAAAGTCCTCCAAATCTGTTCAGCTTTGTCTTATTTATAAGGAGGCCACGCGTCACGGCCGTGATGGCCATCACGGCCAGGCCGTGACGGCTTCTACTTCTGGCGCACTTCTGGAGTTCAAACACTCGCGACGCGAAGGACGTCTCGCGATGCGAACCTTCTTTTCACGGCCCATGATGTGAATCACGGCTAAGCCGTGACGGTCTCTCGACTTGTGTGGGTTTTAGGTCACTGGCCGTGATATACATCACGGCTAGGCCGTGATGGTCTCTCGACTTCCAAGTCTTCATTATTCGCGAGGCGAGCATCCTGCTCGCGGGCGAGACCTCCAAAAGTGCTTTTTCCCATTGCTTCTTGACTTTCCTTGATTCTCGAGCTTCACTTATTTAACCTGAAACAACAAAAGCAACCACAAGCGTAATTCTATTCAAAATAACCTAAAAACCACACAAAATACACCAAACGAGTCAAAGACTAACTTAGGAACGAAACAAGGCGAATTTGGGGCTAAAACGAGATTGAAGTCGACTAATTAGCACGTAAACCACCGACTTACTAGTTATAAAACTAGATAAGCCGGAGGCTTATCACCAGGCCTTAACCCGGTCAAGATGGTGTGTAGTGCAACATCGCAGACCGAGATTCCGGATGAGGACCGTCTCCTTCTTGAATCAACGGCTATGAAATCACGCAGGGACTAATTCTTTTCTTGCCTAAAGTTTACCAACGAGGACTAGTTTTTTTGATGAGCCAGGCTAGTGGCAAACTGAGCATTTAACTTAGCCATGAATGTGTCAAACGAGTAAACTCACACTGGAGGTAGATGGGTGTACCAGTACAACGCAAAGATCCTCCAGAGTAGTCGGAAAGACTTTACACATGACAACATCGTCGTCGGTAAAGAGGTACATCTGAGTAGTGAAAGCGTCCAAGTGACGCTCGGGGTCCGAGGTGCCATCATATCTGTCAATGCTTATTGGTTTGTAGTTGGCTGGTAGGGGAACCTCCATGATAGCGTTTGTGAAGGGATGTCTCGGCCTCCGCACGCCGGTCCTTTCATTAAGTCTATTTGCCTGAAGTGACAGTTCAGGGCCCTGCCTAGGAAATTCCTCCACGTCTACTTGGTCCATATGATGAGAAGCCCGGAGTTGTGGGCCTCCTTCTCTGCGCGAGTTTCTGGATCCTTCATTCTCAGTTGTTCGAAGCTCTCTCTCAGGAGGAGAAGAGGCGGACCTTTCTCGCTTCTCGTCTCTGCGGTTCGCGACGGCTGTTCTGCCGCCTAATCTCCTCATTCTCCCTTCTCAGCATGGCGATCTGTGCAAGAAGTTCTTGGATAAGGGGGTTGTCGGTCGTTATAGCCTGGTTTATGGACCGCTCCCCATTATCTCCGTTGTTACCATTCTCTGGCTCCTATCTCCTGCAGTTTCCGCTCCTTGTTCTCACCATGATTTGTGGTATGGGAAAGTTTTGCTTCGATTCCCACAGACGGCGCCAAATGTTCCGTCCAAATATCTCAGATGAGAGATACTCGAACGGAGAAAGTTTAGTGGGAGTGTTTTGGAATTTGCTTGACAGAATTGAGATTCTGCTCCTACGTATCCAAATGGGAATCAAAGCAAACGTAGTTCTAAGTGAGGGGTTGAGCCCCTATTTATAGATATTTTCAGTGCCACCGTTGGAGTAAAACGGTTACTGAGATCCTATTTGTTAGGATCAGATTGCTATTGCAGTTAGGCAATGATATGGATAAGGCTCCGAGTTATACGGAGAGATATTTGGACCAGCGAGATATTCAGCCCAGTCAGTTGCGGCTGGATAGCTCGGGGCCGAGATATCTTCATTCGTGGTCTGGTGTGGAATAGGGCCGAGTAGTGGTCCTCGGGTGTTGAGTGTATTAATAAGTCTTCGGCTTTATGGGAGTTCGGGTGAATGTCCACCTACGAGAATGAGCTCGATCGTATTGACAATCCTCGGCCTTATATCTTCGGCCGGTACACCCCCTCTTCTAGTGGGTTAAAGGATCCCCCGCATTTCTCCCAGAACTTGATTAATGTAAGTATAAATTTAATGAATTAATAGTTTTGATTACTTTCTTTATTGTAATTTTTAAATCTTGTCTTGCTTTAATATTTTTCTTTTCATGTGTTTCACATGTGAACTATAACAGGGATTGAAAATGCACAATTAACAACTTGCTACTAGAACTGGGAAGAATCAACTTGATATGTATTTGGATGAGCCAACTTTGGATTATGGTGAACATCAAACCTTGGATGTATTAAAATGGTGGAAAGATAAGAGGGGTCGATTTACAGATTTATCATTAATGGCTTGTGACTTATTGAGCATTCCTATTACCACCGTGGCTTCTGAGTCTGCATTTAACATTGGTTATATTGTCCTAAACAAATATAGAAGCCGTCTCTTGTCAAAAAATACGGAAGCTTTGATATGTACACGCAATTGGTTGCACGGTTTTGTTAGCCATGGTAATTTGTTTAATTCGATCATAATCATTCTTTGTTGTTTTAATTTGAATTTTGATAACTGTTTGTTAATTTATTTAATTTCTTTTGGAATTTTGATATGTAGATGAAGATGACGAGGATAAGGATGATGCAAAAAAAGTAGGGGTGACCATGTCTAAGCAAGCATCCAATGTTCTAAACTTGGAAGATGATGAAGATTGATTTCATGTTTTTTGTATTACTTTTTTTGTGGATGTGGTTTAAAATGTTCAAACTAATTTGTGTTTGTGGGGTTATAGACTTATGGATTATTCGACTTTTGGTTAGTAGTGTTACTAGTTAGTACTTTTTGGATTATTGAAAGTTTGAAACTAATTTGTGTTTGTGTGGTTATGGACTTATTGGACTAATGGCAATTTTATTTTTAGCCTTTTAAGTTTTAATGTTAGTCATGTTTTAATAGTCACTACATGAGTACATGGTGAAATGATTGTTAGACAAGTCTTTGTATTGATAACTATTCATTAAGTTAAATCATTTTCAAGTGGAAACATGATTATTTTAAAGCTAGCTTAAGTAATTAATTATTATTTTTTGGTTTTTTTTTGGTGGGCCAACCCCCCACGAGGCGGGATGGGGGTTGATTTTCAACCAGCATCACAAATCCAACCCGCCCCACACCGCCTCACCCTGTTTTTGGCAGGTTGACGGCGGGGCGGGTTGGCCCGCTTTATCACCCCTACTCACATCGTAAACGAAGAACCCACAATAAAAAAGAATAGAGAATAGAAGACGTGGTTACATCAGGTGCATTCGATATTGTCGTTCCAAGTTTCGTCCTCTAGTAATCCACAAATATTCCGCTAAAAGCCAAAGACGCATATCCCTCACGATGAAGATATGTTATCTCAATTTATTATACCATATTTTGTCATTGTCAGTATTATCTTATCATATATTATATCTTTGAATATTATATAATAAAATTTTATCTGATATAACACTGATAGGGACAAGGCATGTCACAATAAGATGAAAACGTAGATCCTTACTTTTGTCATCCTAGTCCTTCTAAATGTATGTGGTTGTTATTGACCAAGGCAGTGGCAGCTGCCATGAACTATAACATACATAAACAAGCCAAAATTAGCCAAAACCCAATTACATTCGTAGTATGCAACCTCCATTGACTTTACCTAATATTATCATTTTTATATTTGTTAAAAAGTTCAATATTATCATGTTTGAATACCTTATCTCCTTCTTGTTTTTCCATTTTACTCTCCTACCCTTCAACAATGACAACCATAAGAAGCAAAGAATTCGGATGAATTCGCCCATGTTTGAATATTGCTTAGCTATCTTTAGTCATTTCTTTTGACAACCATAACAAAAGGACTATTGTCGAATAAAGAAAGAAAAGGACCTACTGAAATAAAAAGAAGTTTCTAAACATGATGAGGTTCATTTATGCATTCTGCAGGTGGTCTAAGCATGGCTACATATGGTTAATTAAGGGCTAATTTTTTTTTTTTGGCATTTATGACCGTGTTCAATACCGATACTCGCAGGATATTCACTACAAAAAAAAAACCCGTTTAGTCGGTCGCTAAACATGTTAATTTGGTCACTATCCTTTTTAGCGACCGAATTAGCGTCCGAATCAAGGGGGTAGCAAAAATCCTGGTTGCTAAATGTTTAGCGACCAAATTTGTATGTCGGTCGCAAAATGGCGATCGATATCACGATCACTAAATTTTATATTTCGGTCGCCGTATAGTTGGTCGCATGCTCATATAACCGAATTTGGTGACTGATGTTCAATCGCTATTTCGGTTGCTATTCATGAAAATATTTTTTTTTTTAAAATTTTCCAGTAACTTAATCCTACCAACCGAATTTTATTTTTCAAAAAATAACATCATTGATTTTTAATTTCTGATATAAATAAAGTACATCAATATTTTTTTTAGATAAATAGAAAACATAAATATAAAGTACTAATGATCCAAAACACCAAAGTCAATATGACCAAGAAAACACATACATTAATTAACGCAAGTTTAATAATTGCTTATCAAAACAACAAAAAGTTTAATAATGTACTAATTAACGATCAAAACATAAAAACACACCACAGTCAATAAGTATTAATCAAAACTCATCAATCTTCCAAAGGGATGAACATGTAGAAGCGAGAACCCCCAAGGTACTTAAACTTTGCCAATGCACCAGTGGACATCAAATACAACTCCCTGATACCCTTTGTGTCTGTTGCAAAATATGGGCGATCCTCATGGATTACTATATTCCCATTGAATAGGTTTCCGCATTTGTCTTCAATAGTCACAACACGCTGCATTCCTTGTCCCCAACAACGGTAGAATGATCATGAAATTGAAATCAAATTCGATAAATGCACACGCACAATTTAGTAATAATTAGTTTATGTCTTAATCATCTTAATTTTTTCTTCGATCGTTATTCTTCACTTGATGAGATATTGTACCTAGTCTAAATGGATGATTGTCTCAAAATATTTAGTTGGATTCATTTTCTGATAAAACGATAAGGAAAACAAAAAAACACGATTAGGAAGTAAGCACAATGGCATAACTTCACACAAATCATATGTCTAAACTTCATCAACTGATAATAAGCAAAGATGGAAAGATCCATGTAGCAGACTAGCATGCAACTTCACATGCAACTTCAAGGCAAGAAAACTAATACCTTCAATCTATCCACACACACATGCATTTCGTGTATTTAATTTAATGTCGGGACTTGTTTTTACAGATTAGCAGACATAATAGTTTCAGGAAAACATATGCTTTTATGTGGTTTTGAAGGATGGTCATAGAGAGGATTTTTCTTACCAGAAGTGTCTCGATAACGTATTTATGGTTAAAATAAAAAACTACTTTCATTATCTTTTGAAAAAAAAACACTAACTAGTTTTAAAAAAAAAATAATTTTTATGATTACGAATAAATACAAAACAACTTTTTTTTTTTTAGAAATCTCTAAAAAATAATCTAATGTTAAAATCACTTACTAACAAACCTTTTAATCCATAACAAACATCCTAAATATTGCGAGAAAAAAGAAAAAAGAAATCAGTGCCTATGATGACTCAATGTGGAACGTCATGCTCAAAGATTCTATGCTGTCAGTATTGTGGACGTCAGCTAACGCTCTTATTTATTTATGAGAGCAAACAATAATTGCCATGCCATCCGCAAAATATAAAATTGAAATGAGCCAATATGTCTTTTAATTTTTTTTCTTGTTTTTTTTTGGGTAAATATATCTTTTAAAAGTATTAACTTTTAACTGAACCTAAAGCTGGGCTTTAAGGAATAATTCCCATAACCTGTCTTCATTCAGTTTACCTCTCAAAGTTGAACCGCTAAGACCACCAAAAATAAAATCACCTCACCAAAAGGCCGTGATTAAATGCATCTTCATGACCTTTACCTTTCTAAATGGGACTTGAAAGTAATCTCCATTCTCCATTCAGTCTGAAGGTTCTATAGTGAAGTGTGAATGCGCGTTAAAGAATTCTAAGTTTTCCACATTAGTTTTGTTATTTTTTTCTTAAATTGTTATTTAAGGAATTTTTATTTTTTTAATAAAAATATTAAATAAAAAATTGATACTCTGGATATTTTAAAAACATAAAAAATATTTTCTTTATTTAATAATTAATATTATTATTAAATAATTAGTCAGAAAGATTTAAAACTAGGAGAATGCTAACACGTGGCCTAGAACATTGGTTAAATATCTAAAAATAGAAATTTGATATTGAGACTTGGTGCATTTTATATTTTGAAGAATAATAAACTTACTTTTTCATTAACTTTTACTTTTTTGGGTTTCTTTAACCAATGCTTTTAGCGCACCGGTTAGCATGACCCTTAAAAGGCAAAATATGTAGATTTGTCTTTTACGTTTATTTTATTTTTCATATTGGTCTTATAAGTTTTTTATTTTTCAAATTGGTTATACACTTTCCGTTCCATTTTCATGTTAGTTCTTTCTGTCAATTTCGATCTTATAGAGTCGAATCAAAAGTCATGTGTCGGACTAAAGTGATAGTCACGTCAGATCAAAATTGACAACATTAGATCAAAAATGACGAAAAGAATTAACGTGAAAAGAAAACTTAATGTATAGGATCAATTTGATAAATAAAAAAGTTATTCGATAAATATATAAAATAAAATAAAACGAATCTATTTATTTTGTCACCCTTAAAACTATTCTTTGCACGCGAGTGGTTGTTCATGCTTCCTTTTCATCAATTTTTAATCTTATCTGTCTTTCAGTGATTGACTACTTTTTCACAGATGGTATTTTTTTTCTTTGACCAACTATACCATCATTGAATATTGTGTAACTTTCTTGCTTGTCCTTTTTCCTTGGGATTGTAGAAGATATTCCTTTGGCTATATGGTAAATTATAAATAAACCGACTGCCCCTAATCTGGTTCGATGAAGTATGATGGTAGATTGATTTGCATAAGGTGATGGGTTTGAATTTTAATTTTGTTCTATTCAATGGAAAAGTATAATGTGTGATATCAATAGTTCACGGGTTCGATGAAGTATGATGGTAGATTGATTTGCATAAGGTGATGGGTTTGAATTTTAATTTTGTTCTATTCAATGGAAAAGTATAATGTGTGATATCAATAATTCACGGGTAATAATATATGGAGAATGACCAATATTTTTAGTACATTGGTCAAGAAAATAAAACAAAAAAGTTTCTATAAAAAAACAATGTATTCAATATATTAAAAAGTATTATATTTAATTTTTTAATATAATTTTTTTTATAGATTTTTTTAGTTAATATTCTTAAGATATTCGTTACCAAGACCCGTGATATATTGCTGAACATGGTCGCTCTATGCATTACTTTTTCAAGTCAAGCTAATGATTTCTCGTTGTATATTCATGGTTGAGATAGAATGAAGAAAGCAGAGTCGAAAATCTCAAACATATAGATTAATTTTGAAGAATGAAGAGAAGCTTCAGTGTACGACATATAAGCTTTGATTTAAACAAAACCAGCGGAGACACAGATCTAGTATGATTGTTTTGTTGACTTAATAAAGATGTGAGATTTGCTTAGATATCGTTTTAATAGCAAAAATAAAAAATAAAAAATAAAAAAATTGACGTAATATGAACGATTCATGGGTTATAGTTTAATTTGTTTACTCTATGTTTCACCTTTTTAAATAACTTTATTTATGGCTGAAGAAAATTGTTGACTAATTTGCAAATGTACAAGTTGCATAAGTAATATACATGATGACTTAAGAGCTTAAAGTGATTTTATATCTCTAAAGAAGTGAGCAAATAACTAACCTTAAATTATTTAGTGAGTTAAAATCTCAATACATGTTATCAAATTAACGAGGAATACAGTATTAATTTCTTATTTTAGACACAAACTCATTAAAGAATGTTTTTCCCGATAAAATTAGTAGATGTACCGATGTTACAATTTTTTTTTGACTGGAATATACCGATGTTACATTAAAAATTGCTCTAACAAGTCCTATATCATTTATGCATTGCTTTATTCATAACTGCTAGATTAAACTTTCTTTGGTATCTATGTGGGTTTGGATGCTTTCATTGTAAAGAATAAAGAATAAAAGGATTAGGTACAAAAGCAAATGGTAGCCTTTGTCCACCATTCGAAGTTCCAATCCCCAGTTTTGAAAGTCCCAAAGTGGGAAAAATAAGCCAAGAAAGTACTCCCTATGTTACCTTGACTCACTCGAACTTCCTCGTTGAGCTTGACTCTTTTCTTTTCCCTTTATCACATGCCACAAAAATCACAAAACTCGCACTTGCTTCATCTATAATTATTATTTGGAGAATTTTGAGGATTGCCAATAAGTGTCCTTAGGATATTGTTTAATGAATCAAGAAATGAAATTTTGTATCGAAAATAGTCTATTTAACATTTCAAAAAATATAACACTTAATTTTTCAATACAAATTTTTCTTTTATGAGTTCCTTGACCAATATTCTTAGGGCACTCATTAACAAGACCCTAATTATTTATCGATTTTTGCTTTCTTTGTAATCTTGAATTATTAGTTAATCAAATTTCGTTCACTTCTGCCGCTATTGGGATGTATTTGTGGGAGTGGCATTATTAAGATAGGACTCTATTTGGATGCTTATCATATTAGTTTGTATTAGTTTTGTAGATCAGTATTATTGATCTCTGTAGTTGTTCTAGCCTTTGTATAGATAAGCATCTTAGGGGTTTATCTGTCTTTGTGCCCAGTTTTTTTTTTCTTTCTTTCTGTTTTCTGTTTCTCTCAGCGAGTACATTTGCCTTTTTCATTTTCCTTTGCTTCTATATAAAGAGCAAAGCTTCCTCCTGTAAATATAAGCTTTGAAGATCAATAGAAATTTGTTTTAGACTGTTTTTCAATATTGCATCACAGCGGGTTGATGATTCTGGGGATGAGTTCAAGAAATCAGAGAAGGAAGATCATACCTCTGATAGTGGAAAAGGTGTCGTGAATGAGAACCCACCTAACCCAGCTTTCTTGCTGAATGCTTCTGATAATCCAGGAATCCCTTTGGTTGCTTCAGTCCTCAATGGCGACAATTACAGAACCTGGGCAAGATCGATGAAGGCAGACTTGCGTGCTAAAAACAAGCTAGGGTTCATCAATGGATCAATCACAAAGCCAGATTCAAACGCTGCGGATTTTGGAAGCTGGGACAAGGCGGATTCTATGGTGTTGGCCTGGATCTTGAATTCGGTCGACCCCAAACTCCATGCTAGCATTTCGCATGCGACCACTGCGAAAGAGATATGGGATGATCTTGAGGAAAGATTCGCGCAAAGAAATGCACCCAGGATTCACCAACTATGGCGCACTCTGTGCTTGATTCAACAAGAATCGAGAATGAATATCAAAGACTTCTATACCCAATTCAAAGGGTATCTTGATGAACTCAGCGAGCTCCAACCCTTGCTAGAGTGCACTTGTGGAGCATCAAGGGCCCTAACCCAAAGAGAAGAGGAGAACCGAGTCCACCTCTTTCTTGGGAGCATTGACAGTGATCAGTATGCTCATATCAAGGCTACAATTCTCAATTCTGATCCCTTGCCCTCTCTACGCACGACCTTTAATCACATACTGAGAGAGGAATCAAGATTCCAAGCAGAAAGGGAAAGGAATATCAAGACTGAATCTGCCTCGGCCTTCTACTCAAACAACAACAAGCAGAGATTCAGAGATGGAGCAAGGCCGAAATGTGATCACTGCGGCAAGACAGGGCATATCAAGGCAAAATGCTTTGAAATTGTGGGATACCCACCTAATTGGGATTTCAAGAGGTCACAGAGAAATGCAAACAGAAATTCTGGGCAGAGTAATGCTGTTCATCAAGCCTGTGCAGAAGGAGAAAAGGCTAAAGGGCATGCCCTTCATGGCACCCTTATGAACCATGATGATATGGCGGGTAATGTAGGCACAGTTAAAGGGCTGAATTGGGTTCTAGACAGTGGTGCTTCACACCACATGACCCACATCTTCACTCTCCTAGAAGGAGTGAGGGAGATAAAGAAACCTTTTAGAATAATTGTGCCTACTGGTGACACTGTTATTGTAGATAAGATGGGAACTTACCATCTAAATAGAGATATAATATTGCATGATGTCCTTTATGTTCCTAGTTTTAATTGCAATCTTGTTTCTATACATAAATTGACACATGACCTGAAATGCAAAGTTACTTATAATGCGAATTGTTGTGAAATCCAGGACCAGGACTCAATGAAGTTGATTGGGTAGGTGAGCTTCAAGATGGAGTATACTTGATCAAAGGAATGGTGGATGGCTCTTCACTGGCAGTTGGAAAGGATCTTACCAATCTTTGGCATAAGAGGATGGGGCATCCTTCCAATAAGGCACTGCAGTGTATTTTTCCTTTTCTTAACAATACTTTCAGTTTTAGCAAAATAGATTGTTGTGACATTTGTCATAGATCTAAACAGTGTAGATTGAGTTTTAGTCAAAGTAATAATAAAGCTAGTGAGGCTTTTGATCTTATTCATTGTGATCTATGGGGAAAGTACCAAACTCCTTCCCATAATGGTTCTTGTTACTTCTTAACTATTGTGGATGATTATTCTAGAGGAACTTGGGCTTTCTTGATGAAGGAGAAAACTGAAACGAGTATGATTATTATGAATTTCCATAATATGGTAAAGACTCAATTTAATAAGAAAATCAAATGTGTTAGGAGTGATAATGGAACAGAATTTGTGAATTATGTTATGAGAAGATTCTTTGAAGAAGAAGGAATCTCTCATGAGACTTCTTGTATAGCCACACCCCAGCAAAATGGAAGGGTTGAGAGGAAGCATAGGCATATCCTCAATGTGGCTAGGGCTCTAAGGTTTCAAGGGAATCTTGTTGTTACGCCGGCAAGTGTACCGGGTCGTCGCAAGTAATAAAAATAAACACGGTAAGTAATTACCGAGGTCGAACTCAGGGATTGGGCTATCAATTCGACTAATCCGCGATAAATCCGATACGTTTGGTCAAGTTACGGAAGGTGGTTGAGAGAGAGAGAGATTAATATCAAAAATTCAATTAACGAATCTAATTAACTAATTAACTAAAAATCAGAAATTAAAATGTCCAAGGTCACAAATCCACCTACCCAATATGCATTCCCAAGTGATAATGAATTCCTCCCTAAGTTCAATTACAATGTCAACCGGGACCCCTAAATTCTCCTAAATCCACTATCGTGCTCATTAGGACGTATTCGACGATTGGATTAATTACTTACTAGGTCTCATAATCCTAATCTCGAATTTGGTTAATTCTTGTTCCCTATATGGTTGCACTAATATCCTACTCACTCTCGTGCAATATTCAATTAGCGATCCCGATTCAAGTTCTAAAACGCGAATCGCCGTTCGGCCTCAAACACGTTTAACAAATCAATCACGCAAAACATATGATCAATGCAATCAAATCAGAATTGGAAAACAAGAATTGAATTAAAGGAGAAAGACATACATCATATCGGATTTACATCGTCATGGGTGGCTTCATCGTTCCCTCGGACGAGGGGATTAGTTCCTCATGCTCATAGACAAACAATCGGAATTAATCTCCATAAGAAAAAGGGAGACGCAGCTCCAAAGAGAAAAGAAATTACCCTAAACGCTACTCTAAACAGTGGAAAACTACTAGGATTCGCGGCCCTCCAAAAACCCCTCCTAAAGTGTTCTCCAATCTGATCCGAAACAGCAATATATAGGATTCCTGATCTGCGCTCGCTCGCTCGCGAGCAGCCTCTCGCGAGGCGAGAATTAAAATTGGCGCGCATTCAATTTGAACTCTCGCGAGGCGAAAGTATGTTCGCGAGGCGAGTCTTCCAAACCCTAATCTATCACAGCTGTGATCTTCATCACGGCTAGGCCGTGATGGTCTCTGTCTTCCAGGGTCTTCAGGCTCTCGCGGGGCGAGAAGAGTCTCGCGTGGCGATCCAGAAATGATGACTTTTGCTGCTTTGTTGACCTTCAGTCTCGCGAGGCGAGCATACACTCGCGGGGCGAGTGTCTCCAGAAGTGCTTTTTCCACTGCTTCTTGACTTCCCTTGACTCCCGGAGCTTCACTTATTGACCTGAAAACACCAAAAGCAACCAAAAGCATAATTCTATCCAAAATAAGCTAAAAACTACAAAAAAAGACGCAAAAATGAGTCAAAGTCCAACTTAGGAACAAAACAAGGCAAATTTGGGAAAGCGAGATTGAACTCGAATAATTTGCACAAAAACCACGGTCCATCTAGTTATAAAACTAGATAAGCCGAAGGCTTATCAAAACACCCCAAACTTAAACCTTGCTTGTCCCCAAGCAAGCTTAAAACTCAAAAACGACTCAAGACTTGGCAAACCTGAAAGATCTAATCAATTTTGTACAAATTTCATGCGACTTTACAAAACAGTTTTTCTTCTTTGATCCCCCCCTTTTCATCAATGTAATCCCCACATTCATCTACTTTAAACAATTGAGAATTTATCATTCATGCCATCATTACTCTAAGTTGAGGCTCAAAGATACACACAAAAGAAGATCACCTATTTCAAACAATTGCCTTCCTCACAAGGGCATTTAGTATTTCACTCATTCGCTCAAGTTTGTCTAGGCTATCAACTTTTCACTCACTTTCACATTCTAAGAGCACTTCCCATGAATTTGATTTTCATCTCAAACATAATTCCCACGAAAACATGCATGCAACATCAATAGGTCTTTCAAAGGTTGTAATGGGGCCTGGCTAAGGGTAGGATAATGAAGGATATTTAGGCTTAAGTCCCTAGGAACTAAGAGAGCATGAGCATTTTGACACTTTTTCCACTCAAATTCCTTTTTCCATTTTTCATTTGGGCTCGGGTGACTACATCCTTTTCCTTGCTAATCTTTTGTTTTGCCTCTTTTCTTTTGGCAATTTTTTTGTTTTCTTCTTTTCTTTTCTTTTCTTTTTGCCTTGGGTCAACCTTTATTTTCTTTTTCTCATCCCAATATGACATATCACTTCGTAGCCACCCCAAACTTAGTTTCTCACAACTCTTTTCTCATTAAACTTCCATGCTCTCCTAATCCTAAGATTGGGTTAACATGGTTTTTTTCAGATTTCGGCTCATAATATAGGGTCATCAAGAAACAATAGGCTAATTAGGCTCAATGTGACTGACTAGGGAACATGCATGAGGATGGTTCATTTTAGGCCAAGTAGTTATTTCAAAGAAAATCGCCTAAATCATTTGATGCAACACATAATCATGCAAACCATAAAGAGATTCAAGCAAATTCGGGAAAGTGCAACTTAAAAGTGATTTCACACAATCAAAAATAGAGTTGGAGGCTCAAATCCTCCACTGGACATTTTGCAAATTGTTTGACCAGAGATACGATTCCTAATGTGTGTACCCCCTCACCCCAAACTTATCATAAATCAAGTAATCACAATAAAATTCTCAAAGTTCAATTTTCAATTTTTAAGTGGGGATAAACTTTTCTATTATCAGAACCTAGGGGGACATCATCAATGGTCAAATAATTCATGCAATCAATCTATGCTCAATTTAATCGAAATCCAACAAGCTTGCCGACACACTATTCATACACAAACTCTTGATCTTCTCAAATTATTCAAGAGTGACAAACAAAAACAAAAACAAAAACAAAACAAAACAAAAGTTAAGAGAAGAGAGAGGATACCTAGCTTGGGTTGCCTCCCAAGTAGCGCTTGTTTAACGTCCCGAGCCTGACTTATTAAGAAGCATCCACCTGGATCCCATAATCTGTGGTACAAGGGCCAAGAGACGCTCATCATATCAAATCCTCCACCCGGATCAAATGGTTTGTGAAGTGGCCCTCGCAGGAGCAATATGACTCTATCCATACTTCCATCTAGTATGAGTGTGAAAACTTCTTTGACCTCCGCAATGATGAACTCACTTCCTCTCGGGTCAAATTGTGTTTTCAAGAGGAAGTGTGCCAGACAAGTGGGAGGGTCTAACTTACCCATGTCCACACATGCATGCAAGCCAACATATTTATTTAACGCATCAAAATCAGGTTGCTTGGCAAGCATGGTGAAATCCTCTGCCACTTTATCTTCATCTTGATCCCTACCCCTTGCTCCGATGCCTTGTCCTTTGCCAACTCCTCTTCCTTAGGTTGCTCTTCCTCAACATGTGGCTGCTCCTGGGCCTTGTCGCTTGTCAATTCCTTTTCCTCCGGTTGTTCTTCCTCAACATGTGGTAGTTCTTCATCAACTCCCCGAGAACTAGTTATATCCCCGTCATATCCCAACACCCCACTGCTTCTAGTTGTTGTGGCATTGCATTGGTTCATAGGGTCATTCTCGGTATCAACTGGGAAAGTCTCTGGGGGATGCTCATTTAGTTGCCTTGCGAGTTGGGCAATCTGCATCTCTAGATTCTGAAGTGCCATCCCTGTATGAGTTGCCAACTTGTCAATGGCTGCGTTTGTATTGATTGACACTTTCTCAAGTGTCGCACTCAACTTCTCAAAAGCCAACTCCCAAGGTTGTCTTCCACCATTCTGTTGAGGTTGTTGTTGTTGCCAATTTTGTTGAGGTTGTGGTTGCCAGGCTAGACCATCGTCAGCATTACTCCAAGCGAAATCCGGATGGTCTCTACTCATATCACCCCAATACTGATTCGACTCACGATAGTTGTTCTGGGGCACGCTGTCATTATGCCATGGTTCCACATATACTTGAGGGAAGTAGAACGGACAACTCCAAGTGTCATGGTTCCCATCACAATATTCGCAACCCGGAAGCATTCCTTCGTGTACCTCGCATACAAAACAAGGCAAGACCAAGTGGAATCAAGAAATAGAGAATAATAATGAAAAATAAAAATAAAAATAAAAATAAAAATAACTTAACCAAATAATCAAACTACCCAAAAATTAGGAAAATTGGTTGTGCTAATCCCCGGCAACGGCGCCAAAAACTTCTTGTTACGCCGGCAAGTGTACCGGGTCGTCGCAAGTAATAAAAATAAACACGGTAAGTAATTACCGAGGTCGAACTCAGGGATTGGGCTACCAATTCGACTAATCCGCGGGAAATCCGATACGTTTGGTCAAGTTACGGAAGGTGGTTGAGAGAGAGAGAGATTAATATCAAAAATTCAATTAACGAATCTAATTAACTAATTAACTAAAAATCAGAAATTAAAATGTCCAAGGTCACAAATCCACCTACCCAATATGCATTCCCAAGTGATAATGAATTCCTCCCTAAGTTCAATTACAATGTCAACCGGGACCCCTAAATTCTCCTAAATCCACTATCGTGCTCATTAGGACGTATTCGACGATTGGATTAATTACTTACTAGGTCTCATAATCCTAATCTCGAATTTGGTTAATTCTTGTTCCTTATATGGTTGCACTAATATCCTACTCACTCTCGTGCAATATTCAATTAGCGATCCCGATTCAAGTTCTAAAACGCGAATCGCCGTTCGGCCTCAAACACGTTTAACAAATCAATCACGCAAAACATATGATCAATGCAATCAAATCAGAATTGGAAAACAAGAATTGAATTAAAGGAGAAAGACATACATCATATCGGATTTACATCGTCATGGGTGGCTTCATCGTTCCCTCGGACGAGGGGATTAGTTCCTCATGCTCATAGACAAACAATCGGAATTAATCTCCATAAGAAAAAGGGAGACGCAGCTCCAAAGAGAAAAGAAATTACCCTAAACGCTACTCTAAACAGTGGAAAACTACTAGGATTCGCGGCCCTCCAAAAACCCCTCCTAAAGTGTTCTCCAATCTGATCCGAAACAGCAATATATAGGATTCCTGATCTGCGCTCGCTCGCGAGGCGAGCAGCCTCTCGCGAGGCGAGAATTAAAATTGGCGCGCATTCAATTTGAACTCTCGCGAGGCGAAAGTATGTTCGCGAGGCGAGTCTTCCAAACCCTAATCTATCACAGCTGTGATCTTCATCACGGCTAGGCCGTGATGGTCTCTGTCTTCCAGGGTCTTCAGGCTCTCGCGGGGCGAGAAGAGTCTCGCGTGGCGATCCAGAAATGATGACTTTTGCTGCTTTGTTGACCTTCAGTCTCGCGAGGCGAGCATACACTCGCGGGGCGAGTGTCTCCAGAAGTGCTTTTTCCACTGCTTCTTGACTTCCCTTGACTCCCGGAGCTTCACTTATTGACCTGAAAACACCAAAAGCAACCAAAAGCATAATTCTATCCAAAATAAGCTAAAAACTACAAAAAAGACGCAAAATGAGTCAAAGTCCAACTTAGGAACAAAACAAGGCAAATTTGGGCGAAAACGAGATTGAACTCGAATAATTTGCACAAAAACCACGGTCCATCTAGTTATAAAACTAGATAAGCCGAAGGCTTATCAAAACACCCCAAACTTAAACCTTGCTTGTCCCCAAGCAAGCTTAAAACTCAAAAACGACTCAAGACTTGGCAAACCTGAAAGATCTAATCAATTTTGTACAAATTTCATGCGACTTTACAAAACAGTTTTTCTTCTTTGATCCCCCCCCCCCCTTTTCATCAATGTAATCCCCACATTCATCTACTTTAAACAATTGAGAATTTATCATTCATGCCATCATTACTCTAAGTTGAGGCTCAAAGATACACACAAAAGAAGATCACCTATTTCAAACAATTGCCTTCCTCACAAGGGCATTTAGTATTTCACTCATTCGCTCAAGTTTGTCTAGGCTATCAACTTTTCACTCACTTTCACATTCTAAGAGCACTTCCCATGAATTTGATTTTCATCTCAAACATAATTCCCACGAAAACATGCATGCAACATCAATAGGTCTTTCAAAGGTTGTAATGGGGCCTGGCTAAGGGTAGGATAATGAAGGATATTTAGGCTTAAGTCCCTAGGAACTAAGAGAGCATGAGCATTTTGACACTTTTTCCACTCAAATTCCTTTTTCCATTTTTCATTTGGGCTCGGGTGACTACATCCTTTTCCTTGCTAATCTTTTGTTTTGCCTCTTTTCTTTTGGCAATTTTTTTTGTTTTCTTCTTTTCTTTTCTTTTCTTTTTGCCTTGGGTCAACCTTTATTTTCTTTTTCTCATCCCAATATGACATATCACTTCGTAGCCACCCCAAACTTAGTTTCTCACAACTCTTTTCTCATTAAACTTCCATGCTCTCCTAATCCTAAGATTGGGTTAACATGGTTTTTTCAGATTTTGGCTCATAATATAGGGTCATCAAGAAACAATAGGCTAATTAGGCTCAATGTGGCTGACTAGGGAACATGCATGAGGGATGGTTCATTTTAGGCCAAGTAGTTATTTCAAAGAAAATCGCCTAAATCATTTGATGCAACACATAATCATGCAAACCATAAAGAGATTCAAGCAAATTCGGGAAAGTGCAACTTAAAAGTGATTTCACACAATCAAAAATAGAGTTGGAGGCTCAAATCCTCACCTGGACATTTTGCAAATTGTTTGACCGAGATACGATTCCTAATGTGTGTACCCCCTCACCCCAAACTTATCATAAATCAAGTAATCACAATAAAATTCTCAAAGTTCAATTTTCAATTTTTAAGTGGGGATAAACTTTTCTATTATCAGAACCTAGGGGGACATCATCAATGGTCAAATAATTCATGCAATCAATCTATGCTCAATTTAATCGAAATCCAACAAGCTTGCCGACACACTATTCATACACAAACTCTTGATCTTCTCAAATTATTCAAGAGTGACAAACAAAAACAAAAACAAAAACAAAACAAAACAAAAGTTAAGAGAAGAGAGGGATACCTAGCTTGGGTTGCCTCCCAAGTAGCGCTTGTTTAACGTCCCGAGCCTGACTTATTAAGAAGCATCCACCTGGATCCCATAATCTGTGGTACAAGGGCCAAGAGACGCTCATCATATCAAATCCTCCACCCGGATCAAATGGTTTGTGAAGTGGCCCTCGCAGGAGCAATATGACTCTATCCATACTTCCATCTAGTATGAGTGTGAAAACTTCTTTGACCTCCGCAATGATGAACTCACTTCCTCTCGGGTCAAATTGTGTTTTCAAGAGGAAGTGTGCCAGACAAGTGGGAGGGTCTAACTTACCCATGTCCACACATGCATGCAAGCCAACATATTTATTTAACGCATCAAAATCAGGTTGCTTGGCAAGCATGGTGAAATCCTCTGCCACTTTATCTTCATCTTGATCCCTACCCCTTGCTCCGATGCCTTGTCCTTTGCCAACTCCTCTTCCTTAGGTTGCTCTTCCTCAACATGTGGCTGCTCCTGGGCCTTGTCGCTTGTCAATTCCTTTTCCTCCGGTTGTTCTTCCTCAACATGTGGTAGTTCTTCCTCAACTCCCCGAGAACTAGTTATATCCCCGTCATATCCCAACACCCCACTGCTTCTAGTTGTTGTGGCATTGCATTGGTTCATAGGGTCGTTCTCGGTATCAACTGGGAAAGTCTCTGGGGGATGCTCATTTAGTTGCCTTGCGAGTTGGGCAATCTGCATCTCTAGATTCTGAAGTGCCATCCCTGTATGAGTTGCCAACTTGTCAATGGCTGCGTTTGTATTGATTGACACTTTCTCAAGTGTCGCACTCAACTTCTCAAAAGCCAACTCCCAAGGTTGTCTTCCACCATTCTGTTGAGGTTGTTGTTGTTGCCAATTTTGTTGAGGTTGTGGTTGCCAGGCTAGACCATCGTCAGCATTACTCCAAGCGAAATCCGGATGGTCTCTACTCATATCACCCCAATATCGATTTCGACTCGATAGTTGTTGGGGGCACTTTGTCATTATGCCATGGTTCCACATATACTTGAGGGAAGTAGAACGGACAACTCCAAGTGTCATGGTTCCCATCACAATATTCGCAACCCGGAAGCATTCCTTCGTGTACCTCGCATACAAAACAAGGCAAGACCAAGTGGAATCAAGAAATAGAGAATAATAATGAAAAATAAAAATAAAAATAAAAATAAAAATAACTTAACCAAATAATCAAACTAGCCAAAAATTAGGAAAATTGGTTGTGCTAATCCCCGGCAACGGCGCCAAAAACTTCTTGTTACGCCGGCAAGTGTACCGGGTCGTCGCAAGTAATAAAAATAAACACGGTAAGTAATTACCGAGGTCGAACTCAGGGATTGGGCTACCAATTCGACTAATCCGCGGGAAATCCGATACGTTTGGTCAAGTTACGGAAGGTGGTTGAGAGAGAGAGAGATTAATATCAAAAATTCAATTAACGAATCTAATTAACTAATTAACTAAAAATCAGAAATTAAAATGTCCAAGGTCACAAATCCACCTACCCAATATGCATTCCCAAGTGATAATGAATTCCTCCCTAAGTTCAATTACAATGTCAACCGGGACCCCTAAATTCTCCTAAATCCACTCTCGTGCTCATTAGGACGTATTCGACGATTGGATTAATTACTTACTAGGTCTCATAATCCTAATCTCGAATTTGGTTAATTCTTGTTCCCTATATGGTTGCACTAATATCCTACTCACTCTCGTGCAATATTCAATTAGCGATCCCGATTCAAGTTCTAAAACGCGAATCGCCGTTACACCTCAAACACGTTTAACAAATCAATCACGCAAAACATATGATCAATGCAATCAAATCAGAATTGGAAAACAAGAATTGAATTAAAGGAGAAAGACATACATCATATCGGATTTACATCGCCATGGGTGGCTTCATCGTTCCCTCGGACGAGGGGATTAGTTCCTCATGCTCATAGACAAACAATCGTAATTAATCTCCATAAGAAAAAGGGAGACGCAGCTCCAAAGAGAAAAGAAATTACCCTAAACGCTACTCTAAACAGTGGAAAACTACTAGGATTCGCGGCCCTCCAAAAACCCCTCCTAAAGTGTTCTCCAATCTGATCCGAAACAGCAATATATAGGATTCCTGATCTGCGCTCGCCCGCGAGGCGAGAATTAAAATTGGCGTGCATTCAATTTGAACTCTCGCGAGGCGAAAGTATGTTCGCGAGGCGAGTCTTCCAAACCCTAATCTATCACAGCCGTGATCTTCATCACGGCTAGGCCGTGATGGTCTCTGTCTTCCAGGGTCTTCAGGCTCTCGCGGGGCGAGAAGAGTCTCGCGTGGCGATCCAGAAATGATGACTTTTGCTGCTTTGTTGACCTTCAGTCTCGCGAGGCGAGCATACACTCGCGGGGCGAGTGTCTCCAGAAGTGCTTTTTCCACTGCTTCTTGACTTCCCTTGACTCCCGGAGCTTCACTTATTGACCTGAGAACACCAAAAGCAACCAAAAGCATAATTCTATCCAAAATAAGCTAAAAACTACACAAAAGATGCAAAACGAGTCAAAGTCCAACTTAGGAACAAAACAAGGAAAATTTGGGCGAAAACGAGATTGAACTCGAATAATTTGCACAAAAACCACGGTCCATCTAGTTATAAAACTAGATAAGCCGAAGGCTTATCAAATCTCCCCTTGAAATTTTGGGGAGAATGTGTGCTTGCAGCCACATATATCATAAATAGAACTCCTACTATTGCTAATAAAGGAAAAACTCCCTATGAGATGTTGTTTAACAAATCTCCTTCTTATGAGCACATGAGAACTCTAGGCTGCCTATGTTATGTCAGAAATGCATCCAAGAATAGGGATAAGTTTGATGCAAGAGCTGAACAATGTATCTTTGTTGGATGTCCCATTGGTCAAAAGGGTTGGAAGGTTTATAACCTAAAAACCAAGGATTTCATGGTCTCTAGAGATATTGTTTTCTATGAAAATGTTTTTCCTTTTATGACTAGTACAGGAACCAGCACTGAGAACCACTGCAGGAGCAGTGATCATGAACAAGTATCTCACTTCTATGATGAAGAAGAACCCACAGGACAGTGAAAGAATCGACCAGTCAAGGGAAAATGAGTCTGAGCATGAGGTAGATACTGCATACATACCTGCTGAACCAGAAACTGAAGTTCACAATGAGGGGGAGCATGATATTCTGCATCAGGAAGCCATCCCTGCACAACCAAGGACCAGGCAGCCACCAGCATATTTGAAGGATTACTATGTTCACATGACCTCTAAAGAAGCCTTCAACATGACTGGTCCAACAAAACAGGGAGTAGCCTACCCCATTTCTGATTTTTTGGACAATTCACATTACTCCAAGGGGTATCTTGCATACCTAGCTGCAACCACACTTCAAGAACCCAGATCATATGCTCAAGCAAGCCAGAAAAAGGAATGGAGGGATGCAATGGAATTAGAGATCAAGGCTCTGGAAGAAAATGAGACATGGGAACTAATCAAGCTCCCTAAGGGTAAGAAAACAGTAGGTTATAAGTGGGTCTTTAAAATCAAGTACAAGTCCACTGGAGAAATAGAGAAGTACAAGGCTAGGTTAGTTGCAAAGGGCTACACACAAATAGAGGGAGAGGATTATAATGAGACCTTTGCCCTTGTGGCAAAGATGACAACCATTAGGTGTGTCTTAACCATAGCTGTGGCAAAGGGGTGGCAACTCCACCAAATGGATGTGAGTAATGCTTTCTTGCATGGGGATCTAGATGAGGAAGTTTACATGGATCTACCACAAGGTTATCAAGCTTCTGAAGAAGGATTGGTTTGTAAATTGAGAAAATCTCTCTATGGCCTTAAACAAGCCTCAAGAAATTGGTACTCTAAACTCTCTAAATCTCTTATTTCTTATGGTTTCATTGAATCTCAATTAGATCATAGTCTGTTCACCTACACACAAGGCACTAGCTTTATAGTTGTGTTAGTTTATGTTGATGACTTGATCATAACTAGTAATGATAATGATTCCTGCAATGCTTTTAAGAAACATCTAAGTGCTTGCTTCCATATGAAAGATTTAGGAGGACTTAAGTATTTCCTTGGAATTGAATTAGCTAAGAGTGATGAAGGATTATTTATTTTACAAATAAAATACACATTAGATATCCTCACTGAGTGTGGCATGCTGGCTTGCAAGCCTGCCTCTTTTCCTTTAGAACAGAACCACAAGTTGGCTCTAGACCAAAGTGATTTTTATTCAAATGTTTCACAGTATAGAAGGCTGATTGGTAGGTTGATTTACTTAACAATTACAAGACCAGATCTGACATATTCTGTGCATGTTTTAAGTCAGTTTATGCAGGCCCCGAGGCAAGGACATTGGGATGCTGCATTGAGGGTTCTTAGGTATTTGAAACAGACTCGGACAAAGGGATTTTCTTTGCCAAGGAACAATGATCTAGAGCCGACAAGACATCTTGTGATTCTCGACCGGGCTTCCGCCTCCTCGACCGAAAAATCAGAATCGGCTACCTAATGAAATTGGGTTCAACCCCTGTTTCATGGAAGACCAAGAAGCAAACAACTGTATCTCGGTCATCCAGTGAGGCAGAGTATAGGGCAATGGCTTATGCTGCTAGTGAGATCATATGGCTTCAAGGGCTTCTGTAACTTTACAAGTCCCTTGCAAATCGGCTACAAAGCTCTTTCGTGATAATCAAGCGGCCATGCATCCGCTGCCAACCCTGTCTACCATGAAAGAACCAAGCACATTGAAGTGGATTGTCACTTCATCAGACAACACATACAAAATGGAGTTATCAGGACAGAATATGTGCACACAAGGCAGCAGGAAGCAAACATGTTTACTAAAGCTCTAGGAGCAAAACAATTTCAAGAGTTGCTGACCAAGGTTGGTGTTCAAGGTCCCCACACTGCTCCTTGAGGGGGAGTATTAAGATAGGACTCTATTTGGATGCTTATCATATTAGTTTGTATTAGTTTTGTAGATCAGTATTATTGATCTCTGTAGTTGTTCTAGCCTTTGTATAGATAAGCATCTTAGGGGTTTTTCTGTCTTTGTGCCCAGTTTTTTCTTTCTTTCTTTCTGTTTTCTGTTTCTCTCAACAGAATTCTGTTGCCTTTTTCATTTTCCTTTGCTTCTATATAAAGAGCAAAGCTTTCTCCTGTAAATATAAGCTTTGAAGATCAATAGAAATTTGTTTTAGACTGTTTTTCAATAGGCATCCCAGTTTTTCTTTAGCCAATCGCGGAGAGATTCTTAAATACTTTAATATGACATCACATCAATTATTATCAAAATATTATTTTTATTAGTATATAAAAAATAAGGTCATACTAACGAGTGTTCCAATGACATTCTTTAAAAAATCATAAGAAGTAAATTTTTATAAAAAAACTAAATATTTAACTTCTTTAATATTAAATATACTAATTTTCAATATAACGTTTCTTTTGTTGATTCCTTGAATATACTAATCACAAACTAATATGACACGTATTAAATTATAAGAAGCAAGAAAATTTTCTAGCTCCAAAAACACTTAAAAGCGAAGCACCATCATTGGCGAGTCAGGTTTTTCCCAATTAAGTGTGCTGATGTGAACCCCATGCCGCTTCTACGGTGAGAGACTTAATAATGTCTTTTACCGTGTACCATGATCGAGAGTCGTTAGATCATATAGTCCCACCAGTTTTATGATGTACCCTTCCAGATATTTTTTATTTTATTCTGCCATCCTCTCTCCCTTTTCCCACTGTCTTCGACTTCTTGTTTCCTCCGCCGCCGCCGTAGTCTTTGTTGTCGCCAGAGCCTCCACACCCGCTGTTGCGAGATCTGGTCGCTTCCTCGTCGCCTGAGTCTCCCCACCGACGCCTCTGTCGTCTGCGCGTCCAGACCGTTGAGGAATCTGAGAACAGAGTTCCTGACGAGATCCTCTACTACGCCGACATCGGCCATGACGAGGGAGGAGAACGAGGAAGAGTGCCCCCCATCTTTAACCACTGCAGTGGCGCGACAGGGTTTGGAGCGCAGCCAGTAGTTAGCACCGCAAACACTACAGTGACCAATTAAACTTCCCAGCAGCGGCTTGTTTTGTCAAAATGTTAGCTTTCCTTCTTTTTTTTCTTTGTTGAGATCTTTTTTGAAGTCTCAACTCATTGTAACAGGAAATGAAGAACCAGAATATTTATGATTAAAAATAAAGTGAATTAATTTATTAATTTTCACGTGTTTTTATTATTGAATGATGGATTTATGTTAATTTTATCTTTCGGAGATTGTACATTGCTAGACCAAGGCAACTTTGATTCTTGCAGTGATTTGTTTGCTCCACCGCGTGCTCTACAATATGAACTTGTTTTTCTCACTGATAGATGGATCGAGAGGGAGCCAGAGAGAGAATGAGGAGGTTAGTGATCAGGTATGGGAGGTTTAGGGTATAATTGTGGAGATGTGATAAATCAAAGGGTTAATAATAGTCTCTCACCATGAGAGACATGATCATGCATCCTAGAATTTGCCACCCCATCATATAGTTGGACCAAAAACTGCATTGTTTTTAGGACAGTTGTTTTTCCTTCTCTTCTGCATATTTGGAAAGTGACTTTACCTTAAAAAGTTGGAGAATGCGCTAAACAGTAATATTGACAGCACCAATTAAGAAATAAAAAAAATTAGAAATAATATATTCAATATCTTAAAAAATGATATGTTTAATATTTTTAATCAAAACCTACTTTTATTATATTTCTTAATCAATTAACCTTAGACACTAGTTAACTAGATTCTCAAAAGTTACAGTAAAGATAGGTGAAAAAGCGGCTTAAAGTTTGTTAATTATGAAGATGTAGTAGGAAAAGAAAAATATCTTGGCAAGCGGTGATTCAACGTTCTCGTTAACTCTCTGTTAAAAAAAATAAGTTGCTATGATTGTCAGTGAGCGGCTCAGTACCACCTAGACACCCTCACCTAGTCATAATAATGATTGTCTTGCTAACCCTAGAGGGTTAGTTTTGTGAAATATGAAATAATTTCGTATATGATAGGTTATAGGTTTGAGTTTTCATTATTCGTTTTGGGGTGAGATAAATATAAATCTCTTTATAAGTGTTCATAGAGTCCGAAGATTTTTTCTGTGTTGGACTGAGGCACCATCCCATCATCCTAAATTTATGTTATCAAAAATAATAATAACAACAATAATAATAATGATAGTAGCAGACGAGTAATGATAGTTATACGGTTGTATTATCGGGACACACAAATTAGACAACATACGTTATTGTAGCAAACTATAGCGCATTTTTTATTTATTTACAAATTTGATTTTTTTTTTAAATCTATTTCTCAAAAAATACACATTAATCAGATAATGAATTGAATTAACTAGATATTTGTACCTGATTAACCAGATATTTACACATATTTAATCAAAAAACTCATTAACCAGATAATGAACTGAATTAACCAGATATTTGTACCTGAATTAGCCAGATATTTGTACCTGAATTAACCAGATATTTGCACATACTTAATCAAAAATTTTATTTCTCAAAAAAACTCATTAACCAGATAATGAACTGAATTAACCAGATATTTGTATCTGATTAACCAGATATTTGTACATACTTAACCAAAAAACCTCATTAACCAGATAATAAACTTAATTAACCAAATATTTGTACCTGATTAACCAGATATTTGCACATACTAAACCAAAAATTTTATTTACAGATACTTAACCAAAATTTTATTTATAAAAAAACTAAATATTTTTAAAAAAAAGAACAAAATAATTTTTTTTAAAAAACTAAATATTAAAAAAAATCTTACTACTGTGCCACACAATACGACACAGTATGTTGTTGGCATTATTTGTCGAAAACCTGTGTGAGAATATCATTTTTCATAGTTATATCCTTTTCTCTCTTTTTCTTTCCTTTTTTTTTTTCTTCTTTTCCAGCGGCAACCAGCTTATTCTTATGCTTGTTTTGGGTTCTCACTTCGGAAGAATAATGTTTGATCTACATACATCGTGATGCATGACACTTATCTATACTAATATAAGAGTTGGATAGATAATTTTATTGTACATACATATATTAGCACTAGGATTTTTTGATTTTTTTTAAATAATTAATTTTTTTACTTTTATTTAAAAAGTTTATTTTATTTTTTTTACTTTTTTAACGTTTATTATTTTTTATTTAATTTTTTTTGTTTTTACAATTTTTTTTACGTTTTCCTTAATTTTTTAATTTTTTTCCTAATAATTGTTTTTTCTAATACCTTTTTTTTGAATTTATTTGTATATACTGATAATGTAAAGTTTTTTTTACACTATCAACCAATCATAAATGGGCAAATAGTAAAAGTAGAGTTGTAATGTTCTTGATGTTTTATCTTTTATATACTTATATTTTGATGTATATATAATTTAATATTATATATATATATATATATTTTAATATTTTCTGATTCGAACCGAATCAAACCAAACCAATTTTAATTGGTTCGGATATTGTTATTGACTTTTTAAAGTTTATAATTTTTTTGTTTTTAAATATTTTTAGTCGGGAAAGGTAGTAAACCTATCTTGTTCTTCGAAAAAGTTTAGGGTCGTAAGACTCGAACCAATAATTCGATGAATTTGAAAATCTGAACCAACCAATTAAATTGATTCTTTTTTTCCTTTTTTATGCACGCCTCCAAATTGAACCAAACCCAATGGTCATTAATTCGGTTATTTTTGGGCCGAACCAATTACTTTATCACTTTATCAATTAATAACTTTTTTTCTATTGTTCCTGTGACAGTAGAAGGAGTTGTCAACTGATGAATTATTTTGGATTATTTAAATTTATTTATTTTTTAAACATATATTCTTTATAATATTTTATTTTAAATTTATTTTTTACGTCTCCAAATTGAACCAAACCCAATGGTCATTAATTCGATTATTTTTGAACCGAACCAATTACTATATTTAAATATTTATATATATTTTAGTATTTAATATGTATATCACTTTATCAATTAACAACTTTTTTTCTACCGTTCCTGTAACAGTAGAATAAGTTGTCAACTGATGGATTATTTTGTAGTATTTAAATTTTTTTTTAAACATATATTATTTATAATATTTATTTTTTAAATTAATATTTTTCCCCAAATTAGTTTTTTTCTAATTTACTTTTTTTAAAATGTTTATTTTTATAATTTATTTTTTTAAAATGTTTTTGTTTTCTAATAAGTTTTATTTTTCTATTTTTTATGAATATTTTTTCTATTTATTATTTTCCTATTTTTTAAAATAATTTTTTATATACTTTTCTAATTTTTTTAATTTTGTTTTCGAATTATTTTTTTTCTAATTTAATTTTTTATTTTTATAATATTTGTATTGACATAAATAAAGGCAGAACTATTCATATTTTGTATTTTTTACTATATCATTGCCTTTGTTTTTTCTATTTTAAGTAATAAATCCATGTCTATACTAATTAATAAGGGGAAATGCTGATTTTAGTGTAGCGCAATGGTGCAAGTCACGTGTCAAGTGATGAATTTTTTTCCCCTAAAATTTATATATATTTTTGTTTTAAAATATTTACAAACCGGTAAAGGTACAATGTTTTGGGAGTCAAACACGACAATCTCTGAATTGACATAAATAGAGGTAGAGCTATTCATATTTTCTAATCTATTTTTTCTACATCGTTGCCTTTGTTTTTTCTATTTTAAATAATAAATCTATATCTATACAAATTAATAAGGGGAATTGATGATTTTCTAATAAAGTGACACGTGTCAGCACCACATGATTTAAGAGGATTAGTTGATCATTAGTAATAATCAAAGATGAACACTTAACACATAGTATTACATTCTGTATTGTAATATCATTTTAAAATAAAAATAATATTCAATTCTTTGCACTCAAATTATAGATAAAATTGTTTCAAGGTTTTTGCTGATCACCTCTGTCTATAAATAAAAAGCCTTAGAGATGAATGCGTACCACCATTATGGGTGAGAATGAAATATTGAAAGCACGCAATGTGTGAAATAAGTCAAGAAAATGTTTGACATAGTGGACTTAATTTTGGGATAAATAAAAAAAAAAGTTTCGTACATATAGAGACACAACTCAAGTTATTAATAATAACAATGCTATCAATAATAATAGTAATTGGATGCACGGGTGCAAAAATACTAGTATCAGTTATATGTAAGCGTTAGGTGCTATTTGAATGGTATTCATTAAGTTAAAATAAATATTGTATTATTTTTTTATAAATAAAAATGGCGGCAAGTAAGCAACCATTCCGCATCAGGCCGGTCATTTAAGTGCAAAGTGCTATCTCACGTTGCCTTTCCGTTCCCAAGAATCGAACACACAATCACTTGATTAAGGGACGAAGCGCCGAACCACCACGCCAGCAACGTTGGGTAATAAATATTGTTTTTTTTTATAAGCCATAAATAAATAAATATTGTATTTTAAATATTCAATTCTAGTACGTAGTTCAAAAATGTTTAAGTTCTATATTTTGGGTTTTAGTTCAATTTATTCTAGGAAAATCTTCAGCCATTTTGTGTTTGCCAAATGCTCTGTTTCCATTTTCATAGTTGCTGGGCATCTTGCGATATATAGATGAACTTGAAACCCCGCCCATGGGAAATGGGAGCCATTAATTTTGGAAGATCAGGTCGCAGAAGACAATAGAGAAGGTTTGTAACATAAGGCACATTAATTCATGCTAATAAGAACATAGATACATAAATGGCTAACTACAAAAGACAACATATGTAGATGAAAGAGCTAGGCAGCTAGCCAAAGACTAGAAACACAATCACACAACAGTACCACCAACCCCATCTTGATTTTTATTACAACTACAACTACAATTATGACTATCTTATTTAATCGCAATCACGACCCCAATTTAAAAAACCATGAATGCATTAAAACACGAGAAGAGCTACCTAATCGATAATGGGGTGCACAGAGTTGTTCTTATTAGACTTTGAGGCCTCAAGAGGTGGCGAAAACATCTTGGAACCCATTTCAGCCATGGGTGGATCAACAACTCGTTCCCACATCATCTGCTTCACAGATCTTCTCTTTGCAGGGAACACACTCCCATTCTTGGGTTTGTGCCACGGCTGTGTTAGCTCACTACCTATGTTCTCGCTGTTCTTAATTGCTTTCATCTCTCCTTCCATGGCTTTCTCGCTGTTCTTAATTGCTTTCATCTCTCCTTCCATGGCTTTGTATCTATCAGCTTCTTCACTTGGCCACAGAAGACTACTTCACACTTCTCACTCTCCTTTACCCTGTCTCTGTGGAGTTAGGACTTTTGCTGAACTATGAGTTGAGGGGCTTGTGTTAGGGGTGGTTTAAATAAAGGTGCTTTTCATTTTAAATTTTGAATAAAAACAGATTTGGTAAAAAAATGAAATTTGGGATCAAAAGATTTGGGTATTGTAATCTTTGAAAATCTAAAGGTAAACAGTCATTTTTCCAAGTGGAATATGATTCTGATGATGTATGGATATTATGTGGCAGCTTACGCTCATTACCTTGCTTAATTAGTGGTGATTGAGACAGGGATAGAGGATAAGGGTTGTCACTCCTTTATGGTTAATTTGTTGTATCTAGTCACCCTCATGAAATTGACTGCTATAACCAACATGCATATTTATAGTTGTGAGATTAATCTTAATGATAATTAAATAAAGATTAATTAAAGTAACAACTCCAGAACTTGAAGATTAAAATAGCAGGTATTCTAATCTAAACACAATCTACCCCTCAAAAATGGACAATTAGTATCATCCTTCCATGTTTCCATCTATCTACTAGGCTACTTGCTAGCCGGAAAGCCAAAGTGGGGAAGTAATCTAATATTGATGTTAAAAGTCCAATTTCATAATTGTCATTCATTCTGATGCTCTTACCTTTTTGAATCCACGTCACTATTGTTCAATCTTTGTTTTGATGAAAATCATTATTATTCTATCTGTGTACATGCTATAAAAGCAAAAGGATGTGGGAATTATAACAACTATCAGAGACCCACTGGAAAAGGAAATTGAGAAGTTCAAGTGAGATTGCACTAAGATTTTGATCTTCTTGGCAGGCAAAATTTCATCTAGGTAAAAGAAAAAAAGGAAAAGAAAATATCAGGTCACTGACTTTTGTTTTTAGTACGTAGAAGTTTGAATTTGGACCATATTCAATGCATGTTTTATTTCCCGTTCACACTATGATCCAATATTAAAAATTTAATGTTGACCATCTTTACTGATTCTTGACATTCATTTCATATCACATGCATTACTTTAAAGATTCACGACATTCTTTCCTTAGTGTAGGAATTAAAAATGCTTCTGATCCAGTGTCAAGATCTAAAATTTACCAAATCAAAAACAGTAAGCATATTAGCCGACTCTAGAAGTGGGAATAGGTCAGGTCAGGCTTTAGTTAAAAAGGCCTGATTTATTTCAAAAATATCAAGTTTAAGCTTGACCTGTTACCTGACATAAACTATTTATAAGGCATGACCTGACTTTTTTAAAAATCTGGTCTGACCTGAAAGCCTACTTAAAAACGTATTTCACATGAAGGCCTTTAAATAGGCTAGAGGCCTACTACTAAATAGAGCGAACAACTGCCAATGACTAAATAGGCCAGCACCTAATACCGACTTGCATAAAATCAGTGCACACAATAATAGCTAATAAAAAGGGAAAAACCAAAATTGAAAAAACACTGAAATTTCAATTAACAATAGCATCACACTAATAACCAAATCCTTAAAAATAAATAAATAAATATATATAAATAAATAAAAAAGATTAAATTAAGTCATTCATCTCAGAACAAAATCAATAAAACCCCAAACTAACAATCCAAGCTACCAATTCAAAATCAACACTTCTTTTATATAAATTTAACTTCAATTGAGAAAAAAAAAATGATTTGAAAGCTAGTGAGACTGAAGTTTTATCAAAGTGAAACAGAGTTGTGACCAAAATAGCAGATGTAATGGGTCGATCGAGCCCTAGGTGAAGCGAATCGACGATCCAGAGCTAAATGGGGTGTAGTATTGAACAAAACAGGGATGAAAAAGGGGGGTCAGAGTGTTATAGACTTGCCATAACTCACCGTGAAGTTGAAAATTGAGAAATTGAACAGTGAAAGTGGAAGAATAAAATCTGGGTACTAATCAACGAACCAAAAAGGTTGGAACTTGAAGAGAGGAGCGAAACGGCGCAGCTGGAGGAGCGGAACAACGCACCAGAGAGACGCACGAACAACGCTGATGGAGGAACGGAACGACCGTCGGCGAGTGGTGCAGCAAAGGGACGACGCAGTCACAAACTCATGAAGAGGAAGAGAGGAATGGCACAGTGTTAGGGTTCTTTGTTTTTAGAGTGAGTAGGGTTCTTTGTTTGAAAATTGTACTCAGTGTGTCTTTTCTGGTTCTTTGTTTATTGTTTACTTACTAATTAGTAATTAGGAATAGTATTTAATTTTGAATAAATATTTTATTATATATTATATTATATATTTGTTATCCGATGAAGTAAGATTAGCCGTGACCTCGACTAACTTTGAATAACAATGATTCCCTTATCAGTCGATAATGTTAGAAGGGGGATTCTGCCTTCTAACTCGTGGGTTCCTAAATTACTCCAAAGAGTGTTTAGTGTGAAAGATGAAAATAACTAAACTAAATGCGAGAAAATTAAACTTGAAAGCAATAGAAAATGCGCATAAAAATGCGTTTGATTGTATTGATGTGTCTGATACAATATTTACATTGGTATTTATAGGCTACAGTTCGAATACAATGCAAAACTGTCCCTACTGGCAACCTTCTCCTATATTTTAGCATTATGCGTTTAGTGGCCAACGTGAACTAATTAGATTACAACGGCTAACCATGTCCAACAAAAATCCCTAACTTTTAGGAACGTCTTCAATGGTCATCTGTCATTAACCGTCTGAGCTCGTTATCTTCACTCTTCAACGTCTCTTTGCTTCCTAAAATCAAACTAAACAGCTTGAAAACTGTTTCCCCTTATCTCGGAAGGTTGTTAGCACGTGCAATGGCTATATGCTCAAAACTCTTATCTGACCTTTTTAGCTATCACCCTTATTTCTGATTGTCCATAGATTATTTCGAAGCATTATCCTTTAGCCCATATTCTTTACTCAACCGTTTCCAATCAGCTACCAATACCACCTTGATGGCTTCCGATTCGACTAACCCCCAATGGCTAGTTTTCCAACGGCTAAGTTATCTTCCGTTAAATTAGGTGATAACATTTTCCCCCTTATATCTTCTATCTAATTGAAATGAAGATAGAATGATATAACCAATCTTATCTTGAGCAACGTACGACAACCGCTTTCCTCAATTCATGCGTGTGTTATTTCAGTGCTTAAACCACTCTTAATTGCCAACGGCTAGTTTCTGCAATCACTCTTATCTTTCCTATAAATTTAGCCAATGGCTTCCTTTCACCTTTTACTTTTATTTCTCTTAATCTTCCTCGAGTTCTTCTGTTTTCCAACCTTCTTGAACCTTTCTTGAATTTCTTTTATCAAACATGTCTTCCGCATCCGATTCCCAAAACCCCGATAACGTCTCCTATGGCCACAACGCTTCAGATGACTCGGCCTATTGGCCCTAACCAATCCTCATCTTCTTCATCTGAAGCTAAACAAACCACAGGCACTCTTTACCGCGTGGATCATTCCATGACTTTAAACACTTCCACTGAAAATCAAGACGAAGGCAAGCTGTTTCTTGATAACGTCTTGTACCCTAGCTTGTTTTCCTTGCCCATTGCTTCGGATTGGTTTACCCTCGATCAAAGAACTTCAAGCTTCAGAACTTGGCCCAATGTCACCACCGCCTATAAAAAATGGCTCCACCGTGTAGCCTCAGTTAAAAGCAAAGATTGAAAATATTGGGGAATCTTTAACCTTTATAATGCTTTCTCGTCACGAAATTCTCGTTAATGTAGACCTCCTTTTTAGCTTCTACGGCTTCTGCAACACTTCCATCAACAGTTTCATCTTTCCTTTCGGCATGATGAGCCTTACCTTGCTTGATGTCGCGGCTATCCGAGACACCTCGTTGTACCCCATTGTATTATTATATTAAAACCTTATTAATTATTTACTTAACCACGTGCTTATTGTTGAAAAAAATGTAAAAATTAAAACTTAATAATAATCATATAACTTCTGCAAATTTAAAACACTCCAAAGTTATATTACATAAATACACACATATTTATTCATTACATTACCAAAACACTATTTGGGGTATCCTATCTGTAGGATCCCTTACAGGTACTTATTCATACAAACAGCTTATAACTAGCGGAAAATAAAAATGTCTTATCAGACTCACTGGCCCTAACTTTACTAAACTATATTATTAGGATCTGTAGCTTGTTCCCAAATCGCCTTCATACGGAGTGTCATTCAACTCCTCAGTAACCTCCGTCTCGTACAGGGTTCCATCCATCTCTTCAACAACATATTCCTCCATCGGGTCTTCTAACATAATAAAGTATAAATACACCAAAATACAAAAAAGGGAGATAAGAAACAGTTCTATCATCATAAGAGGAAAAGACTTATAGCATATAATACAATAATAGTCACAAGCACGCATCACTCACAATCTACAATCATCCTTACTTTACGATATCATCCTCTACCCTCCAACTCATGCAACTAAACCTTTATGCTGACGTGGCCACCACTAATCCTGTCACACATCCCTCGTTAGGAATGTCAGTCAGTCGTCCAAGTGACGCGTTCCCAACGCCGGTGCACATTCTCATCTATGATGAGAATGCTCATGCAAAGCAATGACACTATAGCTGCACAGTACCATCGGTGCACACCCTGGTTATCTCTCATCTTTATCAAGGGTGCTCATGCATAGCAATAACACTATAGTTGCACAATTAAATTCTAATTTGGAACGGTCCACGATAACTTCGGACCTCGTGTATCTCAAATACACGGTTATGAACAACAATGCAACATATGATTCTCACTGACTTGTATCAATAACAACCTAGTGCCTCAAGCTCTCCTCATAACCTCCACTTACATTCTATATCACACCACTTCTATAACATAATATCTAGCCACCTCTAATTTATATTCAAGCTCTCACCCCAAACAAAATACCTCCGAACGATATATATCTTTACTTAAAATCAACTAAGCAATTTATCAAACTAGGAAGATCATGCATACACAACAATCAATAAAATATTCAAACACCAAATAAACGTCACGTGCAGTAGAACACCTCAACCAGCGTATCACAAACAGCCAAAAATAAATAATTCAGACATCCTCAAATATTATAAAATTAATCTAAGGCGATTAACCTACAATTCTCAAATCATCATTGGTATTACGGAAATGTTTCCAATAAGATTTTGGTATTGTCGATTACTCGACCACTAGTAGGGTTTAGGTCTCCCTACACCATTATTATAAATTATATACTACTTATCAGTTCCGACGATGGAATGGTTCTTTCTCCCACCTAATTTACCACCAGAAACACGAAATTGACGATCCTCGTTGTCACCAATTCCACCTTCAACCAAATCAATGATAAAACAAATTAATCAAACAAATCTAAATATGGCCATATGATGCTAGATTCGGCCAAGTCATCAAAATAAGGCTAGGGTTATTTTCTTAATCCAATCTTTTAGATACTAATTCCTAGAGTATTAACTAACATAAATTAAGTGTTATAGTTAAAATTATGAAACAAAATCCTCTAACCAACTAGGTTAGGGTTTCGGCCATAAGAGCTAAAATAGGTTAGAAATTCCTTTTTGAGTTCAAACCCTTGGATCTAAAACCTACATACCTTAGATAGTTCATATAAATCATGATCTAGTTAAAGATTGAAAAAAACATGTTTTGTTCATATAACCCAAATTTCGGTCAAGACAATAAAATAAGGTTATGAGTTTCTTTTGATTTCAAGCTTCTATATCTAACTACTATAGGTGTTAAAGAGTTCAAATCAAGTATCATATTTTATAAATTGAACAAAACTTCATTTGCCTAAAACCACCTAGGTTCGGCCTCAATAAGAAAAGTAGGGAGGATAATTCTTTTGATTACATGCTTTTAGATGATGAAAGTAGAAGACATATTAAGATCATAGGAATTGGTTTCACATTAAAATGATTTTTCTACAATTTTCTAGAATTATTTGAAGTTCTAGATCTAGAAATGAAGTTTTGTGAAAAGTTGATGGAAATGAAGATTTGATGCATGATAAATGAAGCTAAGATGATGAGGAAGGGATTCCTCACCTTGGAATGAAGAGTTTTGATCAAGAATTTGATGAGAAATGAAGAACTTCTCAAGAACACAAAGGATTTTCTTGGTGAGCAAAATGACTTAGGAGAGAAAATGAAATTTTGGTTAAGTGTGGGAGGGGTTTAGGCCGTGGCTTTTAGTGAGGGAGGGAGGGAAATGAGTTGTTTAATCTTAAAATAGAACCATGGTTGAGTTTGATTGACCAATGTTAAGTTAGAAAATAATACAATAACTTAACTATAGTTAATAATAACTTAACTAGGGTTAATTATTAATCATAGTTAAAAAAAAATATGTGGTCAAGAATTGATAAGAGTTGTGGCTGATTTAGAGCCACAAAATAGGAGGAAGAAGCCAAATTGGCTCTGTCTTACCTTAACCATTGTTAAAAACTAACTAGGATAGGTTAGGTCTTACTTAAGGGCATTTTGAAGTTGGCATAGACAAACACAAGAAGGGGGGTTGAATTGTGTTTGTTAATTATTTTCGCAAAAATCCTTTTTGAGAAAGCGTTTTCCAAGCGGAAGATAAAAGATTAAGCACACAAGAAATCCTTTTTGAAAGATTAAGAAAACCAAAATCAAATCCCACGGTTAGTATAAATAAATAAAAGCGTAAAAGATAAGGGATAGAAAATTCACTTCGGGTATTTTATCCTGGTTCACTCCTTTCCAACCAAGAGCTACATCCAGTCCCTTCGACTTGAAGGTTTTTCTCCACTATTCTCCAAATAGGTTACAAGTATTCAACACCTCTTGGCCACAAGTATTCTTTCTCTACCAAGCCTCTTGAGGCTCTAACACTAACAAAGAGATTTACAACTTTGATATACTTAACTCATCATGTGTGAGGATATGAAAGTTTGAGATCTATTGAATATTTTCACAATACTCAAACTTAGAGATTACAGACTTTTGCTTTTTAAAAGAATAAATAAGAGCTTGCTCGCAAATATTGTATAGGCGGGAGTTGTTAGATAGCAAAAGTTGTGCGAGCAAAAGTTCTAGTTCTTGAGATATAGGGTCTTTAATTTATAGTGACCTTCTTCTTCTCTTGTAATTCTTCAACGGTTACTTTGAATAATCCCGTTTAGAGATAGCATTTAATGCATGATATCCGTTGAGACCGATAAGCTTGATTTTGGCCATGTTGAAAAGCATCCTTGGTTATCATAAAATCACAAAATGGAGGCTCAACATTACGAGCAATTGTACCTTAAAACTTTCTTTCCTCCTTTGTGTATATCCCGACTTTTGTTCAGTAAAAAGATGTCATCGTACAGATCGTTTTGCAATTCCAATTGTACTATTTACTTTTTGTATTTCCTTGATGGTACTATGAATTTTCTCAAAGGAAACAAGACATTAAACCGGATAAAAACAAATTGAAAGAACAAATATTCATTTGAAATAAATTCATTGTGGACCAGATTGCATTAAATCACATTCAAGGTAGTAAACATATAGAACCGTCTACTTAGTTTTAAGAACGCATCTACACAAGATTTTAATTCTGCTCATTCACTGATGTGGCAGAAGCGCTCGCTCGTCTACTAATGTGGTAGAAGCGCTCGTCCACACAAGTCTTTGGACTTGCTAAGTCCTTAGAGAACCTCCTTCCAATGACGTGGCACTATGGACTTCTACTAAATTTTAGTTGATGTATACTTGAGTTTCAAGGATAGCACTCGTCTGCTGATGTGGCAAAAAGGACGTGCTTATTTTCAAGTCTTTGGACTTGCTGTTATTAACAAGTTATTTAGGTATTCATTTATAGCCTCGTCTACTAAGGAAAGCCAGTCTACCTATTGATTAAAATATAAACAGTTTAAATAACCTTTGGACGGGTAATTTTCTGCACCAGTCCAAGCATTGTATACCTTATATTATTTTGGATATCCCTGCATAAATTGAACTCGCTTGTTAGATCTCAACTAACACTTTACCAAGCAAATTTAATACTTTTGTTAACATCAAAACTTAGAGATTATTAAATCCAAAACCACTTTGGTTCCAACAATCTCCCCCTTTTTTATGATGACAAAAACTGATTAAATTTAAATAGCAAAGTCTAAGAGAGCTTGCAGGGCTCCCCCTTAGACAAAGCATTCAAATACTTAAGCAGAATAACAAATAGGTACAAACACTTATCATACTTAGAATCTATATAAACACAACTATCAGAGCAATATATAAAGTAGAAAAGAATATGCAAATGCAAACACATAAGAGCTTTTCAACAACTGACTTTATATATAATTTTCTTTCTTTTTCTTTCTCCCCCCTTTTGTCATCAGCCAAAAAGGTAAAAAGGGAGTGGACCATCATTGTCAGCAAAATAGATAAGAAAGAAGAGATTTTAAGAAGAAGGAGGTGGTGGAGGGGGTTGGTTTGGATTTTGATTTTTATGAAATTATATTAACAAGGCCAGCATTTGAGTCACCATAGAATTTATAGGGGCAGGGTATCTTGCACTTGCTTTTGTACTCTTTCCTCGATTTGTTATGCCATCATCTCTGTCTTCTCTTCAACTATCTTACCTACCTTATCATCAACAATCTGCCACTCGATGTCTTCAAGATTGGATGGAAAGGATAATTGTCTTGAGCACTCGGTAGAGAGTCCCGAGGCAGTGTCTTGAGCTTGGGCTAGAGGATGAACCATAGCAAGAGCTAATGGTTGAGAAGATGTCTTAGCAAACTCAACACCTTGCTTAGAAGCACATATCTCATCGAGACGGCTCTGTCATAGTTGGCTCAATGAAGAAGCAACAAACAATTGCATCGACTAAGGGAGTGGAAGGTTCGAAGCGGGTTTTGAGAAGATCTCTACATTCAGCTCAAGGCCTTCTACAATTAATTCTTCAGTGTATGCTCGGAGGATGAGGTTGAAGGTGAGGAAAAAGCATATTGTAGAACCGGCTCGGGGATATCCTTTGCCCGGTGAATTGGATTAAGAATTTCCACATCACGGTAGTTGTTAGCGAGACCCCACGAGATCCTTGAAGATCGGATATCCGACACGAGAGAGTCCACATTTGCCTCTGAATTTTGGAGTTTTCTTCTTCTTTTTTGATCGAGGCCAAAAGTGGAGGCCTCTCAGTGCGGTGAATCAATTGGGATTGCCACGAAAGCTCTGCATAGTTAGCCTCGGTGACCATCTCAATTGCGAGGACTGAATATAATCCATTTGTGAGTGGTCAAAGGGTTCAGAATTTGAGATCCAGCTTGATGTCTTCAATTACTGGCATCTTTCCTTTGTGCCTTGGATGCTTCCTGTCCTTGTCCTTGTTTAGATTAATCGTTGACAACCAAGGACAGATCTTGTTGGGCTTGACTCCAACATTTGTAGAAGTGGAGTGTCTTAACCAGGTTGGAGGGACAAATCGTGTAGCTGTCTGCTATGAAGTGGCTGAATTCCCATTTCAGCATCTCATACATCAGAGTGTCCACAAACTGGTCAACAACAGATCCATATATTCTTGGATGTTTGAAAGTCATCCATTTTGTAGTCTGATCCATGACAAAGGGAATTTGCATGAAGGATCTGGCTTTTCTCAAGAACACTTCCAAGATTCTTCTTGTTTGTATTAGTATGCCAGTCATATATGATAACTCTTTCTACTCCATCAGTGAATGGTTTGAAGGGTGGAAGTTTCACTAGGTTGAGGTAGATTTTTCTAGCAGGGAAACTTTGTTGAGGAAGGTGGATGAGGAGTGGTCCATGTTCATTAAGCATTTGAGAAGGGAATGATCCAGTTGGAGTGTGGGGTTCAGGGTTGACCCAGTATGGATAGATGTTGAGGGGTTCATACTCATACTCAGCCAGGGGATACCATTTTGTTAGAATGAGTTCTGGTTCTTGTGGAATGGTGTGGAAAAGTATTTTCCATTCTCTCTGTACTTTGGCCCAATTTTCATTTTTTCTAGTATAGAGAGTGGAAGAGGGAATTATGGGTGGAAATAAAGTTTTCAAGGGTTTAGGAAAGGGGGCTCCAATGGTAATGCTATTATCTACATGTGTTAGTGGTGAGGGTGGTGATTGTGGAAGGGTAGGAACATAAGCATCATCATGAGTTGTCAAATTAGATACTAATTCATCTACTGCTAACCTAACGGGGTCATCATCGGAGAGATTACTATCTCGGAAGTCAAGGTTGTTCTAGCCACTCTTTTCTGGTTGTCTCTTCTTCTTGACAATTGGACTAGCAACAACATCAGCTTTGTTTTTCAAGAATAGCAGCAATAGGAAGTTCATCATCATCTTCTTCTTGGACATGATGACTTTCCTTATCCTTTTTAGTGCAGGTGGAAGAGTAGCACCGGAAGATACGAGATGGGACAGATCCTCTAGTAGTCCTCTTGGGAATGGGTTGCCCTACCCCACAGTCTTTCTCTTGGTTCCTTTCTTTAAACCAAGAATTGCAGCTTCGTTGGCTTCAAGAGACTCTTCATTAACCTTCATTTTCTCTTCAAGCTTTGCCAACTCCACTTGCTTGTAAGTGCTGAGTTGCATGCCACTAAGATTAACTCGGCCAAAGTCAACATCTTGCAATACTTTCTCACCAAGGAGCTATTCTTGTTCATCCTTAGGCTTTGCACTTAGAATATCGTACTCACATTGTTGCTTGATAATTTTTTATAGAAGATGAGTGAAGGTAATGTGAGAAGCAGATTCTCTGTTGGTAATGACATCCTTGAAGCTATGAATTAGGATCCATGGAAGGTTAATCTTGGTTTAAAAAACCAGATGGCAAAGGCAGAACTTGTGAAGGGGTGATAAATTGTCCTTAGAGCCAATCTTATGCAGCACCACCGTATTGAGAATCTGGTGAAGAATCCCGATGTGATCTTTCATCTCGGATGATTTCCAAGAATGATTTCTCACATTTGTCTTGCCTGATAAGGGTAACAACAATTGTCTCTGGACCACCTAGGTCTTCTTCCCATTTTTTAGTGAAGACTAATCCTTCTTGAGCACAAGTAATCACATCAGAGATGGTTTTCTCTGATACTATCACTTTCCTTCCCAGCACGAATCCAACAACTTTTGTTTGAGGAGATCTTTGGTCTCCTCCGCAATTCCCTTATCAAATCTGGATACACTAAGACCTTTCCAAAAGATTCCATCCCAACCAGCAGGATTAATGAACTTACTTGTATCCCAGTTGTATTCTTGTAGAATCCTAAAGTTGAAGTGATGTTCCACGGATATGGACATAGTATCCATTGCAAAAGTAGGCATGGGAGCAGTGGTTGATGCCATTGTTGAGTAAGATGAGTTTTGGAAGAACAAGGGAGACAAAGAGTTCGAAAGATTCAGAGAGAGGTTGATAGGGATGAAGAGATACGAAAATATTTTCAGAGGGAAAGAGGTTACTTTTAAAGATTTCTGAAAACCAGTAGTTTCAACAAAAAAAAATAATGACAAGACATGTCATTAAGAGAAAAACGGCGTTGGTAACTTGGGACCATAAAAAGTTACGATGGGATT